>CM062808.1:636795898-637064098 GCA_031772625.1 Pinus tabuliformis
GGGGTTTTCTTTGTAACACACTTCCAAAACTTAATTGGACATTATTTAGATCTAGTGAAGTTATTACATAAGTTTGAGGATTTTTCTCTGCCATGTTGTACATTGGTTGTTGTGGTATTTTATTATTAGGATTCAAAAGTGGCTGAGCAGGTAGTTGATTTGGTTTTTGTGGAAATGGTAGGGAGAGCTACAGGTTTTGATTTTGAACTTGGATTTGAGATAATTGATTAACTTGGGGAATTTGATTAGATTTGGGTAGAAATTACGGTGGAAGATAGGATGGTGAATATTGTTGATATTGAGCATAAGCCCCATAAGGACTTTTCCATCCTTGATTCCAAGATTGTGATTGTGGCTAAGCCCAAGGCTGCCAAGATGGATTCCAATTATTTTGTGAAGATTGAGAAAATTGTTGTGGTCTGAAGCCTTGTGGTTGATTTGGTTGAGAGTTTTGCCATGGTCTCTTGGCTATAAAGTAGAGAGGGTCTACTTGTTCTGGTATTCCTTCATCATTAAATACAGCCTTGAGACCTGGTAAAGAAGGACATTCCTTAGTATCATGATTATTTGCACATATGACACAAGTTTCTATAGCCTTTGAATCTAAGGGACACTCTCTTAGTGCATGTTTCTTTCGACATCTAGGACAAAAAATAGATAATGCAACATTTTCAGATTTTTTCTTGTTCTATATTTTAAGGGTGTCTATTTGTTCACTTAGACTCCCTAAAATATTTGTCTTGAAGGTATCAAGCAAACTTCCTAATTCTGCCCTGCTGACTGTCCCAGCTGCAAATTTATTAATTCTTGATAAGAGAGGGTCTCTAGGACTCTTTCCAACTCATGCTTTACCCCTTGAGATATGTACACATAAATCACAAATATCTGCAAATGGTAATTGAGAAATATCTCCTTTCCTAGTTAAGTTAAGGAGATCGATCCATTCATCTTTAATAGCTTTAAGCAGGAGGGATTTTAGAGTTTCCTCATCCAAATTGTCCATTTTTTCTCTTTTAATATTGTAGACAAATCTCTCTACTAAGTCTTCAAGATTTTCATCTTCCTTTTGTGTCATTTTGAAGACTTCATCTTTAAGGTTACTAGGCATACAATAATCTCTATATTTTCCTAGGAAAGCCTCTTTCATTTGTTCCCATGTTCTTATAGAATGTGTCCCTAGACTCATGAACCATTTTAATGTTGAATCCTTTAAGGTAGCAGGGAACAATTTTAGTTTTTGAGCATCATGTAGATAGTCATATGATCTGCATAATACTTCAAATTCGAAGAGAAATGTCTCTAGGTCTTCATTTATTTTTCCGTGGAAATTAGGAAGAATCGAGGGTGATATATTCTTCATTGTGAGAGTTGTATCTTCATCGAGAATAGGAAATCCAAAAAGATCTTGGTTTCCTCTACCTCTACCCCCTCCTCTATTCCTATCTCCACCTCCTCCTCTACCTCTACCTCCTCCAATCCTATTTTCCTCACCATTGACATTGTGTACCTCTCCTTCCCCTTCCTCAGCCATGACAAATTCTTCAGAATCAATATAGGGTTCTTCTAATTCTTCTGGTTCTTCTATCAATGGTTGTTCAAAATAAGTTTCATGTTCCTCTTCTTCACTAGGAACTTCTAATTCTTCTCCCAAAATTTGTTCACCAATGGAGGATAGAAAAATTACTCTTGTAGTTGGGGATATACAATTTTCTTCAATTACAGCTTCAATAGATGAAGTAGGTGAAGTTCTGGATTGAATTTCTGATCTTGAGACTTCAGGAAGTCTTTGTCAACCTACAAATGGAATCCAGGTTTGAGTAGGTGGTGTGGAATTTCAAAATCGAGGTGAAGTGAGTGAATTTGTTGGAATTAAACTTCTTCCCCATCCTAAAAATATACCTCTAGAGTCTCTATCCCTACGCATATCATGTTAATGTTTTTTTTTTTTACTTCTATTTGTACTTCCCCGGAAACGGCGCCAAAATGTTTAGCCAATTTAATGTCCTTAAATTATCAGCATAAATTATCGACCAGGGCAGGTATACTGATGAAGTACAAGTGCACTATATGTGATTGAAGTTAATTGATGTCGTTAAGATATCTATGTTCTTGTTAAAGTCTAAATTTGACAAACGATTTATTATGTGATTTTGCCGAAGATTATCTAAACAAGTTATGGATCACAGAAGTCTAAATTCCTTAATGAAGATGGTATTACTGATTATATTAAATAATTGTTCCTTAAAGTTGTTAGCTACTTATCTTAGAAATTAATTTCTATTGAATCAATTTATGGATTGTTTAAGTGTGATTCTAAGCTTTGCTCTTGTTAGACTATTTTGGATTTTATCTCTAAATTTTATGCTGTAGCCAAGCCTAAATTACTATGTGCTAAAGAGATCTATTCTATCAGATTGTAAATGAATGATGTCTGGATTTAATTGTCAAGAAAATGATTGTGACTCTTTTACTCATTCAACTTCATCCAAACAAGTCATAAATATAATAAATTGAAAAGCAACTATGCTATGAAAATGAAACAGTTGACTACACTAGGTAGAAAGCAAGGAAAATGATCAAATTGTACCAAATAAAAAGCAAATGAAATAACATAATTAAGCTAGGTATAAAGCAAAGGGAATTGCTTATGCAGACAATGATTCAATTGTGAATTCCATCATACTGCATTTCAAACACAAAACAAAGCATCTACGATAAAGCAATTAAGGAAATCTATGTGCAATTGGTTAAAGACCTGTACTAGACATAGGGGCCCTCCACAAAATAGTCGACAATCTCCAATCAATGCAGTATGGAAAACATAAACCAAGTCTATTACTCACAAACAAGTGTAACAAGATGTTCTTAAAATTTACATGTATCGGCGCGCACCCAAAACACAGAGCGGCCATTGCTTTTATAATACTTCTCTATATAACAGTACGAGAGTTTCAAGCCTATATATCTTTATTTTGATCCTACTAAATCAAACTATATCACTAAATAATCGATTTTCTATTTGGAAAAGCAAATCGATAAGATTTCGAGAAAACTCGGTCTTTGTCCTGGCGATAATCTTGCAGTTGAATTTGAGGTTGACTGTGTTATCATGTGATCTTCTTGAAGGATTGGATCGCGAGAATAGGAAAGAATCCATGAGGGAATCATTCCTCATCCATCCACATATTCCTTGGTTGAGCTGGAGCATCTGAACCCTGTTAACAATGGAGTAGCTGCAGAAATCCAGATTAGCTGTAGAAACATGCCAATTCCGTAGCCGAATGCATACTTTAACAAAACAATAAGGTATATAGACAAATATGAAGAAGAAGACATTTAAGTGCTTACCTTTAACAAAAAATTGTGTCTATTGCATTATTTAGGTGATACGTATAGGGAAAAAGGAAGTAGTATAGGAAAAAATGGTGTCAAGGTAAGACAGTCCTTGGACTCTACAATATTGGAGGAGGTAAGTTGAAGGCAAGCCTCTCCAAGTTGTATGCCATTGTTGGTTGGTCAATTCCCAAGATCATCATTTTGCTAAGAGGTTTGTTGGGAGTAGCCCAATGTTGGAGGAGAGTTGTTGTTGACATTTCTTCTTTCGAAGCTCCTTGGCATGCATTGTCATGTGTGTGCAAAGTCTTCCAACGAGGAGGCAAACAACAAGAGGCATGTGTTGTTTCAAACCAAAGGATCAATTCAATTCTTTTTTATGCTCTTTCAAACTTGAAAAGTTCATTTTAGTTTCACGTTCATGCAAGAAAATTCACCATCTTATTTCATTCAGAATATTTCCATGGTGTAAATATTAAGCTGCAGTGATCCATGCACTTTCATTGGATGGATACTTGTAAAAAATTTCACTTGGTTCAAAGGTACAAAAGAGGTATAAGCAACAAGTTCATTGTTATGCCTTTTAGGTATATTGGTTATGTAGCTATTGAATTCAAGCGTCATTATGTTTTACATGAAATTTATGTTCAAAAAATTTCATACTTTCAAGATCTACAATTGGGCTTGAGTCAAGAAAACCAAGTAGCTAAATTTGTCATCCATTTGCATTATATTTTGTTATGTCGACATGGTAAGAAGGTTGCTGCTTTTGATGGCAACATGGACAAAACCATGAGTTTCTATGAACGACTAAAAATGGTGCAACAAATAGTGCAATATCAACTTGAAAAGGGCAAAGACAAGTACATCTATAGAATGGGGTCCTCAAGGCAAGTGAATGTTGATTTCCTTAGGGAGGAGCTCAAGGAAACAAATTCTTCAAAAGCCAATTGGATCGAGTTTGGAAAGGTGAGGGGCCTGTACCGTCATCTAATTATCAGATGATAGTATCTTTTGGGGTCCAAAAGGCTTCTAGTGGGGGGGAATGATCAGGTGCTTAGTATTTAGCTCAAAATTCAGAGTTCTTAGATTGGCTCGAAAACTATATGGCTACATCCATCTCGTCAAGACAATCGCAATGCAATTTGTTCCTTCGAAAATAGAGTCCAAATGAAGGAGAAAAGGCATGTTTTTTGTTTTCCTAAACAACTAAAAAAATTACAGAATGGGACATAATGATGACATGGTAGTCCAATCAACAAGCAGAATCTTCTTCAATTTTCGCTCAATGGGGCTATGACAAATATCACCTCCGAATCTGTTAGTGTGGTTGTGTGCAAGGGAAATTTCCTAATTGGCCTCTAAGGTGGAATTTGATTTTTACTTTTATATATATATATATATATATATATATATATATATATATATATATAAAAGGTTATATTATATGATTTTTTAAATTATATTATAATATAATTAATATATATATTATATATTATATATTAATTTAAATCTTAAATATTAAACCCACAATCACATTAAACCAAAGTCTGCATGTATATATGTTATATAAAATTCAAATGTCATATTAAGCATGACTATTGCAATTACCCAAAGTTTTGGGGGTGCGAATATATGTGTTAAAAAATAATGCGATGGGGGGGAAGGTTTGAACCCGTGACCTCCCCCTCATAACTCTTATGCCTTACCAACCAGCCACGGAACAAAACTATTGAAAGGAGGGTGCACATCATGGTTAAATGTTGTAGATTGATGCCGACGGTGGGGTGGTGGGAGCCAGACCCCACCCCATGTGACTGCGCAACATAGAACCAAGGCCAAGGAATGGATAATTCTTTGCGTGCTAATAAAGTTTAAGTTAATTAATATACATTTAAGCCTTAATTAACCCATTGATTAAGTTAGCAAAAATTTTGGCGGAGCCACCAAATCTGGAACCACCACCATACTTGGCGGACTTAATTGGAGTCTCTCTATATTTAGCAGAGGTTTTCTAGTAAAAATTGAAAGAGGCATAACTTACTCAATTTTTGACTAAATTGAGATCAGAAATAAGTGTTATTAGCTAATTTGGACCTTCTGAACACATTGGTGTAGGTATCAAGAGCCATAGATATTTGTAAATATCATTTTTTCCACATTGAGCTAATACAGAGGCCCAAGCCATGGAAGCTAGACCAAGGAGATGTAGCCTAGGAGGGGTGAACTCCTTCATCAAAACAATGTATTAATGCATCTCTTTGATGGTTTGCTATACTGTACATGTTTTTTGTTCATTATTCATTTTTGAAGCTATTTTTCTCATGAATTTCTTGTTTAACTTAAGGAAATTTACTAGTTTGTAAGCACCAACAACTAAGGAAACCTTAGCACAAAAATCAAGAAGCAAGCACATGTTGATAAATATGTAATTGTTATTAGCATAGAAAAACTAATCATACAAAAACATATCATCTGCAGGCCCATTTATTTTTATTTTAGCCCCAAATCAAGACTATATATCTGTTTACAATGTGTCTTAAGCACTTTACATAGGCCTGAAGCCTTTTAATAAAGCATCGCTGTAAAAAATTTCCGCCATATAAGTTTTAGCCTAAGCACTTATGTTGCCAAAATATGACTTCATCATCTTATTATTCTTTAAGCCCTGAGAGCTTATTGTTAGAGAATTATATATATTACAGAGCAATGGAACACATAAAATATTGCAGAAATATAAACACAGAAAACACATAAAACAAGATAGACACAGATATACGTGGTTCACCCAGTATGGGCTACATCCATAGAGAAAAAGTCAGTCCTTCTTTTTATATTATCCAACAAATTGAAGAGATACAACCTACAATAGAACCGTTGTAACTCCCTCTGCGCTCTCAATCTCCTCTCTCTTCCTCACTCAGAATACAGATATACATAACTTCTATCATCAGATTTCCGCCTAATGAATGACCCAGATTGACTACGAAATTACAACATTTTACAAGGAAATTTTACATCTATTCTTAGCTTCGGGGGCGTTGCCCTCGATCCCCCCGCCAGGGCAGGGGGTGGCTCCTAAAGGTCGCAGCCACCCCCCTTGGACCCCCCCTATAGTGAATATTTACGGGTGGCGTTGCTGCCCCATTACAAACTGGGGTCCAATGCGGCGATACCTTTGAATACAAAAGATAATTAGGCTCCACACCCAACACTTATTTTGCCTACAAATTCCTCCCCACCCTCAGTCTTTTCAATGTAGGAGAGAAGGTGTTGATGCTTGGTTCCTGACGCCTTTACCTCGACGCTTTTGTTTTGTGCCCTTTTAGATTTATAAGGATCCATTAAGCGGGATGATCTATTAGTTTGGTCCACCTAGTGCCTTTTTCATTGGTCACTGCTGACCATCGTACCGCATCTGTGTTCTAGTGCTATACTCCCAGAACCTCTGCTTTGTGTCTTCAAAATTCCTCGGATGGTGTTCACAGGCTTGTGTGTTGCATGGGAGTTTCATTGTTTGCATGTGCTCCAATCAACTATACGTTGGGTTGAGCTATCTTTAACACCTTCCATGTGAGTCTGATGCCCAGTTAGCCCGCTGGTCCTGCCAGTGGGATGATGTCATGCTTTTGTCACCTTTTCCATATGGCCCTTTGTGAGTGGTCCATGTGTCATCTAGAAATGACCAACTCGGGTACCTAAAAACCCCAAAAACACTTGCCATATGTTCACCTCCCATTAGGCCATATCAATGCTGATGTCATCATCCACCTGTGCATCTACATCATCCCTACAATCCAATCAAATGTTTGATCAACAATTTACCCCCCTTTGACATTAATGGAAAACATAGTAACATGCTCCCCCTGTCAAGAATTTCCCTCTGTCTTTCTAATCCTATGGACCTGTGAGCTACTTCTTATGCTAAAAAGCTCACAGACCTATGATCTGATCCAAAGCAAATTCCTCTATGTAATGTTAATAATATTGAGTTGAAAGTATAGGAGAAATTACTCTCAATATCTACCTCAAGTAGCCAAGAGGGATCTCTTGCTAAAACAACATATGCTAGTACAACTGAGCCATGGGAAAAATAATACCTGTTGGTATGAGTCTAAGCTATGATTACATTCCTAAGAGTGCCTTCCTAAATACATACACTTGACCTCTAGAAACAATAACAACCTTTCATATGCATGACACCATCAAATTTTCAATTGATGAACAACAAAATACAACAGTTAGAAGTGCTTACTCAATAAACATAGAGAGACTCTCACCAATGCATGCTTAAACCAAAAACTCATACCTGACGTGAAAAGCTTCTAATGGAAGCAAACTCACCATAATATATTTGACTCATCATGAATAGCAATCATATAAATTAGGACTCACTTACCAACACTTGGAATCATATTGATAACATGAACACAATACTCTGACAAAAATCTAATGACTGTGAATACCAATTGATAGTACCTTTGATACCAATTGTTAATAACTTTGTGATCAATGATGCCAATTTATGAATTGATTTTATTTATAGCGTTTGTTGACCACTTGATAATTGAGTGTACTCATCCTCTGATCATGCTCATTTCACCATAAATCTAATGCATGATACCAACTACCAATTGGAATAGTATGAAAGCATCACAACAATAAATCCATTCATCATATTTGCAGCTCAAAAATTTTGATCACTCAAACATAACATGCAACAAACACCATTAACAATTGTCTTGCAGCAAACAACTGATACCAATTAATGGTACCAATTGTCAATGAATAATCAAATACTCAAATCTCGACTTAAGTATACTCTCCCTATGTCTATGCTCCCTCTTTGCATTAGGAATATGTAAACATACGTGCAAAAGAGACAAGAAAACTTTGATAGTAAACATATCATCACCATTTATACAATCAATCTGATTTGACAACAACATTCAATACTTCCCTTATCCTTCAGATGCATTCCTTGGCATGTTCTCTCCTTGCATCTAACCTTTCTGGATTCCCTTAAAGCCAACCTCTTCTTTTCAATGAAGATGAACAATGGATCTACCCCCTCAGGTAGATTATTTCTATTTTTCTTCCACAACTAGGTATTTTGAGTTTGGTCAATACCACGAGCTGATTTCCTATGTTGATCTGGTACTTTATTTGATTGAGTTTTTTCCAAACCACTGATGATTCCTCTTGTTAACGCCACTTAAATCCAATATGCCATTTACCTCTTGCTCTTAATTCTGATTGTATTCCTTTGGATATCTATATGAGCTGATGCTGCTTCTTTTAACTGATTGGAGTCTTTTGTTGTTGTAGGTTATATAAGCGAGATCAACTATAGGAATTTCAGACTCTTATGTACCAATATTCTACTGATAATTTTGAAATCCAAACACTAGTCTATGCTACCTCAATGCACCATTTGATATTCCTTTCTTATGAGTGTTGTAATAACTCCTGCTCAATTCTCTTTGCTTGCTCTCCTCATGATCCATGCCTCTAATTTCAGTGTTCTGAAAAGAGGTTTTCTTGCCAAATTTGCATGTGGCTGATGTATGCCCATAATTATTATACATATGGAATTCAAATACATTCAAGAAGGGGGAAAATGAATGGTTCTTGTTATGAAATATTCTACTCATCCAACTTCTAGGAATGATAATAAATTTCTTGCTATTATTGGACCACTGATAATATTTCCTTTGATGGTAAATGTCTATTCAAATTTCCCTTCTGAGGAATTCGTGGCCGTTGCTGAAATGAAGAATTCCACCTCTGTTTCTGCACCTTGTTTTTCCTTTCTAGACACTTAGAGGAAAAACACCCTGCATTACTACAATAGAAACATATGAGGATCTTCATACCTTTGTATTGAAACTTGGAAGTCTTTTTATCTCCTTGATGTTGCTTTCTTTTCTTTGTGACTTAAATTATGTTGGATCTTTCTTTGACAAACTAGGTGGGTCCCTTTAACATTGTTGTTGAGTCACTGTCATCTTCCAACATTGTCTCGACCTGAGAGGAACAATGGCTAGTTTGAATGCCTTCAAACAATTCAAACTTATTTGCATGCTTTTGAAGATTCACCAACTGATCATTTAATGCTCTATTCTATTCTTCCAGCTCCATATTGATGGATCTACATTTCTTGATCTCCTTAAGAGATGATATGAGCTGCATATTCAAATAGATATTTTCTTCAAGATCTTCCAACTCAATAGAGGAGGCACTAGCTTCAGAATAAGTGTCAATTTCACTCACATCTTGTTCAAGAGTTGTTCCCTTGATGACTCTAGGGATTCTTCTACTGACACATGAGATCTCCTTTCTTCCTCTTCACCAGAGGTGGACCCATTTTCTTCTTGGCCAATGTCCATATCTTCTATTGCTATTAAATTAGCTCCTTCTTCACTATAACTAGATGAAAAAAACTATAACTAGATGAGAAACTATGACTTTCACCAGTATTTACAGTTGAGCTGTTTGAAGATAAATGGCCTATTATGTGTCAGTGACAACAAAACAACAACTTACTTGTAGATTTATTCTCCTCTGAGCGTTGATCAATAATTTGGCCTCTTGTTATAGGAGAATCATCTTCTGATTCATGATCTTCAATTCTCTTTGAATATTTGACTGCTCCATCCTCCAAGGGAAGCCTCTTAACATCACATGCAAATTACATGTTTATGTCATAGATGGATTACAATTTATCCCAAATCTCCTTTGTAGTCTTAAAAATATTAATTTTTCAATATCTAACTTAGACAACCCTCTCTCATGATTTCCTTCCGAGCTTGTTTATCACACTTATCATCAATTACTCCATTCTCCATAGATAGCCATACATACAAATCAAGAGATTGCAAATAGATTCTCATGCTTACCTTCCAAGTTATATAATTTGGGCCATTCAAAAATTAAAATCCATCTGAGGTAATCCAATCCTGGTTCTCCATGATCCCTGATCTTCCTTCTAGCTATTAAATTGATCCTGAAGGAACCTTGCTTAGATAGGAATTGTTAGAAACAATGGAAACCATGACACTACCACATTATACAATTCTTCACAAATTATACTTTTCAATCACTTTATCAATCATTCATGGATCAACAACACAACTCAATCATATAAAAAATAACATAATCATCATCAACCACATGAGAAACTTATACATACACTAGTATAAAATGAGAAATTAGTGACTAGGTGACTAAAAAAGTTAGTCATCACAGCTTTTCCAAGTGAAATACTACCAAAAATGAACAATCTTAAGTGAACCAACTAAAAATGACTAACTTAAACGACTAATTCAATCACATGTTAAAATATATGACTAGCTAATAAATAGCACAACTAAAAATGAATAACGTGAATGACTTATTTAGTCTAGGAAAAAAAATATGACTACCTAACAAGTACTACAAAAATACGAATCAACCATTTATGTTAGTCATTTTAATTGTGTCACTTCAACAATCTAAATTACAAGTGACAGTGGATTCAAATACTGTGATAGATTGGTTGAAAGGTTATTCTTCCTTAAACACTTATTTATTGGATCAGTGGATGATTAGAGTTATGGAGTTGATTAGACTCTTTAGGGTTATATTATTTGATCACATTCACAGAGAATTAAATTCGAAGGCTAACATATTATCCAAAATGGGAGAGGGCTTACTACTAGGTCAAATACATTATAAATAATACCTTCTAGGAGAATTGCTGGTTAATTATTAGAATACACATTTCCCTTAGTTTAAGACTTAACTTTTCATGCATATCGACATTTTTATTATCAGGGTCATATCCATTGAACTTACGATACTAGTTTTTAACTTGGATATCAATTTTTTTATCTAGTTTGAATTTACATCATGAACATCACAATACTAGACTCTTATGAAATTGTTTTGAATCCTATGGGGATTTTTATATTTCCTAAACATTAGATGTTTCACATATTATAATGTCTCATCATATATGTGAAGCATATTTAGTATATGTTAGAAGATGTATAGTACACCTTTTCATTAATACTCTGTCTATCCCTCTAGTGAACCAAGGTCCAATTAGCATTTCTATGAATTTTTAATTAAATAAGAACTCAATACCAACAACTTGTGCATATGAGCCCTTAACCAAAATTCCAGAATAGGGGATTTAGAAAGGAATCTACATGCACCCACATTACTGGGAAAATTTCAACCCATAGAAATGTATGTGGAGTTGTAACTAGTGACGCACATGCATCACGTGGTGATTGACCTTAAGACTTTGACTACTTATGTATATGGGTGATTGAATTTCAAGCCATGGATATATATATCTGACACTGATGGATATTTTCAAGTACATATGGGTGAAAATTCATTGTTATACTCCGACAGTTGAGTCGTACTGTCAGATTTTACTTGCATTTTTTTTAATTCCATATCATCATATATTTGACAATACTTTAGTCAAATATCCAACGACAATTGAATGTTCGTTGAATATACAACATTTGTCCAAGTCAATTACCCATCAAAATACCATAAAAATTACACTATATGATAATATATAATACCATAGACATTGCATTATATCTATTACACTATACTTATGAAATCTATAATACCATAATTTTTTTTTTGTTTTTTTTGTAATATCATAAACATTAAACTATAAAAATACCATAAATATTACAATATATATATATATATATATATATATATATATATATATATATAAACATTATATTATTTCTATTACACTGTACCTATGAAATATATAGATTTTTAAATTCAAATAAAAAAGTAAAATGTTTTATACGATGTTCCCTTTCTTGACGCAGAGTATCAACCTTATGGTAGAAAATGTTCCCTTTCCCTTTTCCTATTAATTATATTCCAATGATCCAATTTAAAAGGGCTTTCAAGAGTGTGCTACATATCATCCTTATGGTGGACTTCTTACTCTCACTGGTAGCAGTGAAGGATTGTGAACTAACCGTTGTGAAGTCAGGTGTAAGAAGGAATAGCAGTGAAGGAGGTAGACATAATTTGATGCCATATATAGGAATGATACCCATGTTTCCACAGGGTTTCCATCAAAACCATTATGCTAAATGATGGAGTCTTATTCCTCCCCAAAAATTCCTCTAATGATGGCAAAGATGCATTTCCAACCAGAGTTTGAATAACATGCACATATATCTAGGTAGAAGATTACCATCACAGGGAGGAAGAAGACAAAGAGGGCATGGCTTAGGCTCAACCATTGTTTCCATAATTGGAGAAGGCAGTGAAATAATCCATTCCAACCCTAAGAGGGTTCGTGTTTTCCAAATTTAATTAGAGTGCCCCCAAGGACACCGCCTGGATTTCCACTAGTGGTACACTTAAATTCTCTTCTTTTATCATTCTTCTATTGAGGGCATTCGATAGCGTAGTTAATGATATCTTCCATGCCTTTGATTCCAGTGAAGACAAAACCATCAATAGTCCCCCTAAGTTTAGAAAATTCTTGAAACCAAGAGAAGCTAATTCAATAACACATGTCCATGTCCTATAGTCAGGTTCAAAACAATATTCCTTCATCTTTATCAACATTTTGATTCCCATGGAATAAACACCATTTTTAAGATATGCAGCAATCAAAGAATTGTATTGTGTAGTTCCCAAATTCAAGCCAACACCTTGTAAATACCTAAATGCTTTTTTTTTCCATAATTTACATAGCAACAAGACTTGCAAGCCAAAAAATGGCTCTAGGACTGGGCTTGACCATCCTCAATCGGGACTGACATTCTGTCAAACACTTGGAATCAATGAAATCTATAGGACATGAATACAAGACATAGAATAAATGACTGATAAATCATATGAAACTTGATAAAAAGGATCACTAGCCTTTTCCCTTAACTGTTTTGAAATAAATTAGGTCTTACATCCATTATCCTTTTAGTTACAAGTAAATAGATGAAATAACCATGATTATAACAAGTCATATAACCATTCTTATAGCCAACATTGAACCATGTAAATAAAAATGAGATAACAACCATTAAGGCAACATAATAACAAGTATAAAAGCAAGAGAACTTATCTTTTATTAAACATAGGCAAGATCCAACCAAGTTCGAGACTTCCACGTACTACCCGACCATAGACATGGCTAAACCAAATATTTCTTTTAGCTAGTCACCCCCGTGCCATATTCCAAACATGAATCTGGGATCTCATGGATAAACCAATCCAAAAACAACCAAGGGAATCTAGAGGTTAAACTACCTCCACCCTCACCAAACCGTGATCTCACCAAAACTGACACCGAGATCACAAAACCAAACCGAGCTTGGAATGCCTCCAAACTCCATCACTATCCTTAAGGAATTTTCCATCTCCTTGTCTCTGAATATTTACCGCAATCCACACTAGATAACTAGGCCCTAAACCGAGGCTCCACCCTCAAGATTTATCGTGTATCCCTCCAAAACCGGTTAAGGGATTCCTAGGCTTTTGGGAATTTTTTTGAGACCACCTCCACCTCGGATTCCGAAACCATTCGACAATTCCAAAGCTCAAAACTGAGAAACAATCCCATCACACCATGGTTATCTGGAAAAATACAAGGTCAGGTTGAAAACCACTATCATATCCCACCAAGACCATGCCACCAACAACCAGAAAACCAAATACCAACATGCAAAGACATTCATGTCAAAACCAGCTAGGAAATCACACATGCAATATGTTATCTGCAAGTATTCCTACTAAAGCTGCTTGATCCTTCTCTTCCTTTCTCTTTTCTTTCCTTTATTTTCCTTGTCCTTCCTTTTCTTGATTTTCCCTTCCTTGCTCCAAAGCTAGAATGCTTGAAGACAACTTAAAATGTCCAAGAGTGTGTGTGAGAGAGAATAATGATAGAGCTCCAAAAATGATCTCACAAAAGGTTACACTGACCAAACTTGAGAAAAATCCTGCCAACTGATCCTCATAAGACTTTTTATGAACGAGGCCTCTATTTTATTCATTTCATATTATTATCCTTCAATTTCCTCCTCACATGCAACCCATGACCTTTCATCTTCCTTTTCTCCTATTTTCCTTTATTTTCATAAATAATTTTACCAAAATACATTTTTGCATTTTTAAATCCTTTTCCATTGCCTTTTCCAATTTCCTTAGCCATTAACACATGTAGTGATGCCCACTAGGATATCTGTTCCCAACATCCAGCTTGGAATAAGTATCCCTTAATCGTGGTCTTATTTTTTTCCTTTATTAACTTATATTACATGAAATTTTAACCAAGGGTTGTTACATCTATGTTATTGTAGTCTTCATCATCTGTATCATAATGAAGAGGAGATTCATACTGAAAAATATAAGATCTGTAGCTAATTTGTATCAAATCAGACAATGAATTCATCACCCCACCTCCATGGTTGTTTTGAAGGTTTGTAGTATCATTTATAATGGGGCAAATAATAGAAAAATCATCATAGCGATTCCCATCCTCCATAACATTTGCAAATTGGAATAAGCATTGAGCTAGTTGGATATATGCAAATTATTGTTAGAGTACAACACAATCCCTATATGGCCTTAATATTTGGAAATCCCTGTATTTCCAATGTTATTTCCAAAAACTGTGTGTAATTATTCAATGCCATCTAGAACTATTGATGAAACCCATATCTATTCCACTAAGTATTGTAGGGTCTCTTTTGGCAGTCCATTGTCTTGATTGTGTTGTGATGCTTCCTGTTTGGTACCAACTCTAGTTTCATTGGATAAAGGTAAGTTGTTGGAACAATCCCTATGCAATCTAAAGATAAAATTCAAACTTTCCTTGCCATAAATCACTTTCAATCTGTGATAAAGAACCTCAAATCTACACTAAAATCCTTTAATGATTTCTGGTTTGAGTTAAAGGAGAGAAGAAAATTTATTTGCACTTAGATCCATAGGGAAAACATTGTTTTGCATTTTCCTATGTGCACTATATGCCCATTGATCAACAATACACATAAGCTTAGAGGAAATGAGCACAAGGACTTCTTTTGGCGCCCAACAAAAATCCTTTATATAGAATGTAGTTCCAATTAGGTGCATTGTCTAGTTTGCAATTCTTATATTGGATCATTATATCACATTCTTCCATATGACAATAATGAGAGTCATCATACACCTGTCTATTGTTTAATAATATGTTACTGCTTAAAATCTAGCTCCATAATATGCTTTGCGTGGTTACCTTACTAAAAAAGTAGGCGTTTGTAGCTTTGGAGTAGTTTCTCTTAAAGTTGTTAGCAATAAAACTCATGAAGGCAAGAGCTTTCCAGATGACATGGGAAATGTCCAAGTTTATGGAGCTTTACCTTCTTTGGAAACTTCCCTTGCAAAAGTATTTCCTTGTTCCAAATCTCTTGATATATTCTTTTCTTTTTCACTCTAAATACAGTCCCTCCAATATAAAATTACTAAAACACAAAAAAAGCATGTTCATATACTAAACTCAATACTACTATTAGTAGAAACCCTGCAACATAGACTCACAGATTATTAGTAATAAATATCTTGAGGTTTGAAAGAGATCTACCATCAACCATTGATCATCATTAAGGCTGGGCCAAATGTGGTGTAGCTTAATAAGAATAGTCTTGTTTGGTTTCAATGATATCTTTTCTTTCTCATTGTTAACATTTAGGGCACTAAGGATCAATATAAGATGATAAAATGCCATGTATTATGAGATAGTCTTTAACCAATCATCATATATGTTGATAATAACCATCTTTGGTCCTATAGCATTTAGAATAAGGTCACCAAATTTCTCATTTTTTAAGCATACTTGAAATGGTAACTGAAGCTTTCCTTTGATGACAATGTTAGGAAAGTTGAGAAAGTGAACGTCCAATGGATCAAGAATTCCATTACAAGTTAGTATATGTGTTGTCATCTTTTTGTGTTGTTTCAGGTTCTTGTAGCATAGCATAAACCTTCTCTTCTTTGGCATGTTCAACCAATTGTTTTTCTTCCCACCTTGGATCCATTGTAGATATGCTTCTAGTTCTAGATGGTGGGACAAAATATTTACATTGTACAACTACATTGTTTACTCCATTTATTGAATTTCAAAGCCAAAACCATGTAATTTGTTCACCCACTTGGATTATTGATCACTCAAGTTTTTCTATGATAAGAAATTCTTCACAATAACACTAACCATAGGGTAATCTTTAGTATACTGCTTCCTTATTAGTAAGATGATGGATCCCAAAAATCCAAGTCTTTTGATGAAACTAATAAATGAGGTTATCCCCCTTGTCTGAAAATATTCCGCAAACCATTTCCAACCATCATCCTCAAGGATTTGTGCAAACATGTTCATTAATAGATTCTCATGGAGAATCTCAAGGTATTGTGCAAATTTAATAAAAGATCTAAGATGTCACTTGACCAAATCATTGCAACAATGGATCTTTGGACCATCCTTTATCTGATTTATTTCCTTCATTCTGGTAGGGTGTGGATTTAGATACCCTTGAATACTTGAACCGTTGAAAGGAACATATGATTTTTCAACAAACAATTTTACCAAAAAGGACACCATGGTTCAAGATGACTTGACCCTCCAATAAATCAATAAATAGTTATATCACAATTTCATTGCCATGCTACAAACTGTAGATGTATTCCTTCATAGAATAGGTTTTTCATCCCTTGTGGAATAACTAGGTGAGACTTGTTAATGCCTTGATCATCACTACTAGCTTTCGCCCCCCACAAGTAGCTAGATGGGTGATGGAATTTTCAACATATGCATACTCATCAAAAATTGTAGCCAAACTACTTCTCAAAAAAGCTGGGCATTGTCACCAAATGACACCAATTGTTAGCATCCAAAACTACACTGCAAAAAATTGAGTCCCTCACACTAATTAGGGTAGATGTAGTGCTACTCAAGACATTTCCCACTACCACCACAATAAATTACTGCTTCAGATTTGTCATGAAGCTCAGACACAAAATATAGATCACGCAACAGGGAGATTTGTAATACAAATCCTTGAAATTTGGTGGATTTTCAGGGTTAACACCTGTTGTGCCCTACAACAACCCCCCATTTCATATCAATTATATTTACAAAATTATTATATGAAATGGGTCCCTTTAGAAATTAATTGGTATCAATAGCGCATTATTTGTAAAAGGTCCGCAAACTAAATGAAGACATTATATAAAACCTTTGAAAAAACCCATTTTTGATCAAATAAAACAATCTTTTATCATTGCGATAAAGCGATCGCAAGATCGCATATCGCAATGACATAAAAAACACAAATAAGTGGCACATTGGTCTCCGCCGATGCGATTTCGCTGTCGGCTATCGGCAATACTCTATGCATATTTTAAAAGCGCCCCCATACCATTAGCCCCGATGCGATGCGCAATCGGCGATCGGCTATCGGCGATACTTTATATGCAGTCTAAGCACCTTAAGCCATTTACCCCGATCCGATGCGATTTCGCAATCGGCAATCGGCAATATCCTATGTACAATAATAAGGCACCCAAGTCATACCCCCGATGCGATGCGATATCGGCAATCAGCGATTAGCGAGACACTATCTATGCACATTTCTATGCCTTTTCACGCCGATGCGATGCGATTTCGCTATCGGCGGTCGGGGGTATGCTATCCATATGTTCTTATAATACCAATTCTCCCGATGCGATGCGATTTCGCTATCGGCGATCGGGGTTTCAAAATTGTCAACTTGAAAGGATTTAAGTGTTCCCGACGCCCAATTATGATATAGCGCGGATTTCAAAAAAAGCCGTTAAATGAAGGGATTTTACGATCTATTCATATTTAAAGCCTTATCTCTTAAGAAATTGATCACCTGCACTTAACCGCCAAAATATCCATAGCACGCTTAAGCGGGCCATTCGGCCGAATAATGGTGTAATGAGCATTTAAGGGATGGCAGGCCTTAAACGACCATTTAATGTATCTGTAAGATCTTCCCATGGATTAGATCCGCAGCCATTTTTAAGAGTTAATCTCTCAGCACGCTTTGATCAATATATCTTTCCCGTATTGTATTTTCATTAGCATATCTTTGTGTTACGTTTATTTTCGCCGTTGTGCAGAATTGATCCATAGAAGGAAGCTCGAGCAAGATGGGGAAGAAATCCAAGAAGACCACAGGCGCTTCAGCTACACCAGTTGCAGGACAAGCTGTCATGGACAAAAAGAAGGGCTTGATATCTAATACTACATGTACGGGTCTCACCAGAGTTACTTGGCAAGGCACTTACAACCTGATTGAAGCCGAAGAACCAGTAAAGACAGTAACAGAAGCTAGTGTGGATTTACTTCGGAAGTCTGAGAGTACTCTCAAGGATTTAGCCGACTCTTTCCTTCACAGGATAGCGGCCAGGGAGCAAATTCTCCCATACACAGACGTCGTGCGGTGGGCGATTGAAGAAATCCCAATTTTGGATAGAACTTTCAGCACCAGAGACGGGAGAATTTTCGGGTCATTCAAGGCAGATGATCTAAGGCAAATGTATCATTTGCCCGAGCCAGAGAAGATATATAACAAGGCGTTCCTGGAGAAGTTTGCAAACGATAATGAAGTTGAATCCGAACCCATCCGGGATTGGAGACAAAATCCAGCCAAACACAAACACGAATCTTCCGGTAAGTACTCGGTTGATTCTCTGGCTTCTCCTTATTGCTATGCGGGAATAATGATGTGTAGATTATGGGGATTGCATGACTCTGCTAATTTTACCATAGAAATGGTTCCTCTAATGGAGGCAGCAGTAAACAGTATAATTATGGATTGGGCCACTATCCTTTCTGACAAACTAGCACAAGCTGTGCTCGAGTTTAGAAACAAGACCCAGATTTCTGAAAGAATAATTCCCCCATTTTACTACAGTGCCTATATTCTAGATACCCTCTGTTTTAACTCTGAATTCCCCGTACTCGGCTGGAGGTGGACTACACAAGACCCCTCACCCATTCATATATATCACCAGAAATTGTGGAAATATTCTTATAAACATCATCTATACCAAGTCTGTAATGGCTTTATGTTGCCTATTCATTATTCCATTTTTGATAGACCTGCTCCCAAGGTTTCTTATCAAGCCGGAATTGATTTAACCGGAATAGGTAGATGGTTTGGAGAGGAAAGATTTACCTACATAAGAGTTTTCGGTAGCCAATCCAGACCCCATGTCCTCCCTCTGTACATACCAGATAAACTTCTAGCGAGGGAAATTTCTTACCAAATCATTTCCGAGAGTGTTACACAAATGCTCAAGAAGAATAAGAAGCAAGTCTGGCCCTCTTTTCCTTTGAGATGTGGTGTATATACCCTGCATGACCTCAAACATGCAGAAAAGGAAGCCACAAAAATTCAATCCTTGACTCTAGCAACTTTCCCAAATAGGCATTTCGATCCAAATAAAGTTGCCTATAATGCATTAGAACAGGCCAAACTGACAAGATTTGATCATAAGGAAGATATCTTTGATGACTTGTTCTCCTCAGCTAAGTCAATAAGTCAGGTTAGACAATTCGCCCTAGCAAAGTATAATGATGAAGGGTTGACTGAATTTAATAAACTTAGAGAACAGAGGTTGCAAACTCTGCCTCTAGATTTACTAGCAACAACCCCAGCAACATCATCAAGTGAGCCTGGTCGGCAACAGTCAAGGGAACCTCCTGTTACAACAAAAGATCATAAAAAGGAACAGGAGGAAAGGAAGAGGAAAGAACAGGAAGGAAAGCAGCAGAGAGCACAAGAGGAAAGGCAGAGGAAAGAGATAGAGGAACAGCAAATGAAAGAGCAAGAGGAAAGAAAAAGGAAGGAACAAGAAGAGCAACAGAAGAAACAGCAGGAAGAAGTGCAGAAGGAGTCTGAAGCCGGAAAGCAGAAACAAACCACCATTGATGTCAATATAGATACTCGTATTGACCCCAAATTGGTCCAGGAATGGAAGCAATTTGACTCTATCATCAGTGGGTTGGAATGTTCCAAAGATACAGACACTTCCAAGACAAACGATACACAGGACATCACTTCACCTCAGGTTCTAAGTGTAACCAGTGGCCCACCCATTTCTAAGGATGTTGAAGTAATACCAAAAGACCCCTCTGACCAAATCATTCTACAGGTAGAAGATATTCCTCCCCTGGATGTTTTCTACAGCCCGAGGCATAGAGCAGTGGTAAAACGACAAAGGAAAAGAAGGAAGATTGATCAACCTTCCCTTTTCCCAGAACAAACTGTTACGGGCAGCGTGGTTTGGAAGGAGGAATTCGACCCCTCCGATGACCTAACAAAACTGTCGCAGTATGCGGGAGCCTATTCGGCAGCGACAATCAACAAGGCATCGGAGGTAAGTCTTCTACTGAAAACTAAGGACCAAGAAATTTTCACATTACAGGTAGAGTTGGCTGAATCAAAGCAGAAGGCAGAGCAGCAATTGTCGACACAACAACAAGTGAACAGTCAATTAACTCAGCAATTGCAGGCAGAAAAGCAAAGGATCGACCAAAGCGCGATCCAGAAACAGAAGGAATTATAGGAGGCATTGGCACAATTGAGGGCAGCAAACGAGCAAATGATGAAAACAAAAGATGAGCAAATCGCTCAATTGTCATCGCAGCTCGAAATAATAAAGGGCGCTCCACAAGTAGATGAGTTCGGAGCAGAAGAATTGCAAATAAACACTGCATTAATATCCCAAATTAGGCTCCTGTGTCAACAAATCGCTCAGGCAGAGCCATTGTGTGAGCTAACGACATCCATAAATCAGCAGGTAGAGAAGGCCAGGAATGAGTTAGACCAAGCCGAAGAGATCATAACCGCATATCTTGACTGGCAAGATTTTGATCAAGGGAAAGCAGCAAATTTTCCCAGGATCCTAGAAACACATAAAGAAATACTCTTCACAGAATGGCATACTCAGGTGATGAAAGCGGAGAGGGCGGCTTCAAGATGTAAATCAACTTCCAGCAATCTAGTTGATCTAGTTAACAACACTCTCTACTTAGCAAATATGATTTCCCAATGTACACCAGGAAAGATGACAACAACAAACATGTTGGAGCAATCATATTATCCTGATTTAGAGGAAAAGGGGAGATTAATCGCCGGGATTAATAGTTTAACCTTCGATGCATATTTGCTCTTCCTGATTAAGCCACACACACAGAGAGCCGCCCTTAAGTGTCTAACAGATGAAATCGGGTATATAATTCCCGATATTCAGGATGCCACCTATGCCGCCCAGCTCAGTTCACGCCTCAACAAACCGCCTGAAGTAGAGCCAATGCTTGCGATAAGTCAGCTTAGATTTAAAGGCAAACAACCTACTTGATGAATCATGTCGCCGATCGCCAGATCGCTGAGGGAAATAGGATCAAGATTTATTGATACCAATTTAGTAGGATTTCAGTTTAATAGATATTTAGATTAATTTAGTATTTATAGACCCTTTCATGTTTTTGGAAAGGGTCGTAAAGTTTTGTACCAGACTTAAAAGACTGAAGTTTGCACTTTTGTGCTTCAGTCAATATTCTTTTATAAAACTGGACCAGTTGTTCTTAATTCGACAAGGAAGCTTTTTATGCAATTGTGCACTATTGTCTTTGTTGAGAATGTTTTTGCGTTGAAGGAAGAACTACAAGTAGCGATTGATATTGGGAGTGTCACGCAGCTCATATGGTATTTCTATCTATGTCTGAATTCATTCCTTTCATATGAATTGCTATGTGATTATTCTTGCTATTATTGATTATATGCATGCGCTGTAACAGCAGATCTATATTCATTCCACTATTGGATGTTTTATGATGTGTTTCTTTTTAATCATGTATATGTCAATGATATAAATGATAAGTGTGGTAATATCGCTTTAATCGCTTTGCTTAACTATTTAAGCATAGTAATCATGAATGAAAGAATGTCTATGTCTGTTAAATAGAGTCATCTATATGCCTGTTTATAGACACAGATCATCAAGCGCTGCACTTTAAAGCTCAAATAAGTTCCCGGGATAGATTATAGTTTAGGTATTCTTGTTGATAGTTTAGTTATTCGCTCACCGTTAGCTTAGTTTATAAATCATCCATTCATCCCGTTTATCCACTTTTGGGAAACTGGTCCCATTATCCCCAGTCGGAGCCACTATTCCAAACGGAAAAGGAGCTGTACTAAGGTCCGGATCGGGTGGTTATCCCCAATGTTGTTGCAGCGATTTTCGAGGCATAAACATTTTTGGCGCTAGAAGGAGGGCCACTGTGAATGGCAAACAAACCCAAATCTGCAAGCCATTCTAAGAGTAATTCTCCCTCTGAATCCCCTCGAACTTCTCATTCGCATGCTGGTTCGCCAGTATCCAAACAAGAAGAAGAGGAGTCAACTACCACTGCTCAAACCCATCATACTCCAGAACAATTAAGTCTTGAATCACCTGAAGTTCAGTCTCTTATCCACAAACTTCAGAGCTTCTCGATTTCGCCACAGAAATATGAGGTATCACAAAGCAGTGCGACTTCGCAATTCAATTTACCTCACCCTCTCACCAGACTTCAGAGCGAAAAGCTCGGTATTGAACCCACTGAGTTCCCTTTACCTAAAAGGAAAAAGGCGAAGAAAAATACTGAAGGATCTGACAGTGAAGAGCTTTCATCCACATCCTCCATTTCAACTTCTTATCTGCAAAGTCAACCACCCACTCCCCCATTACATATTGTCATTCACCAGGGATTAGAAGCTTCAGCATCCCAACCTGCTCATTCCTCAACATTATTTCCTTCCCAGACATCTGGAGTTCTAGCGGTAGTATCAACCACTACTGCTATTATAATGGCAGATCCATGGACCAGACCTGGTGCAGTCAATATGCCTGCACCATTACATCCATTACCAGATCTTCCTAAAAAATGGCTACCCAAGTTTAATCCAAATAATGGGACCCAGGCTGAGGAACACATCAATAATTTCATGTTGGCAGTCAACTTGAAAGGAGTAACAGAAGAAGATGTTGTTGTTAGGCTTTTCCCTTATACTTTGCAAGGATCAGCAGGATCCTGGTATTTTTCCCTACCACCTGGTTCCATTACCAGTTGGAACACTTGCCAAGAGCAGTTTCTTACCAAATATGGAGATGATAGGTCTTTGGCTACCCTGATAAATGACCTCTCCAATTTGAGAATAGAGCATAGGGAACCAATTAAGGAATTTAATGCTCGCTTCAATAAACTCCTAAATAAAATCCCTACAGCTTCCAAACCGAGTGAACAAATTCGGAGCGAATGGTATATAACAGCTCTGCCTGCCAATATAGCCATCTTTGTAGACAGGGCTGGGAAACCTACCTTAGCCGAAAACATGAAAGAAGCGCTTGCTGTGGAGAAACACATTAATGCCCTGGAAAAGAAAGCTGCCCTGGAAGACAGGAAAGCCAAAAAGGTCTCTTTTAAAGATGACTCAAGAAAGAAAACCTCAAAAGACCCCTATGACATGGAAGGTTTGCAAAAAGTTCTAAAAACTTTATCAAATGAAATGGTTGAAATAAAGAAACAGGTAGCTGAGACATCAACCAAAAGGCCCTTTAGAACTTTTAAGAAAAATGAATCAAAGCCACCAAATGTCATATCTAATGCTGATTCAGAACAAGAAGAAGAGGAAGAGGAATTGATTTCACAAACTAGCGATGAAGAAGAAGTAGTAGAATGTCATGGAATGTGGGATTTTATACTCCCCAACTCTGATACCGAAAACGAAGAAGAAGCATTCCCGGTCATTACTAGAAGCAAAGGTACTTCCGAACCTGTTCAGGTAACGTCAAAGAAAAGGAGTGCTGGTGCTGCTACAACCAAAGAAAAAACACCTCCAAAGAAATCACCTGTGGCAGTTCCCCAAAACCAGCCTTCAACTTCTAATACTCCTTCAACATCTAAAACATTAGTAGTATCAGATTCAATGGAATATAATATTGTTGATGACATGAAGAAAACTAAAGCAAACATTACTATGTTTGAACTTAGTAAATTAAAGCATCAGCAGAAATTACTTCTTAAAGAATTGAATGTTGTTCCTTCTACACCTCTTCCCAGTGCTAAAGCTGCTAATGATTCAGGCCAACCTCCTCCAGGAATGGTTGAAGCTACCGATTCAGTTCTGATTGGAGACAGATCAAATTCTCATACTCCACCCTTCCTTTTAACCTATGAGATTTACAATAGAAACTTGCACAACTGTTTAATTGACTCAGGGGCATCATCTAACATAATGCCAGCTTCAGTTTGTTCTAAACTGAACATAGAACCCCAAAAGTCTGCTATTCATATTGTACAGTTGGACAGGACCAAAGTACAGGTGTTAGGAGAAATTAACTCTGTAACCATTAGGTTATCTGCTAATCCACGAATAGTGCAGAGGATTGATATCCTAATAGCTGATATACCTGAATTTTACGGTTTAATTTTGAGTAGGGATTGGTCTGAGAAATTGCATGGGTATATTTCCACTGATTGGTCACATATGTGGCTTCCTTACAAGGGCAAGCCAAATCAAATAAGGATCGATTGAGAGAAACATATGACCCATACGGTTACTGAATTCGAACAAGAAAACCAGCCGGTAGCATTCAACAACAACATTTTGGGGAATTATTCATCAGAGTCATTCTTTGGTAACTTTGTTGCCCAACCATCCCCTTTCTTTGTTAATCATTTTACATCTCAGATTGAGAATTTTTCACAAACAGATAGGTCTAGATGTTTGAATGATGCTGAGAAAACTGTAAATACATTTGTTAATACCTCTTTATTTTGGTCTTTATATTTCGATGGGTCCAAGTCTAGCGAGGGCTCAGGAGCAGGATGTATTTTGGTTAGCCCACAAGGAGAAAAGACAATGCTGTCCTGTAGGCTAGAATTTGAATGCACTAATAATACAGCCGAATATGAAGCTTTAGTTCAGGGATTATATAAAGCAATCGGCCTTAAAGTGCAATATCTAAAAGTATTTGGCGATTCTGAAATTATTGTGAAACAGGTGAGAAATGCAATTCATTGTCTTTCGAATCACCTCAAGCATTATCAATCGCTAGTACAGGAACTTACCTCGCACTTTTCTGCATTCAACATTTCTTCCATTCCCAGGTCTCAAAACTCGGCAGCCGATCTCCTAGCTAATGTAGCTTCCAAGCTCTTACCTTCTGAAGACTACAGCCCAGATAGATTTTCTGTAGAATTGCTTTTTAGGCCTTCAGTGCCTGACAATGTCACTAATTGGAGAGTATTCAACCATGATGAGGATGTTTTACAATTCTTAATTTCCGAAAAGTCCTATGATAATCAAATCATTGAGGAAGATGAACATGACTCCCAAATGAGAGAAACACCTCAGGAAAATGCAATTCCTAAGCCTGTGGTAAAGCTGGAAGATCTTTATGATATTAAAGACAGGTTTAAACCTGTAACTAATGCAAAGCTCCAAAGCTCTACCCTTAGGTTTGAATTGATAAATCTAGGTACTGAGCAAGCTCCTCAAAATATTAATTTAGGATTAGGACTTTCCTTTGAAGAAAAAGAGGCATTCATTAGACTGTTAAAGAAAAACAAACAGGTCTTTGCTTGGAAGTACGATGATTTGAAGACTTATGATACATCCATTATCCAGCACACCATTCCAATGCTCCCCGACCAGAAACCGATTCAGCAGAAGTTAAGGAAAATACATCCAAATTTAGAGAGCCAGATAAAATCAGAACTTAACAAACTCTTGAAAGCCAAGATTATTTTTCCTGTCCGACACTCAAACTGGGTCTCTAATATGGTACCAGTCAGAAAGAAAAATGGCGACATTCGAATTTGTATTGATTTCAGAAATTTGAACAAAGCGAGCTTGAAAGACAATTTCCCATTACCTACTATGGAGAAAATACTTCAATCGGTAGCTGTGATGACCCCGGGTAACTTGTAAATACAGAATAATTACTGTGGTAAGAAATTATTATGAGTGGTTACTTATTGTTTACTGAATGACATTAATTAATTATGAAAGTTAATATATTGGATTATATATATATATATATATCTTGAAATGCTAGCAACCTCTTGGTGGAGGATTTTCTATTAAAAGAAAAGAATCAGTTATGAAACTGAAGGAACTACCTCTCACACAGGAAAAGTCCTGGGAGGGAAAACCCCTGGGCTGTTGGGACAGGCAGGGGAGGAAAAGATTCCAAGAGAGAAAAGAGAAAGAAAAGACAGGGTTAAGTCTGGTAAAGACCAGATAACCCAAGCACAGAGGTGCATGAGTCTTGTTGAGGGCTGCAGGCCTGCAAGACGGCTCGGGGGGAGAATCCAACGTGACGTGGATCTCAAGGTTGGGAGGATAAGAGCATGTATGATTGCAGGTGCATTTCTGAAGTCAGAACTCCTGTAACGGATTGACCAGGTACGAGCTTTGACAAAAGTAGACAATGGTAAACAGAATATTGAAGTTCATAAATAGAATACTGTTAACTCTGAGTCTCTGTTAACTAGCTAGATGCAAGGAAAGATAACAGTAGTTGTCTGTAAATAGAGACAGTGTGTGCAGCTCAAATAAATACCTGGTAATTAGTTATTTCGTACAGTAATGAGATAATTATTTGCTGTAAACCATTCAGGTATTTACATATATATAACAGAACGAAACCCTGAGTGGGCCTGTAAGACCATCGTGGTTGTACTAGATGATTATATACAGAAATAACAAATAGTATGACATGGCACCTAGCCAGAACCGTAAGAGGTGCGTTTGAAACCGATAGAACAGTAGAGCAGCATAATCAAAACATCAGTGCTGTGAATATTGATGAACAAGAAAAACTAGCTAAACCCTGTATCGAGGGTTTGAACACATCATGATAATCTAAAACATGTACGAAAAACAATCCACTGTGTTTATGGCTACGCCAGTTAGACGCACCAGAAAAACCCTTACAAATAATAACTGAATGTTAACTATTGATTCAGTATAGAAACAACACTGTCATAAGTAAACGGTTGCATACCCGAGGTGGTACAGTATATATATAAATAACGAATCAAATAGAAAGATAGATTAACAACCCTGTAATGAGACAGTGCATGTGGGTGCGTATTAACCCTCTAGTGAACGAATGCATACAACTGTATAATAACTCTGTATCGATTCAAAGCATAAGACTGTAAATAAACCAAGTAACGAAACCATGCATATGTCCGCTTAGCAAACCCTATAGCAGAGCAACTCATTTTACATCAGAAAGATAATAGTAAACTTGACATTAATCGAACCGAAGGTATATGACTGATGGCGTATAAAGAAGGACCGCCATCGTTACAAACGACAAGCATAGAAAGTAAATAACGTATCCATTGAGAAAGTAAAGAAAATATAATAACATCAAACCAGATGGTTAAACCCTAATGGGTACAGTAAAACGTTATGAATTGAAAACCTGAGGACCGATAGGTACTGTACAAATCTTCATAAACAGATTGACGAGCTGAGTAGCCCTACTCACATTAAAAGCATGGAAACAATTTGGCAATATACAGATTTCAACTTAAATCAGTACAGGCACGAGGCCGTAACCCCTAACCAAATATACATCTAACATTCGGCATGTATGCCAGGAGCCACAAACTACCCAAGTCCTAACAAATTAAATGAATACAGGTCTCGGCATGATGTGGCCAACTGCAAATCGTAACTAGGGTTGGAACGATTGCAGAACCTGTGACACAAAACAGAGAGCATCATGAGACACTTCTCTGACCAAGGCCGACACATATACAATCTTGCTGTGTAAACCCTTAATGAAAAGTAGAGAATCATTAACCATTGGTAACAGAACATACCTGCGCATGCTTGAGACGGCATATGTATCCGTAAGCAGTAGAAGGCCGACAATGTGAACACCTATACATTAACAAAACGTACAGTCATGAGCTCATGAACAGTCAAACAACCCAACAAGCTCTGAGAAATAAAATGCATCGTATTCCCATATACAAGAGCTGAAGAATAGACAATGAGCATGGCGGCAACAGCTGTGTATTACCTGAGACAGCAAGGTAGAAACCTGATGAACGTTGCAGAGGAGGATCGCCGTTCTGGGAAGGTATTCGGCCTCCCAGTCTTGCACAAATGAACCAAACCCAAAGGACTCGGAGGTATATGTATTACACACCAAACCCTTGGATAAACCAGAGTCCTCCGATGCAGAGAACGGATCTCCATCGTCCATTCAAGCGGGAGCCTGGCACAAAAACCCTCAGCGGGTCAACCGAGAAGTCACATGGCTTCACGCGGGTTTTATGCCACCTGGCGAATGGTTGGTGAGATTGTTTAAGTCTCCGGCTACCACCTGGTGCCGGAGCTGGATAGGAACAATCCGGTGGCATTCCGACCTTAATCCGACTCGAAACTGCCGTAGGTTATCATCATAAAAGAATCATATAAGTATTGTTAAAGTTTGGTTATGTGACATAGTGCATAACACTCACGAGTGAAGCCTTTGATTAGATGTTCCCCTTTGTGGGTAGAAGGGTGGAGTAAAATAATCAAGCCATGTATAAATATTTTTTTTTACATTGCATATTTACCTATGGGATCGTGACAATGTGGTATCAGAGCCGAGGTTTCAAAATTGTGGCCTCTGGAGCAGTAAGATCCAGCTGCATGGAAGATTATCATATAGTACATATATGAGGAAGAAATAATTCAGCTAACTGATTTTCTTGTTTATCAATTAGGAGATAAATACAGAAACAACAATCCGCTAACAGTCAACAATAAAGATGGAGGAAATGCAGGGAGCTGACAGCATTCCTCGGGAAAATCCAGAGCTGTGGGTACAGCTTGGTGCAGAGACACGCAGTACCAATCTGGCGATACTAGAAACTGTTCAAGAACTGAAAAATGAGATGGCGCGTCTGCGAGAAGACAACGCGCGATTGACAGTGGAGCAGGAAAGAATATTGAAGAGTCTGTCGAATAGACAAAATCCACCATTAGCCAATCCCAGTGTAGAACAGCAAAGGGCAACTGAGGAACGAAATTACCCAACTGCACCTGAAATTTCAGAGGAAAAGGAGGACCATTCTGACAACGTGCTGGAACAACAAACATCAAAACGACAGAAAATGGAATTACAGGGGGAATTCCGAAAAATTAAACCTCCACATTTCGATGGGGAACAAGAGGAAGCAGCAGAAGCATGGTTAATTAACATGAATAAGTATTTTCAGTTGTATGAGTATGATCAGAATTTGAAAGCACGGCTGGCCATCTTCCAGCTACAAGGCAAGGCAACCCTGTGGTGGGAAGAAACCAAGATTGTAAAAGGAGTAAGTGAGCAGAACATAATATGGGAAAAATTTCAGAAATACTTCAAAGAGAGATATCTAACAGAGCGATTCTATGATGAGAAGGCACGGGAGTTCCATGATTTAAGGCTAGGACAGCAGTCTATGGACGAGTTTATTAATCGCTTCACTTCCCTGCTTCGCTACGTGCCCTATATTAAGGAGGAAAAGGCCAAGGTGCAGAGATTTGTGAGTAGTCTACCTGCCTATATAAGGGAACGCATTGAGTTTGATAATCCCAGAACAATGGATGAGGCGATTCGTAAGGCAAGAATCTGTTACCAGCAAAACAAACAGAAAGGGGACATTTCAAATAAAAGATGGAATGAAAGAAAGGGCAACCGAATTGCTGGTAATAATAAAGGGAGTCGTGGTAATGGCAGCAAGGGTGCTGGTAAGGGACAGTTTAGTAGAAATGTAGCAAAGAGTACCTTTCGGACTAAACCAAGTGAGAGCAGAATCAGTGAACCACCTGCCAGGTCAGACCTTGAAGGGATGACCAGACCTCCAGTCCAATGTTGGGGTTGTGGAGGACCGCACTATGTTAAGAACTGCCCTCAGCGTAAAGGAGTGGACCAAATATCTCAGATCCAAGAAGCATCGACTGTTGGAGAAGTGGCGCGCAGCATGCCAAGAATTAACGCAGCCTTGGATGACCGTCAAGCGGAATACCAGCCGACCATGGTGGAGTTTGAAGGTAAAATTTCAAATCTTTCTATAGCTGTTCTTATTGACCCAGGAGCTACTTTAAGTTATGTTAGCCCAAAAATAGTAGAACAGTGTAGGTTATCTTCTGAAAAGTTCCCATGGCTGGTACAACTAGCCACAGGAGCTAAGAGACGAGTCTTAGCCAAAATTAGTAACTGTCCTTTCAGCATAGCAGGGCAGCCAATTACAGCAGACCTGAATGTACTTCCATTGGGGTCCTACGACATCCTGATTGGTATGGATTGGCTGGAAAAACATTGGTCGTTGGTAAACTGCAAGACCAAAACCATCTATTACAAGGATGACTTGGGGCAGCAGCAAGAGTTGCAGGGGATTAAACACCCTGTACAGATCCGACCTATCACTGCTTCCCAGTTAGCTAAATGTCTCAGAAAGAAATGTCAGATTTACGCCATTCAAGTTGGTTATGCAAACCAGAAAGACAAAATATCTGCACTGGACAATATCCCGGTAGTACAAGAATTTGCGGATGTTTTTCCTGAGGAGGTACTAGGATTGCCCCCTAAAAGGGACATAGATTTTACTATAGAGCTAACACCAGGAGCAGCACCGGTGTCATGGGCACCATACCGAATGAGCGTTCCAGAGTTAACAGAATTAAAAATGTAGCTGCAAGAGCTGTTGGATAAGAATTATATCCACCCCAGTGTATCACCATGGGGAGCTCCAGTATTATTTGTTAAAAAGAAAGATGGAACTCTTCGTATGTGCATAGATTATCGTCAGTTAAATAAGCTCACGATCAAAAACAAATACCCCTTGCCTCGGATAGATGAACTCTTTGATCAAGTGAAGGGGGCAAAAGTATTTTCCAAGATCGATTTGCGATCTGGTTATCATCAGATCAGGATTAAAGAAGAGGACATTGCCAAAACTGCCTTCAGAACACGCTACGGACACTACGAATTTGTAGTGTTGCCTTTTGGTTTGACCAATGCACCTGCCACCTTTATGTGTTTGATGAACAACGTGTTTCACAGGTTTTTGGACAAGTTCGTGCTGATATTTATCGATGATATTCTGATATATTCTCGTTCCCAAGAGGAACACGAAGAGCACCTTAGGATGGTGTTGCAAACTCTTCGAGAACATCAGCTATACGCTAAGTTTAGTAAATGTGATTTCTTCAAGGAGGAAATCCAATATTTGGGCCATGTGATTACTAAAGAAGGAATTGCGGTAGATCCTGAGAAGATAAAGACTATTATGGAATGGCCCATACCCAAGGATGTAGCTGATATCAGATCCTTTATGGGACTAGCTGGCTATTACAGGAGATTTGTGGAAGGTTTCTCAAGGATAGCCTACCCTATCACCTCATTACAGAAAAAAGGGAAGGTATTTAAGTGGACACCGGAATGTCAGCAGAGCTTTGATCGATTGAAGCATTTACTCACCACTGCACCCATCTTGAGTATAGCTGATCCTAATAAGGATTACGTGGTGTGTACCGATGCAAGTAAGGAGGGTGTGGGAGGAGTATTAATGCAGGAAGGAAAAGTAATTGCGTATGAATCAAGAAAACTAAAAGAGCATGAGCAGAGATACTCTGCTTACGATCTAGAGTTAACAGCTGTTATTCATGCGCTGAAAATGTGGCGACATTACCTCCTAGGGAGGAAATTTCTGTTGTTAACAGATCACCACAGTTTGACAAATTACTTCAGCCAACCTACCCTGAATGCAAGACAAGGTCGTTGGGCAGATTTCCTAAGTGGATTTGATTTCGAGATAAAGCATTTAAAAGGCAAAGAAAACCGGGTGGCTGATGCATTAAGTCGAAAGGTTCAATGTTTATGTGAACTTTCAGTCAGCAAGTGGCGGAACTCGCTGGTTGAGCAAATAAAAACAGCAGCAAGTCGCGATGCTGAATACCAACAATTAAAATAGCAGGTACAGCAATCCGTTAATGGAAGATTACAGCAAGGATATACACTAGATGGTGCTGGAATGCTGTATTTTAATAAAAAATTGTATGTACCTGACTCGAATGACCTTAAGAGACTGATTTTGGACGAGTTTCATATCAGCCACTACACTGGCCACCCAGGGTACCAAAAGATGGTCACTGCACTTAGGAAGGAATATTATTGGCCAGGAATGAAGAAGCAGGTAGTTGAGTATTTGGCGCGGTGTTTGGAATGCCAGCAGATTAAGGCAGAACATCAGCATCCAGCGGGGCTGTTACAGCCTTTGCCTATTCCGGAGTGGAAATGGGAAACCATTTCCATGGATTTCATAACTGGGTTGCCACGAACAAAGAAAAGCAATGATTCTATCATGGTAGTGGTTGATAAGTTGAGTAAAGCGGCACACTTTATACCTGTGCAGTCCACTTATAAGGCGGTGCAAATTGCTCACCTCTTTATGCAAAATGTATTCCGATTGCATGGGTTGCCGAAGGTAATTATATCAGATCGTGATGTAAAGTTCACATCCACTTTTTGGAGGACGTTGTTCGCTGAGTTGGGTACTCAGCTGAACTTTAGCACGGCCTATCACCCGCAGACCGATGGTCAAACTGAGCGAGTAAATCAGGTGTTGGAAGATATGTTGAGGGCGTATGTGATGCTGAAACCAAACCAATGGGAAGAGTATTTACATCTGGTCGAATTCGCATATAATAACGGATATCACACGTCAACACAGCTAAGTCCCTTTGAGGTCCTGTATGGGCGAAAGTGCCGCACACCCTCAAGTTGGGGTGGACCTGAGGACAAGCTGAGTTTGGGTCCAGAAATGCTTAAAGAAATGGAAGACATGGTGAAAAGGGTGCGTGCCAATTTAAAGGCTGCACAAGACAGACAGAAAAGTTTTGCGGACAGAAAAAGAAGATTCACAGAATATCAGGTTGGTGACCATGTGTTTGTGAGGATTCAAGCCAGAAGAAGCACACTGCAGTGGAGCGGATGCGTCAAGCTGGCTCCTCGGTACTTTGGACCTTTTCAGATCTTGGCTAGAGTGGGGCCGGTGGCTTACCAACTCGCCTTGCCAAGTCATATTAAGATTCACAATGTGTTCCACGTTTCTGTTCTAAAGAAATATGTATATGACCCTAAACATGTTATCAGGTGGCAAGATGTGCGGGTAAGAATTAATCCGGTTGTTTTGATTATGCAGATATACTCAACAGAAACTGACTGAAGGTATTGGTTGTCTGCAGGTCGAATCGGAAGGCGAGGTTCTGGTCGAACCACAGAGCATTCTCGACCGGAGAGAAGTGCGGCTGCGGAAACGGGTTATTACCCAAGTTAAAGTGTTGTGGCAGCACTATGGGCCTGAGGAGGCTACATGGGAAGACGAGGAACTCATTAGAAAAGTTTACCCAGATTTATTTAATGGGAATAGACATCGGGACGATGTCCAATCCCAGGGGGGGGAGATGTGATGACCCCGGGTAACTTGTAAATACAGAATAATTACTGTGGTAAGAAATTATTATGAGTGGTTACTTATTGTTTACTGAATGACATTATTTAATTATGAAAGTTAATATATTGGATTATATATATATATATATATATATATATATATATATATATATATATATATATATATATATATATATATATATATATATCTTGAAATGCTGGCAACCTCTTGGTGGAGGATTTTCTATTAAAAGAAAAGAATCAGTTATGAAACTGAAGGAACTACCTCTCACACAGGAAAAGTCCTGGGAGGGAAAACCCCTGGGCTGTTGGGACAGGCAGGGGAGGAAAAGATTCCAAGAGAGAAAAGAGAAAGAAAAGACAGGGTTAAGTCTGGTAAAGACCAGATAACCCAAACACAGAGGTGCATGAGTCTTGTTGAGGGCTGCAGGCCTGCAAGACGGCTCGGGGGGAGAATCCAACGTGACGTGGATCTAAAGGTTGGGAGGATAAGAGCATGTATGATTGCAGGTGCATTTCTGAAGTCAGAACTCCTGTAACGGATTAACCAGGTACGAGATTTGACAAAAGTAGACAATGGTAAACAGAATATTGAAGTTCATAAATAGAATACTGTTAACTCTGAGTCTCTGTTAACTAGCTAGATGCAAGGAAAGATAACAGTAGTTGTCTGTAAATAGAGACAGTGTGTGCAGCTCAAATAAATACCTGGTAATTAGTTATTTCGTACAGTAATGAGATAATTATTTGCTGTAAACCATTCAGGTATTTACATATATATAACAGAACGAAACCCTGAGTGGGCCTGTAAGACCATCGTGGTTGTACTAGATGATTATATACAGAAATAACAAATAGTATGACATGGCACCTAGCCAGAACCGTAAGAGGTGCGTTCGAAACCGATAGAACAGTAGAGCAGCATAATCAAAACATCAGTGCTGTGAATATTGATGAACAAGAAAAACTAGCTAAATCCTGTATCGAGGGTTTGAACACATCATGATAATCTAAAACATGTACGAAAAACAATCCACTGTGTTTATGGCTACGCCAGTTAGACGCACCAGAAAAACCCTTACAAATAATAACTGAATGTTAACTATTGATTCAGTATAGAAACAACACTGTCATAAGTAAACGGTTGCGTACCCGAGGTGGTACAGTATATATATAAATAACGAATCAAACAGAAAGATAGATTAACAACCCTGTAATGAGACAGTGCATGTGGGTGTGTATTAACCCTCTAGTGAACGAATGCATACAACTGTATAATAACTCTGTATCGATTCAAAGCATAAGACTGTAAATAAACCAAGTAACGAAACCATGCATATGTCCGCTTAGAAAACCCTATAGCAGAGCAACTCATTTTACATCAGAAAGATAATAGTAAACTTGACATTAATCGAACCGAAGGTATATGACTGATGGCGTATAAAGAAGGACCGCCATCGTTACAAACGACAAGCTTAGAAAGTAAATAACGTATCCATTGAGAAAGTAAAGAAAGTATAATAACATCAAACCAGATGGTTAAACCCTAATGGGTACAGTAAAACGTTATGAATTGAAAACTTGAGGACCGATAGGTACTGTACAAATCTTCATAAACAGATTGACGAGCTGAGTAGCCCTACTCACATTAAAAGCATGGAAACAATTTGGCAATATACAGATTTCAACTTAAATCAGTACAGGCACGAGGCCGTAACCCCTAACCAAATATACATCTAACATTCGGCATGTATGCCAGGAACCATAAACTACCCAAGTCCTAACAAATTAAATGAATACAGGTCTCGGCATGATGTGGCCGACTGCAAATCGTAACTAGGGTTGGAACGATTGCAGAACCTGTGACACAAAACAGAGAGCGTCATGAGACACTTCTCTGACCAAGGCCGACACATATACAATCTTGCTGTGTAAACCCTTAATGAAAAGTAGAGAATCATTAACCATTGGTAACAGAACATACCTGCGCATGCTTGAGATGGCATATGTATCCGTAAGCAGTAGAAGGCCGACAATGTGAACACCTGTACATTAACAAAATGTACAGTCATGAGCTCATGAACAGTCAAACAACCCAACAAGCTCTGAGAAATAAAATGCATCGTATTCCCATATACAAGAGCTGAAGAATAGACAATGAGCATGGCGGCAACAGCTGTGTATTACCTGAGATAGCAAGGTAGAAACCTGATGAACGTTGCAGAGGAGGATCGCCGTGCTGGGAAGGTATTCGGCCTCCCAGTCTTGCACAAATGAACCAAACCCAAAGGACTCGGAGGTATATGTATTACACACCAAACCCTTGGATAAACCTGAGTCCTCCGATGCAGAGAACGGATCTCCATCGTCCATTCAAGCGGGAGCCTGGCGCGAAAACCCTCAGCGGGTCAACCGAGAAGTCACATGGCTTCACGTGGGTTTTATGCCACCTGGCGAATGGTTGGTGAGATTGTTTAAGTCTCTGGCTACCACCTGGCACCGGAGCTGGATAGGAACAATCCGGTGGCATTCCGACCTTAATCCGACTCGAAACTGCCGTAGGTTATCATCATAAAAGAATCATATAAGTATTGTTAAAGTTTGGTTATGTGACATAGTGCATAACACTCACGAATGAAGCCTTTGATTAGATGTTCCCCTTTGTGGGTAGAAGGGTGGAGTAAAATAATCAAGCCATGTATAAATTTTTTTTTTTACATTGCATATTTACCTATGGGATCGTGACAGTAGCTGGCTCCGAATTAATGTCCTTTCTAGATGGTTTCTTAGGATATAACCAAGTACTGGTTCATCCTGATGACCAGCTTAAAACTACATTCAGAACAAAATGGGGAACATATGCTTATCAGAAAATGCCTTTCGGACTTATAAACGCAGGAGCGACATTCCAAAGAGCTATGGATATAGCTTTTAGAGGGTTGATTAATAGAACAATAGTCGTCTATTTAGATGATATTACTGTATTATCTAAGAAAAGATATAATCATTTGCATGATCTAAATCAAAATTTTCAGCGTTGCAAAAGATATGGTATTTCTCTTAACCCTAAAAAGTCTTTCTTCGCTCTTGATCAAGGAAAGCTCTTGGGATTTATTGTGTCCAAAGATGGCATTTATATTGATCCTGATTGGATCAAAGAAATCTCTGAAATCCCTTTCCCACACAATAAAAAATCGATGCAGTCATTTTTAGGCGAGATCAATTTTGTTAAAAGATTTGTTCCAGATTTGTCTCAAATTATTTTGCCACTGCAAACAATGATTAAGAAAAATTCGGTCTTTAAGTGGGGATCAGCAGAAAAGGAAGCTTTTGATCTAATCAAGCAATCAATAATCAATGCCCCAGCCTTGAATACTCCAAATTTTTCTAATCATTTTACATTATATACCATTGCATTCGACTTGTCTTATGCTGCAGTACTCACGCAACTAAATGATCACAATTTGGAAGCACCCATTTCATTTTTTAGCTCAAATCTTCAGGGTGCTGAATTGAATTACTCCGATGTAGAAAAACAAGCCTTTTCTGTATTTAAAGCAGTCAAGCATTATAGACCCTTCCTTTTGAAAACCCACACAAAAGATATAGTTCCTTTCCCCGCAGTTAGGAAACTATTAATCCAAAAAGAACTGGGTGAAAAAAGGGCAAATTGGGTCACAGTGCTTCAAGAATATGACTTAGAAATTAAACCAGCAAAGATTGTTAGGGGTCAAGGTTTTTGCAGGATATTGGCAAGAGCATCCAACATTCCAGAATCAGGCGATACAAGTCAAACTGAAGAAATCAACCAGATAAGTGTCACTGATTCTCAATCTCAATATGCAGATTTAATCTTTTATTTGAAGAATGGTTATGCCCCTCCAAACCTGTCTTATAAAAACAAAAGGGCCATTAGGTTAAAAGCAAATAATTTCACAATTATTGATGACGTGCTTTTTAAGCAGAATTATGATTCTATCTTGTTAAGATGCCTTGAGAAACCTGAAGCCCAAAAGGTTTTGCAGGAGTTACATGATGGACCAGCAGGAGGACATTTTGGAGCTGACACAACAGCTCACAAAGTTATTCATGCTGGGTACTATTGGCCTACTCTGTTTAGAGATGCCCACGAATATGTAAGGAAATGCTTCAAATGCCAGACTTCTAGTGGAAGACAACGTAAATCAGCTTTCCCTCTGCAACCAGTCAACATTGAACAACCATTTGAGCAATGGGGATTAGATATCATTGGGGAGATTACTCCACCATCTTCCAAACAACATAAGTATATCCTTACTGCTACTGATTATTTTACTAAGTGGGTGGAGGCCATTCCTTTGAAGACAGCAAATTCCGAAGCAATCATTGAGTTCATAGACCAATTCATCATTACCAGGTTTGGTGTCCCGAATGCTCTTGTTTTTGATAATGCATCTTATTTCTCAGGCAATGCTATGTTTGATTTCGCTATTAAAAGAGGGTTTAAATTGAAGTATTCTGCTAATTACTATCCCCAGGGTAATGGCTTAGCAGAATCTACTAATAAGAATCTGATCAAAATCATTAAGCGAACTATAGAGCAAAATCATAAAAATTGGCACAAATCTTTAATGTTTGCATTATGGGCTGATAGGATAACACAAAAAGCTTCTATAGGATCTTCCCCATTCAATCTTGTGTATGGAAAAGAAGCAGTATTGCCCACAAATCTTGTTCTTCCTTCTTTAGCCCTAGTACAGTACATTGAGGAAACTCCTTCTTCTTCTATTCAGCTTAGACATGATCAAATTCTAAAATTAGAAGAGGAAAGAGAAAAAGCTAGAGTTACTCATGCCAAACATCAGAAAATCATCAAAGCAGCTTTTGATTCAGTCTCATCCGGTTCAAAACAATTTCAAGTCGGTGACTTAGTTATGAAATGGGACAAAGCCCATGAGGATAAGGGAAAACACACCAAGTTCCAGAAGATGTGGCTTGGACCATTTCAGATCTGTGAAAAGGTGGGCCATTCGACCTTTATATTGCAAGACTTATCAGGGTTGAGAGATTCTCTCCCTGTTAATGGCCTTATCTTGAAGAAATTCTTTAATTGAGGAGGTAACCCCTTCTCCTTTTAGTTTGATAAGTTTTTGTAGTTTGTAGGATTTGTAGAAAATAATGTTGTAAGATATCTACTATTGACCTTTGCTGTGTTTGAAAATTTGATCTACAGAAGTACTATGATATTGACTTTTAAAATAATAGAACTCTTAACCAAAAGGGATAATTTCTAGGAAATTAGGTATCATTGTATTCTGAAACCACATTTCAAGTTTTGTGAACTCCTCTCAGAAGTTTAAAAGTATTGTAAATCATTTTCTGTTTTCAAATCGGTCTCAAAAGGTTATCAATATTAAGATAGAAGCTAATCCAATTTCAGCATCTTCAACTCTTAACCTGTCATCCATTTGCTCTTAAGGAGAAGATTGTTCATCCCATTCACTAAAGTTTATGATTACTCAGAGTGTAATTCTAAAATATCTGATATTAAAGATAAGAGGTCTTATTACAAGCCTGCTTACCATGTTCATAGGGAAATAGTTTAACCGACATTACCAATACTGCATACCAAAACAGGGTAATGGCTTGAAATTAAAAGACAAGGGGTCTCATCACGAGCCAGCTTGTTCGGTTAGATTACTACCAATGAATGGCATTGTCAATAGCTGGCCACCAAACCAGGACAATGGCTTTTTATCTTATCAACAACAGAAAAAGGAAATGAAATACAAAATATGAAAACATGTTTTGAATTCATTCTGTTAATCACACTCTTAATTGAATGGAACAATGGACAATAGCATGGTTAAAAGGTATCCCTGTCGAAACTACAAATGTTTGCTGGCAGCAAAGGCTCTACCTATGACAAAGGAGTTCATTTTAAAAAGCTGATTTGGAAAACCTTTCTGTTTTATCATTATAAACCCATAGAGACCTATTTAAAACTTAGAATGTATCTATTTTCTTAAAAAAGAGAGGAAATTAGCAAAAAAATAGATTCATTTTACTTGGAATGCATATATACCTAATTATATTAGAATTTTCCCCTTTGATTAGAACTCTATTTTGCGAAAGTTTAAGTATTCCTGTACTTTTCAGAGATAACTGGTTCTTCCAGCGAATCACCAATTGTTGTGCCCTACAACAACCCCCCATTTCATATCATTTATATTTACAAAATTATTATATGAAATGGGTCCCTTTAGAAATTAATTGGTATCAATAGCGCATTATTTGTAAAAGGTCCGCAAACTAAATGAAGACATTATATAAAACCTTTGAAAAAACCCATTTTTGATCAAATAAAACAATCTTTTATCATTGCGATAAAGCGATCGCAAGATCGCATATCGCAATGACATAAAAAACACAAATAAGTGGCACATTGGTCTCCGCCGATGCGATTTCGCTGTCGGCTATCAGCAATACTCTATGCATATTTTAAAAGTGCCCCCATACCATTAGCCCCGATGCGATGCGCAATCGGCGATCGGCTATCGGCGATACTTTATATGCAGTCTAAGCACCTTAAGCCATTTACCCCGATCCGATGCGATTTCGCAATCGGCAATCGGCAATATCCTATGTACAATAATAAGGCGCCCAGGTCATACCCCCGATGCGATGCGATATCGGCAATCGGCGATCAGCGACACACTATCTATGCACATTTCTATGCCTTTTCACGCCGATGCGATGCGATTTCGCTATCGGCGGTCGGGGGTATGCTATCCATATGTTCTTATAATATCAATTCTTCCGATACGATGCGATCAGCTATCGACGATCGGGGTTTCAAAATTGTCAACTTGAAAGGATTTAAGTGTTCCCGACGCCCAATTATGATATAGCGCGGATTTCAAAAAAAAAAGTCATTAAATGAAGGGCTTTCACGATCTATTCATATTTAAAAGCCTTATCTCTTAAGAAATTGATCACCTGCACTTAACCGCCAAAATATCCATAGCATGCTAAAGCGGGCCATTCAACCGAATAATGGTGTAATGAGCATTTAAGGGGTGGCAGGCCTTAAACGGCCATTTAATGTATCTGTAAGATCTTCCCATGGATTGGATCCGCAGCCATTTTTAAGAGTTAATCTCTCAGCACGCTTTGATCAATATATCTTTCCCGTATTGGATTTTCATTAGCATATCTCTGTGTTACGTTTATTTTCGCCGCTGTGCAGAATTCATCCATAGAAGGAAGCTCGAGCAAGATGGGGAAGAAATCCAAGAAGACCACAGGCGCTTCAGCTACACCAGTTGCAGGACAAGCTGTCGTGGACAAAAAGAAGGGCTTGATATCTGATACTACATGTACGGGTCTCACCAGAGTTACTTGGCAAGGCACTTACAACCTGATTGAAGCCGAAGAACCAGTAAAGACAGTAACAGAAGCTAGTGTGGATTTACTTCGGAAGTCTGAGAGTACTCTCAAGGATTTAACCGACTCTTTCCTTCACAGGATAGCGGCCAGGGAGCAAATTCTCCCATACACAGACGTTGTGTGGTGGGCGATTGAAGAAATCCCAATTTTGGATAGAACTTTCAGCACCAGAGACGGGAGAACTTTCGGGTCATTCAAGGCAGATGATCTAAGGCAAATGTATCATTTGCCTGAGCCAGAGAAGATATATAACAAGGCATTCCTGGAGAAGTTTGCAAACGATAATGAAGTTGAATCCGAACCCATCTGGGATTGGAGACAAAATCCAGCCAAACACAAACACGAATCTTCCGGTAAGTACTCGGTTGATTCTCTGGCTTCTCCTTATTGCTATGCGGGAATAATGATGTGTAGATTATGGGGATTGCATGACTCTGCTAATTTTACCATAGAAATGGTTCCTCTAATGGAGGCAGCAGTAAACAGTATAATTATGGATTGGGCCACTATCCTTTCTGACAAACTAGCACAAGCTGTGCTCGAGTTTAGAAACAAGACCTCGATTTCTGAAAGAATAATTCCCCCATTTTACTACAGTGCCTATATTCTAGATACCCTCTGTTTTAACTCTGAATTCCCCGTACTCGGCTGGAGGTGGACTGCACAAGACCCCTCGCCCATTCATATATATCACCAGAAATTGTGGAAATCTTCTTATAAACATCATCTATACCAAGTCTGTAATGGCTTTATGTTGCCTATTCATTATTCCATTTTTGATAGACCTGCTCCCAAGATTTCCTATCAAGCCGGAATTGATTTAACCGGAATAGGTAGATGGTTTGGAGAGGAAAGATTTACCTACATAAGAGTTTTCGGCAGCCAAGCCAGACCCCATGTCCTCCCTCTGTACATACCAGATAAACTTCTAGCGAGGGAAATTTCTTACCAAATCATTTCCGAGAGTGTTACACAAACGCTCAAGAAGAATAAGAAGCAAGGCTGGCCCTCTTTTCCTTTGAGGTGTGGTGTATATACCCTGCATGACCTCAAACATGCAGAAAAGGAAGCCACAAAAATTCAATCCTTGACTCTAGCGACTCTCCCAAATAGGCATTTCGATCCAAATAAAGTTGCCTATAATGCATTAGAACAGGCCAAACTGACAAGATTTGATCATAAGGAAGATATCTTTGATGACCTGTTCTCCTCAGCTGAGTCAATAAGTCAGGTTAGACAATTTGCCCTAGCAAAGTATAATGATGAAGGGTTGACTGAATTTAATAAACTTAGAGAACAGAGGTTGCAAACTCTGCCTCTAGATTTACTAGCAACAACCCCAGCAACATCATCAAGCGAGCCTGGTCGGCAACAGTCAAGGGAACCTCCTGTTACAACAAAAGATCATAAAAAGGAACAGGAGGAAAGGCAGAGGAAAGAACAGGAAGAAAAGCAGCAGAGAGCACAAGAGGAAAGGCAGAGGAAAGAGATAGAGGAACAACAAATGAAAGAGCAAGAGGAAAGACAAAGGAAAGAACAAGAAGAGCAACAGAAGAAACAGCAGGAAGAAGTGCAGAAGGAGTCTGAAGCCGAAAAGCAGAAACAAACCACCATTGATGTCAATATAGATACTCGTATTGACCCCAAATTGCTCCAGGAATGGAAGCAATTTGACTCTATCATCAGTGGGTTGGAATGTTCCAAAGATACAGACACTTCCAAGACAAACGATACACAGGACATCACTTCACCTCAGGTTCTAAGTGGAACCAGCGGCCCACCCATTTCTAAGGATGTTGAAGTAATACCAAAAGACCCCTCCGACCAAATCATTCTACAGGTAGAAGATATTCCTCCCCTAGATGTTTTCTACAACCCGAGGCATAGAGCAGTGGTAAAACGACAAAGGAAAAGAAGGAAGATTGATCAACCTTCCCTTTTCCCAGAACAAACTGTTACGGGCAGCGTGGTTTGGAAGGAGGAATTCGGCCCCTCCGATGACCTAACAAAACTGTCGCAGTATGTGGGAGCCTATTCGGCAGCGACAATCGACAAGGCATCGGAGGTAAGTCTTCTACTGAAAACTAAGGACCAAGAAATTTTCACATTACAGGTAGAGTTGGCTGAATCAAAGCAGAAGGCAGAGCAGGCGGAGCAGCAATTGTCGACACAACAACAAGTGAACAGTTAATTAACTCAGCAATTGCAGGCAGAAAAGCAAAGGATCGACCAAAGCGCGATCCAGAAACAGAAGGAATTATCGGAGGCATTGGCACAATTGAGGGCAGCAAACGAGCAAATGATGAAAACAAAAGATGAGCAAATCGCTTAATTGTCATCGCAGCTCGAAATAATAAAGGGCGCTCCACAAGTAGATGAGTTCAGAGCAGAAGCATTGCAAATAAACACTGCATTAATATCCCAAATTAGGCTCCTGTGTCAACAAATCGCTTAGGCAGAGCCATTGTGTGAGCTAACGACATCCATAAATCAGCAGGTAGAGAAGGCCAGGAATGAGTTAGACCAAGCCGAAGAGATCATAACCGCATATCTTGACTGGCAAGATTCTGATCAAGGGAAAGCAGCAAATTTGCCCAGGATCCTAGAAACACATAAAGAAATACTCTTCACAGAATGGCACACTCAGGTGATGAAAGCGGAGAGGGCGGCTTCAAGATGTAAATCAACTTCCAGCAATCTAGTTGATCTAGTTAACAACACTCTCTACTTAGCAAATATGATTTCCCAATGTACACCAGGAAAGATGACAACAACAAACATGTTGGAGCAATCATGTCATCCTGATTTAGAGGAAAATGGGAGATTAATCGTCGGGATTAACAGTTTAACCTTCGATGCATATTGGCTCTTCCTGATTAAGCCACACACACAGAGAGCCGCCCTTAAGTGTCTAACATATGCAATCGAGTATATAATTCCCGATATTCAGGATGCCACCTATGCCGCCCAGCTCAGTTCGCGCCTCAACAAACCGCCTGAAGTAGAGCCAATGCTTGCGATAAGTCAGCTCAGATTTAAAGGCAAACAGCCTACTTGATGAATCATGCCGCCAATCGCCAGATCGTTGAAGGAAATAGGATCAAGATTTATTGATACCAATTTAGTAGGATTTTAGTTTAATAGATATTTAGATTAATTTAGTATTTATAGACCCTTTCATGTTTTTGGAAAGGGTTGTAAAGTTTTGTACCAGACTTAAAAGACTGAAGTTTGCACTTTTGTGCTTCAGTCAATATTCTTTTATAAAACTGGACCAATTGTTCTTAATTCGAAAAGGAAGCTTTTTATGCAATTGTGCACTATTGTCTTTGTTGAGAATGTTTTTGCATTGAAGGAAGAAATACAAGTAGCGATTGATATTGGGAGTGTCACGCAACTCATATGGTATTTCTATCTATGTCTGAATTCATTCCTTTCATATGAATTGCTATGTGATTATTCTTGCTATTATTGATTATATGCATGCGCTGTAACAGCAGATCTATATTCATTCCACTATTGGATGTTTTATGATGTGTTTCTTTTTAATCATGTATATGTTAATAATATAAATGATAAGTGTGGTAATATCGCTTTAATCACTTTGCTTAACTATTTAAGCATAGTAATCATGAATGAAAGAATGTCTATGTCTGTTAAATAGAGTCATCTATATGCCTGTTTATAGACACAGATCATCAAGCTCTGCACTTTAAAGCTAAAATAAGTTCCCGGGATAGATTATAGTTTAGGTATTCTTGTTGATAGTTTAGTTATTCGCTCACCGTTAGCTTAGTTTATAAATCATCCATTTATCCCGTTTATCCACTTTTGGGAAACTGGTCCCATTATCCCCAGTTAGAGCCACTATTCCAAACGGAAAAGGAGCTGTACTAAGGTCCGGACCGGGTGGTTATCCCCAATGTTGTTGCAGCGATTTTCGAGGCATCAACAACACCTTAGTTTTATGGTTATCAAGGCTATGTTTTCACAAAGAGACTTTGAGTGAAGATGGACAAAATGGGTAGGGTAATCTAGCATAAGAGATTCAACTTGTTAATTAATATCAACTGGATAATTGAATTGCTTCTAAATGAAAAATGCTTGAAACAACCAAGTTCCTGGAGAATCAAATATAATTCTTGCATCATGTATGGTAAATAATCAAGCCTGCAACATTTCATATTTTAGAAAACATAGTATTTATGGTTACAACAATCAATACTTTCCAACCTTACATAAGACAACGAGGGACGGGCAGAAGGTCTAACGCTTGTTCTTCTTCCATATGAAACACAAAGTAACATTGGCTTAAACTAACCCTAATTACAAAAACAACTCGATCTACAAAAGGAAAGAAGGTATAAGGTACTACAATAGTTACATAATCTGCCAATCTTGAAGTACAATTGGTCTTATTGTTAGCCCTAGGATTAACTCCTAATTCCACCCCCTTTTGGGAGAGCAAAAATTTCTTTATTTATAGATTTTATAGCTAAATTCAACATTGATCGTCAATGAATTTTTCATATGTGATCATCCATTAATAATAGAGTACATTAATAATGAATTATGGAAATATGTTTTCTTAAAATTCTCTTTTGGATCCATTTCAATGGTAGACTACTCTGTAATTATTGTTTCCAATATATGATCAATGCCCAACTTTGAATCTCACGCTCAACATCAAAGGTGGGATTCTTTCATTTATTGAAGAATGGGCTAGCTATATTAATCACTTTTTAACCACCTTATCCTCTTAATCCATTTATTCAAGGGAATTGTTTCCACCTTTGTTAGGCCATTTTGAATGAAAATTTATCTTGTTTTTAAGACTGTGGTTATAGAAAACCCTACACTTCTCCTTGATTCTAGAAAAATGCCTTGAACCACACACCTATTCCAATTCAATACTCATTCTTGGGTGGAACAATGATCAAGTGAACTCATTGATCCTTATAACTTGGTTTATTTCTCTGGGTCACTACTTATTATTGTTATCAGCAAAAAAAAATTCTGATGTACCTTTATGTCCATATGGAAAAAGTGTACAAAGCACTACCAATGTGGAGACCTATTGTTCTAAAAATATTCCCTGTGTGCCCTTACTTTGTCAATTTGGTCCAATAAAAATTGGGTTTATGGTATCTAACCAAAGCTACTGTGTGTGAATACTCCAGATTTGGGTCTATATTTTAGATCTTTGGGCTTCCTTATGGTTTTATGGATTTGCCTTTATGATTGAATATGTTGTTAACAACCAATTTTCTGCTACTGAATTGGTCTGTGATTTCTTGATTTTTACTTGAATTGGGGTCTCATCTGATGCATGCATATATGGTTCCTTTGCTTCCTTCCCATTTAAAAACTTCGTACCTATATCTGCATTCATCAATCTCAGCTCTTTTAAACTTCAAAAGAAACATCATTTCAGCCATTCTTCCATTCACCTGCCAGGGATTTGAAACATCCATGTTATCCTTATGATGGCACAAAAAACATCTTTGGATCTAGTAGCAACATAGAATAAGGCCATGGGATTTATCATTTTATTGTAGGGGTTAATAGTGGGGATGTCTTGAAGATGCAAGTGGAAACTTTGGCCCTCGAGCAAGGTTGAGGAAGCATACCCTTTGTGGAGCCAAGTTTGGAACGTGCCCCTGATGGTAATCTGAGGGCCTGTAATTGGACCAAAAAATATGTGTAGGTTGTGGTAACTTCCACTTTTCCCCCTACAAAACAAGAAATGAAAATACTCGAAAGATTTCTTGGAGGTGTTAAAATCAACAAAGTTTGACCACCATTTTCTTAAGATCTAAAAAGATGGTCAGATCATCCAACTACCTCTGAAATCTCTTGGGGAAGGGACACTGAGGGAGAACATTGTCCAAGAATGAGAATAGGAAAATCAAGATGTGGTGTGAGACGAAATCATAAATTGCATGAGTTTTCTTCCTAAGAAATTTCTGTAGCTCATCAATGTAAACCCCAAACAATGTGGGAGACAAGGGGAAGCTTGTTTGACTAGAATGGTTTTCCTGATGAAGTCAGAAATGACATACTGTGCACATAGATTACCAACATGTCTCATAAGGCCTCATGAATTCCACAATGAGGGACTCAACTTCGTCCTGAACTATCTCATTGAATAACATTTTAGGGAACAAAAGATTTGTTGCAATATGTTTCATTAAAGGCTTGGCCATATGTGATCTTATTCATTAGTTTGAATGAGACATGCTTAAAATTGAAATGAGTGGATATTATCCTTTTAAATTGACATTTTTCCTTTTAATATTTCCAAGGAAACCACTGAAACACTAATATTAAGGACTTGGTTCTCATCGTAGACATATTACCCTAAACAACTTATTTAGAACATCACCTTGATGCAGTTAACTAACAATACAATAAACACCTAGTGACCCACATGCCTAAAACAATGTGGTAAATAATACCCATGAAGATGATTTCATTGGTTCTACACTGGATCTCCATACACCTCATGATCACTAAAAGTGAAAATATGTTTTGCCTAGTTACACAGTTTTAGATGGACAAGATATTTTTCCTGGTCTGTTATGAAAATTTTGAACCCACTTTTTCATTGAAGCTTACAAGATTAGCCTTCTAATGTGCTGGAAGGAATCTTTTTCCCCACATAGACTTATGAGTTATTATAAGGGAAAATAGTTCCTCAAGATCGTTGGTTGACCTGCCATTGTCACAAGATTTAGAGGCAAAAGTATTCTGAGCAAGAGCTAGTCACCACTTGAATTTTATGTTCATTGCATGACATCTAAGATATTTTGTTGGTATACCTATTTAATGACCATAATCTTGCACTCATTTACATTTTTTTAACCTAAGTTGAGAACAACTACTTGGATTGATGCTATGTGGAGATGTTAACATGAATGATCGCATGTACAGATGAGAAATTCCTAGCACTAGTCTCTGTGTACAATACCCTCCTAAACCATTCATGCAAAATGTATAAATGGTATATCATCTATTCTTTTAGTATCACTCTACATAAAATAGGGTTTGGCAATTGATCCTTTACTTTATGAGGCCTGAAAAATATGATCATTTTTGTATAATTTAGGATCTTAGTTTAGTAGTTTTCACTAAACTTTTTGTATATTTAAGGATTTGAGTTAGTTGTTTGCATGTCTTATCATGTTCTTTTGCTATTCTGATAATGATAATGTTTTGGAATATTTGCTAAAAGATGCAAGTGGAGATGAGTTAAAGAAAGTTAAATTTGTTGTTCAGTATGCAGTTTTCGCAGCTTATCATTTAGCTTTTGAGATTTCATTCCTAGCATATTAAAAGGAAACCATTCCTAGACTCCCCTTAAATTGTGCAATAAATGTTACCATGCCAAAAAAACAAGTGCAATTGGAGACATCTATTTGTAGAATAACAAATCCCATGGCTCCTATTCTGGGAAAAGTGCACACAAGAGAACTCCAAATACAGAACAGAGATGATAAAATTATGACCAATTCTCTTCTAACAAGTGATTCTTTGAATGAAATTAAGGGGGATTCTAAACCCACTATAAGTGCTACTGGCACTTCTGAGACAACCAAATATTCTAGCATGTCTACTACAAGGAATATATCTATTGCTAGTGAAGTTGTGCATCAGAAAGACATGTATTCAACTTGTGAGAGATTTTCACCACCATATTTTTCTTTTGGTCATTCAATATATGGGTTATTGATTTCTTTTAAAAAATCATTAGGGGAAGCTCTTCCACTTATAGGTATAGGTCCTTATGCAACAACCACTTCTTATTTTAGTATTAAGGATAAATAATTTAAAGATTTGATTCCAATTGATATATCAATAGTTTCTATTGCATCTGGAGATAATCATTGTGAAATGGCCTTAGAGGAACCACCTGGTATAGTGCAGTTAAAGAATGAAGGAATAACTGATAATAAGGTTGATTCTATTTTATTACAGTCTCAATCCACATTTGAACACAAGAAAGAAGGTACTCATTATGAAGAACAAGGATTCTCTAAAGCAGGAGTCATGCCTTCTTGTTTTGATTATCCAAGTATTTTGGTTTCATTATCCCACCGATGTATTTTGAAGGGGACGATTTGTTAGAGGAACCAAGTCTTTTGTATGAAGTACTATGGAAGCTTTGACATGTCCCTTGGAAAGTTCTTGTAGGACAAATTATTTAACCAAGTAATGTTGTTAATTTACGAGTTTATTTTTAATTACTATAAAATTAATTTATGAGTAGCTTATGTGGTTGTATTTATGCACCCAAATGAGTTGAAAACTAGTTATATGTGTGGTGTTTTCTATTATTTTATGGGCTATGGAATGACGAGTGCTTGCTATGGACCTTGAATGCGCTCAATTTATCTCAGTAATAACAACAAAAAATGCCACCTGAGAGTTCAGAAAAATTCAAAATAGATCATGAAACTTAACTCAATTTCACTCAATCCTAATTTAAGCTATTCTCCTCATAGTCACTGGGTTCAGTGAATTTCAAGGTTGAAATTTTAAATTCACCAAACTTCAAGCTAGGTTGAACAATTTCATTACAATTCAAAAAATTTCAAGGAAATTTTAAATATGACTTCAAATATGAACAAATTCTTGATTAGATCTACCCCTTTTCATCCAAGCTCATTGACATTCAATTTGAATTTGTTTCTATGTAGTTTTAAGAAAAAATTAAAAACCCTAATTGTGTCTTCTAGCTGCATAAGAATGCTCTAGCCTCTGCATATATTTCCTTCCACCCAACACTTTGTATCATTCCTTCTGCACTCTAGTCTAAAGACCTGATTGAAGATGGTTGTATTGAAATCGAGGAAAATTTTCTCGTAAGAAAGGAGGAATTGATAAGCACATAGTGATAATTTATTTAAATATAGTATGTTGTCATAGTTTAACTATGTTCATATTTTATGCCTACTGTATGATTACCATTGTGAGTTATATGAGTGGCGGTCTTCCAAATGAGTTTGTTGACAACTTCACTTCAGCTACATAAAGATTTTCCATAAAGTGCAAGTTTCTCATCCCATCTACATACAATTATCAAAATATTAATGTATATCCAGTAATCTCTCTTCTACATCCTTTTTCTTCTAGTGTACATGCACCAAGGTAAGTGATACTAGACTTGTGAAATGTTGGACAATGTAAAACTTTGAGTGTTTATTTGTATCTTCCATTGAAGTTTGTTAATTTGTTATAGTCAAGATAATATTAGCTATGTCACATCCAATGATTGCATTCAATTTTTGATAGTGAAGCTTTGCTCTAAATTAGTGTCTTTTACAGGAACATCATCACAATTCGAAGGACTTTATAACAAAAGTGCAACATGTCCTCAGATTTCTAATGATTATTACATTCATATATTATTCTAATGACTCCCATCTTGGTTTTAGTATTGAGTGTTTATCTAAGCATTTCCTATTTTTCTAGCCCAGACTTATGCTAGAGACTGTGGAGGATCTTGAACACTTTGTCGTAGATTTTTTCAAAAACATACCACTTTCTAAAGTTATATGTGTCAGTGTATTGGATTCTAAATATGTGTCTCTTCAAGGGGGATCTTCCATTCAATAATTCTTCTCCAGCATGGATGTTTCTCATGTGATTTGGCTCTAAGGGGCACCATGTGGTTCTTTTGTTTCCTATTATTTCTAATTTTGAAGGTTTGTATTTTCTTAGTTAGTCTAGACTCCATCGTCTAAACCCATTTTCCTAAATATTATTTTCAAATGACAAAACCAATGCAGATTGATTTAGTTAGACTTCTTATCTATATTAAGGAGATTGTTGAACATATTTTCTTCCAATGTCAGGGTTTTCAAAAGAGGATGCTCAAGGGAGTACATTATCTTGTCCATACACTATTAATATGGATTGTGAATATTAAAAAGGAAATGAAGTTGATGGTAGCTCAGAGGTCAAAAATTGATCCATGGATCAGCCAAAACAATTGTGGATGTAGTTTCTGAAGATTTTGGGATGGTACTTAAGGAAATTTGGTTGTCAACCTCTGATTTTTTGAATGTTCCAAGTAACAAGGATAAATGTAGATGGTGGCAACGGAGAATTGAACTTGATAAAAGGCTTGCCAAAATTCTAAGGTATAAAATTATATGAAAACTCTTCAATTATTCACAAGACGCCTATAGTCTATAACTTGATTAATTCATTTTCTTATAATTTTCTACATATTTTCATGGGAATTGAAGATTCTTGGCTTGGTCCATGGAAGTGCTTCTTATTGGGAGGACCCTTCGAAGATACTATGCATAATGCTGCAAATGTGTGTATATAAGAGGTCAAGCTAATGCTGGGCTTGGTAGAAACAAGTTAAGGTGTGGAAACTCATGTTCCAATTGATGAAGGCCTATCAAAAGAAAATGGAAAATTATCAAGAATCAATTATGTCTGCATCATTACTTTTATGATTGATCCATTTGTTGATAATGTAGAGTGAGATGTCATTTGAATTGATTGTTGTGGTGTTCTACTAGGCATACCATATCACAATGATCACCATGCCATTTATGATTTCTACCATAACACTTACATATAACACAAGGTTAGAAAAAAGGGTACCAATTCATCTCTTCTAATGGGTCAGAAACCATATTGGCCAAACTAGCTCTACAAAATACCAGATTTACTCAACTAAATAACTCTAGCATTAGAAAGTGAAACAATTTCATATCAAGGATTGTTATAGAGTTGTCTGTCCAGGTTTTCATGGATGATATCACTGTAAAAACTATGCAAGACTATGGACAACATACCCCCTAGTGCATACTTTAGTCTAGGAGATTGTTTAGAGAAGACTACATTGCCATTTAAGAAAGGAGGATTTTTGGGTTACCTCACCACCTTATACACTTATGGTTGTCTTGAAATTGAGGGTAATTTTCTTGTAAGAAAGGAGGAATTGATAAGCATAATCAACCTCTTCTTTGGTGCCTCTCTTAAATTTCTTTAAGCCAAGATTGTCTTCATATTGCTTATTAGTGGATTCACACATTAGTCAATGACCTTGTCAAAATTTTAAAAAATACCCTCTATGACCAGATGAAGAGAATTAGTTGTGCATGTTTCCATCATATAAAAAACACTAAAGCTAGTATGCCTTCTTTTTCTACTATTAATGTGTATGTCGACTTGGTTATTGCCTGTATTTGAGTCTTAAAATTAACAATATCAGTCCATTGAATGCATATATCATTTGGTAGAGGGTGCACACCATATGGAAAACTAAAAATATGTGCAATAACACCAATCCATTTGGTCTGAGGAATGTCTTCATCTGTACCACAATTACTAACAACAAGCTTTATAGCCTTCTTATCAGATTCACAACCAAGTTCATTGAGAAAATCAATCTCAAGGTCTCCATCAAAAAATTTAAAGATGAAGTTAAGTTCATCATCAAGAGGTTGATCTTATATGCTCCTTTTACCAATGACCTCATTATCCTAGAAAACATAGTCATCATTTTGTATCCTTTCAGCAAGAAAATAGGTGTTCTCACAAGGCATTTCCAAAAACCTATCCTTTCCATCATCACTGACAACTGATGTATCATCATAACTTGAGATGAAACTAAGAGGATCCCTTTCATAATCAAAACTAGGGTCATTATGGAATGAGACAAAGAAGAGGCATCTTGTTGAATTGGAAACAATGGATTCTTTGAAATTTATTGGTGATAGTTTAAAAATTGGCTTTGGTTCATCAAATACTTCATCATTACAATATGGGTCAGAAAGGATATCATCTGTTGAATTGAGACTTCTGTGATCCATAACAGTTATAAGAAGAGCTTCGGCGTAAATCACATATAGAAAGACCTTTGTCGACATGTTTCGAACCAGCAAGTGTGGCTCATCGTCAGGTCATCATCCAAAACTTTTAGAATCACACTAGGCTCTATGTTTTTTCAATATTCTTTGTGCACATCCAGATATGGGTCACCTTTTCTGTTGGAAACCTCATCATTTATCCTTTCTCTACTGAACATATAGTTGTGTAGATCAATTTCCTCCACATATAGGGAATCCATACAATTTGAAACAAATACATGTTCTTCCAAATCTAGAACATCTCCTTGGCTTCCTTCAAAATTCTCCCTAGAATATCCTCCATACATTTGTTCTTCAAGGACAACAAGAATGATGCCACATACTTCATCTTTTTCACATGCCACAATATGAATTTCTTCTTCTTTAGTGCTTTCCTTTGCCAAAATTGCATCACCTACTACGTGGATCAACATCTGGAACATTTTCTTGAGGATATGGAAAAGGATCATTGCCATCAACAAAATCAGGGGAACACTCTCCTTGTATTTCCTCATGATCATAACTGTCATAAAGGGGATTTCCTTCAAAATTCATGATATATGACCTCATACTTCATTGTAGAAAATATTTAAATTATTTTTTACCCAAGTATAGGTCACTTTCTTCACTGATGGCTTCATATATGTGGCTGTCATTGCTGTCTTCTTCAAATTCTGGGCACAAAATTTTTTTAGTAGCATGTTCTCTGTATCTTCTCTATCTTTTTGGGCAACAATTTTATCATCAAGGTTTTGCAGATCAATTGAAATATCATGATAATTTTCTTCCATTTTTGGCACATCTCCTTGGCCTTCTTCATGAGGCTTGAGTTTTGCACCATTATCATAAAGGATTCAAAAGGAACCCTTTCTACCATGACTAGAATACCCTTCTTAATGATTCCTCCATCAACTTCATGTTCATCACATAGCACCATAGGGTCTTCTTCCTCTAAGAAAGCTTCATCATGATCTTCATGAATGCCTTTATCTCCTTCAAAAGGGCAATGAGACCTTCTTGCTGTAGGGTTTCCAACAAGTGTTGATATATATCTTCAAATTTATGCAATCTTGGGCGTCCATGCTTGAGAAAGCTTTGAACCTGAGCTTTGAGACAAGGTATGCTCTTTGGGCTGCAAGAGTGCTTGAGCTAGCTGCAATCCCCTTGTCCCAAGGAAAGGGTAAATAATGTCATCATGACATCTTTGTGTATTTTCTCAAATTTTGAAATATGCCTCATAAAGGCCAATACATGTGGGATGATAGCCAAAGAGGCACCATCAAATGTTGCAAGCTTCTCATATAATTCTGAAGAAGGCTTATTGGGTATCCTGGGATATTCTCAATATCCAATACGGGAAACAATATGTGTAAATCCCAAGGAGCCATATTTCATCCATAGAAGTCTTCAACTATGAAAATTCAAATTTTCAATTCCATACCTTTTTCATAATCAAGTTGCCAAGATGAGTTGTAAAATTCCTTTACAATGATGCTTGTCTCAACTCTGAAGCATCAAGTCTTCAAAATATGTAAGAACAAGTCTTTGTTCTTCCAATGGAGTCACCTGGATGGAAATATCTTCAATCTTTAACTTCATCCAATGTTGTCTTCCAAGAAATGAACTTTATCGCTAGTAATAGTGCCAAAAATGTTATAAAAAAATCTCTCACTTCTTGAGATAAAGTTCAAAATCTCAAGTGTGAGAATCTATGCACTCAAGAGGGGGCCATTGTCCATTCACCAACCCTTCTATCACTTTTTTCCAACTCTCCTATGGCTCAAGAGATGTTCTCCTAGTAGATTTTAGGGATCTAATGGCCTGGTCAAAACAAGTCAAGAGCCCCCTAAGGCTTCCAATTCAAATGCCACCAATAAAAGAATTTCACCATTTAGGGTTTAGGGTGGAAGATAGGATTTCTAAGGTTTTTGGGGACTATGAGATTCTTCTTGATTCTTTGGATCCCTAGATACTTTAGAGTATATCTAATAATTTTTATTACCCATAGGGAATCCCCATACAAAATTTCCTTAGAATTTATTTCCTCAATCTTATTCAATTTATTAGTTAATAGAGATAGAGTATAAGGGGAATTGAATTTCACCTATTGATGTGCTTGAAGAGGCATTTGATGTATCCATGTTTGTACTACTTTGGATTTCTTCATTTTGGTTGTACCTTGTTCTCGACTCTTCTACATCTTGAACTTGTTTTTATAATCTCTCCTTGTCAACAAAAGTGATTGTATCATTTCATTTTTATTCCTTTGGCAAAAAAATTGGGGACTTCCTTGGATTTTGTAGGTGTTCTTTCCATTTTTCTCAACATCTTGGTTAGTGTATTCTCTCCACATAGTTCCAATCTCTATATGGTTCAGGCATATAAAGGGAACATTGTAGTAGTACAATATTGGGGTGTAAGTCCAATTTCCCCATACTATCTCAATTTATTTGAGTAAACCCTCCCACATACTCATTTGGACAAGAATTTTTACAACCCTTTTGTCCACTTTCATGTTAAAATATTCCTCTATGTCTATAAACTTCCCAAAGCTTCCTCCCACAACCTTCAAGATATCAATATTCTATAATTCCATCAGTAGCCCTAACATCTTCACTTTGACTAGTTTCATCTATATCACCTCCTTTCGTGGGCCAAAACCAATTTCCCATCTTTAATATCCATATAAGATGGCTTCCAACTCCATATTTTAAGCCAATATCTTCTCTATGTCTTCCCTAGACCAAAATTTGAATGCCAACCATCTTTAAACTAGAATATAGAAGTTTGACATGTAACCAAGGTTTTTGGACCACACATGCTCAATCCTCTTGTGAAATGATGCTTCTGTCACATGCTTTCTTATAAATCTTCCTATCATGGCTCTCTAAATAAATGTTACAACAACTTTGATTCCAACATCCTCATTGATGTCTAACCTTAATTTGTCTCTTTTGACTTTAGTCTTCTTATGGGTTTTCCTCCTAGCTTTTCTTCACCAGATTGACCTTCCTTTAGAATGCTTATCATCATCCAATTCATTCATCCAAGGCTATCCTACCAAATCCCTTAGATTTATCGCTATGAAACTTCAGCCCTCGAAATTGTGGAAATGTCCACTTAGCTTTGTAAGCCATAAAGGGTCCTGCCACAATTGCTTATTTAACATCTCCATCACCTTTTCAACTCAACATTCCAAGATAGGATTGCTCAATGAGTTATCCCCATTTATCTCATGCAAGATATGGACTATAGCCCTTTCCTTTTTGTCACATTAAGATTTGTGCCTTCTTTATTTTGGGTTTTCGACCTTATGGTAATTTTTTTCTAAGAACCGAGAGAGGTCTAAATACTGTTGTTCTCTAAAGTTGAAAAAACTCTTCTTCATCCTCGATATATTCCACTAGCTAGTGCTCCATGATTTTCCTTTCAGATTTTAGCCCTAGATTGCTACATATGATGCCCACAACCATTTAATTTACAAATTAAAGAATCTATTGCGTATTAGGAATATTTACATTATGAAAAATAAACTAGGTAAACAAAAGTGACAAAAAAATATAGAGATAAAATAATTTTTAGTGTTACAAGGGCACATGCTCCCCATGCCATCAAGATGAAATGTTTCACTATGCTTCCCTTTTTGTGAACTTTGTGAAACACACTATAAATGTTTTGCTAGTGTGAGGGTGCATTTTGCAAAAAAATGTGCTTGTGGGTTCCCCTCTTGAAAAGTGGGATGTTTGGATGCCCCTACCCCCTTGCTGATTATTTTAAGAAGAAATATAAAGCTACAAAATCTATAATCATTTAGCAATGATTTCTTCTATCTAGAAGCATGGAGGTAAGGTCAAATCATTGTTGCCTTTTAAATTCTCAATATATATATATATATATATATCTGTGTGTGTGTGTGTATTCTTCTATTGTTTTGTGTTATAATTTATAACATTAAAACTTATATGTGGGGCTTGTTACTACAAATGATAGCACCTTAGCACTAGGCCACACTAGATCCCCAAAAACAATAGGACCCAACCACTATCACCTTAGTAGAAAAATCAAATATTTTTTTGTGGGCGTATGTTATCCCCATGAGGGAGGCTTCCCTAACAAGACTTAGAGGTTAGATGACTAAGGGGATCCTAGTCAAATGACTCTCCAAGGAGTTTGCAAAATATACCAGCACAACCTTCAATAAACTTTTAGGTGAAATGAAGTAGCTAGGTCAAAGAACTGATGGCTCAAGATAGGTTGCGGGGATGCTCAAACTGATATCCTAACTCCTGACACTTTGAATTTAACAACTTTCAATGTTTTATCTCAATTTATACTATTGTGTTTTGTTTATGCAATAATGTTGACTTGCATCTAAAAGGATGACATTAATGCATTTTTTCGGCTTTGAAAAAAAAATATGAGAACATATTTTTAGAAACTGGAAAGATGGGGTGTTGGTGAGTGAATTTTGACTTTTGTGGTAGCATCTTTCAAAGGTCATATACATAGAGAAATTGAGATTGTCTATCAATTGCTAGATAGTTGACACACTATTATAATATAAAACAAGAAGGCATTTGTGAGCTTACAATAAAGAGGGAGAAGTGAAACCATTCCTTGTAGTTGGTAATGATATTATAAAACTGAAAAAGGAGGACTTTTGTGACAACCAAAATCTGTTGCTAGAGAAGAAAACAAAAAATACCACTGGTTCGAGTTGTCTCATTGGTTGTGCATAGGTTGGGAGTGCTTGGTTGAAATAGATGATATTATCTATTTGATCTACCTTAATTAAATATTTGTAAGAAGTTGGGAGTGTATGAAAAGAAAGGAAAGGGTATCATCATGAAGCAGCTTTGTAGGTCACCAAAAAAGAAATGACCAAGAGAATTGGAGAAATGATTTGTAGGAAAGTTGGGGAAGCTTACATTCACATAAAGTTAACTCTGGCAAGGAAAATAAAATATTGAAGAAGGGATTAAATCCAAATAGAAGACTGGGAAAAAATATTGTGGAAGATAATCTTGTTGAAAAGGGAAACTAGGAAACACTAGCATGTAAGGAAATTTAACCATTAAGCCATTCAAAGTAAGATCAAAGACAATTTTGACGATAAGTTAAAATATGGAAGAAGAGATAAATTTAATAGTCATATTGACATTTTCTTTATAAGGAGTATTTGAGTGACTGAACCATGGATGTACATGGAATCACAACAACAAGTATGTGCCAAAGCTGAGCACTAATCGCCTATTAAGAGGTGGGAATTTCCATATAGTTTTATAGGAGCATGTAACCATCTGGCCTGAGTTAATGGTCATGATGGCTTCCACTAATCAACATCTTCTTATGGGAGTTTGCTAGCCTGCAAGTGGGAGAAATGTCAAATTTTTGAGAATTCAAACCCTAGTGGGGAAATAACATCTTCCCTCTTTCACTAGCCCAACTCATCTCTTGTGACAATCAACACCAATATTGATTACATATAATGTGGGTAGATAATCAAGCATGGTAATTATTGAGGAGAAATCTATAAATTATTATTTGTTCTCTTGTAATGCTTCAAGGTTGAAAGCCCCAAGGAATGAGTATTTTTTGTGCTTCTAGTAGAACATAGGGCATGTAAAATATATTAGGGGATATTTTAGAGATATAACTGAATGTTAGTGAGCTATTATTTTCGTTCATATGTTTGACCAGTTGTTGAACTCTTACAATTCTATCATATGATTATATTAATGTTGTGTATAGGTGGACTAGCCATGGTCTTGGATCTGGGTCTTGTATTATAAATGAAGGATTTTCTCCCAAAAATGATCATCATTGGAGAGTCATCTCCCATATCTTGTTGCAGAAGGTATTTCTCCTTGCTATTGGATGGCACAATGCCCTATGTTTCTTGTATTTTGTTAGGAGTGTGCAACTCATCACTTGAAGCTAGTTTGCTTCCCCAAGCTCTTACTTATTTCACATGGTAATCATGTTATTCCACATTTTTTAAATATATTGGTTTTATGTTGAATAATGCATATTTTTTTGTTATTTGAATTTGTTTTGTATTTTGTTTCACTCTCTGTTCTTGTTCTATTTGGGGTATTATACTTACATACATGACTCCTAGCTTGCTTGTCTACAGTGTGCATTTGCAGACTTGATAGTATCCCTTTGTTTCTTCTAATTTAACATTGTATTGATGGATATTTTCATTTACTTTTCTTCTACTATTGCTACTATTTACCTTATTTTTAGTTGTTAGCCTTTATCTCACACACGCCACAAAACCAAAGTGACTTCAAATATCTACAAGCATGTGCCAGGTGACTACAGTATTAAATCATCAACATTGGTTAAATGTCACATTACTAACATGAAAAGTTGTGAGCTAAGGCAAAATTTGTACAAAATAAACTTTTTATGGCCAGATTCAATAAATAAATACACATAAATTATTTATGTTGAGTGTCAGCAAAACAATATACATAAAATATTTATGTCCATGATCAACAAAGCAACATATATAAACTATTTATGCCTAGATTCAACAAAGAAACACACGCACACTTTTTCTTCTGAATGTTCCCATGGAAGTTAAAATAATTATATGTCTTGAGTAACATTTTGTGATAAACAAAAATTCAATTAAGTAGTTTTTGTCCATCATGCAAATTTATAATGTATAGATCCTTGAAATTTCCATTTTGTGCAAGTTGTCAAGCTGAAAGATTTTAGAAATTTTGAAAATACAATAGGAGCTTTGAGTGCTGCTACATTGATTGTTGATAGAAAAGCCAAACCCAACAAGGGGTTACACAAGTTTCTTTGTGAACAATGTGAGGGGGAAACATTAGCAGTAAGTTGATTCAAAGCTCGGGAATGCGATAAAGGAGAAATAAGTATAATCATTTTGTTCTAAATCAATTTTTTATCACAATTATGCAATAATTATTATATAATGTTGGTTTCCATATCCCTGGATGATGCTTAATTATTTTCTTATGTTGTTGTAGAAATTTGAATGTGTACACAACAACGTTGTTCTGGATTTAATGCGGGGTCTGCAAACTTAGTTGAGTGAACTGATAACTGGTCTTGGAGTTCAAGATTTAGCTCCTATGAGCTTGGGTCTCTCCCACAACCTTTCAAGATTTAAGCTAAAATTTAGTTCGGATAAGGTAAGTGTTTTGTTCTACTTGGAATTGACCCAGATATGTTTCAACATTCTTGTGCTTTCTATATGCCTGCTGAAATACATATACTTATTTTTATCTTCCTTTGATATGTACAAGTTCTGGTCATCTCTATTAGTTATGTTTTAATATTTAATAAGTTTGATTTCATATATAGATACTCTCATTGGAATTTAAAACGAATTTAATTATTTACTTCAGTGGTTTTGTACTTGATATTTTTGTTCTTAAACTCTTAGTATCTTTCCATACATGCTTTTTTGATGAAGTTCTTGCACTCGAATGATGTTGTAACACGAGGTGTTTGTTGATATGCACATACTAACTACCATTTCAAATTATTATATCCTACCTTCCAGGTGGATATAATGCTCATTCAAGAAATTTCTCTACTTGATGATCTTGACAAAGAGCTTAATACAAATGCGATGAGGGTACGAGGGTGGTATGGATGACATTTTCCAGAACTATCAAAAATTTTCCAAGATAATATACAATATGCTAAAGCATTAATTCTTATGGGTAGCCACACAAATGATGCTAATATATATTTCTCAGAGGTAGCCTTTTTTATAATTAATGGTATTTGAGTTTATTTATAGAATCATGTAAAGCGTATAATATTACTATTACATCAATTTCTTTTACTGAGAATGTTTTCATTTTTGCGAACATTTTTCTTCAGATACTTCAACAAAGTTGAATCGAAGTTAAAAGAGGCAGCAATGATATCCATGGGGAATGAATTCAATGATCATGACATGCTAAAAATTAAATATTTTGTACCCACGTTATATCTCTATCACAGTATAGAGCACAACTCTTTGATTATATGGAATTTGAGAACTCTCCATTGTCTCCAAACAAAATATACATTTGAGGTATCTCCCAACATGCATACCTCCATGCACCCCTTGGTTTATATATATTTCTGGTCTTGGAGAAGCTGCTTTTGAGGGGGGAATATATTTTTCTTCCTTCTTCTATGCTGCTCCACATTTTCTCTCTTGGTTGTAACTTGTTATGTAATAGTTCTAGTCATGTTTTTAGACTTTAGGAGCTACTAGGTTGTTTGAGTCTTAGAGTGTTATTCTAGTAGAAAGTTTGCTAGTTTTAGTCACCCTAGGATCATGACAAAGATATGATTGTAGTTGTGCCATAGGGATCATGAGGATCTATGTTGTTGGTGTATGATATTCCTTGTTTTGTTTCTCAAAAATATGTTGCCATGTCATTGTTGAGCCTAGGAGTGATGTTCCATAGATTAGTTGTTAGTGCATGAGAGACTAAGAGGGATATTGTTGTTGTTAAATTTGTATCCTGTGTTGATTTTTGATCATTTACATGAGATAATTTAACACTTGAATATGCGCTAGTTTAATTTGGCAATGAAATTCGTCGTTGTTGATATTTCTCTCACTAAAATCATGCAACAATATTTCAGGGTGGTGTTTGAGACACAAGAGAGAATTCTAGTAGACAATCATTGCCCTTGTTGTTTCATAAAAAGGCATGGGGTGGTGTTCATAGTGGATGCATATGGCTGGGAGGAAAACTGCTACTACATAGTAGTCCACATGAGCATATTTTCATACAGATAAGTATTTTCAATGACAATTATGAATATTTTGTTTTAATATTTATTGTATGTTGTGTTTGAATGATGAAGTGTTAAAGAGAAATATATGTATTGTGCATGATTTCTCTATATAAATCATGATCGAGAATGAGAATAGTTCAATTAGTTGTGCCTTTTACCGTTGTGTATAAGCTGAATGAACGTGCCATTTTGTATGAGTTGAATGAAAGATAAATTGAGATATACTATGTTTGGTTATAATTATGCATTTAGATGCTATGAAAAATTGTAAATTAGTTATCGAAAGATCTTGATATGAGAAATTTTTATTCTTTGATGCAATTTGCGACCTAATTGTCATACATTATTTATAATATGTTGTGTTTTTCTTTCTGTTTGTTTTCACAAGTTATCTATAGCCTAAGATTTTTAACATGTAACTTAGTTGGCATGATTATGCCTAAGCTTTTCAAGAAGGTTGAATACTAAGTTCCTAAGGTGTTATTTTCTATGGTGATGTTTTATTTCTTTTGTTTATACAGGTCATCTAACCACATAGTGGCCACTATAGCTCACTAAAGAAAATTTGTTTGAGTTTCTTGCTTTTCGAGGGAAAAATGACATTGACATTGCTGATGTTGAGGTATATGTCATATAAATATTTTATAGTCTACTTTTATATTCCAATTTTCATTATCTTTCATATCTTATACTCTGCATTGTATCTTTTTTCATTTCCAGAAGAGGAACTTGGTGTTGATGATAAGAAGCATGAATTGAAGAAAGAGGAGGACAATAAAATTGGAGTGAAAAATGTAGAAAGAGAGAGAGAGATAAGAGAATCGGTCTAGTGATACCCTTAAAGCTAATATCCCACAAGAGACACACACATACATATTGATGGTCAAGTCTTTAGAGTTGGTGAATTCACCTGCAATGTCTTGGAAACATAATGATAGTGTTTTGAAGTGATGAAAAAACATTTCATGTGTAAATTGTAGTCCAACCAATATTAAGTTGAAAACTCATATTGTAATATTTAACATTTCATATAATATAATTTATGTGGTCAAAATTATTTATAGGTGTACTTGATATTTTTTAGTGTTGTAATTAACATATGTAATTTTTTGTTTTCATATTAGATGAGCATGCACATTGTATGTCATTTTTAAAATTTAATTGAAAAATCATATTAATTAATTTATGTTCATTAATAATGAACACACAAAATCAATTTAAAACTACTAAATTAGTAGTTTATATTGATTAATGATGAACACAAATAAGATGAATATATAATGAATAAACTAACAATTATTTAATGATTATTAATCAAAGTAAATGAAATGAATATGAACTACTAAATAAATCATTTATATAATGAATATGAAACTACCAAAAAAAGATAAATGACTATTGTAAATGATAAATTTTTAATTATAAATAATGACTAAATTTTGCATATATATGATTATTAGTAGCTAATTTATAGTTTCTTTTAACAAGACTGAAATTTAGTCATATTTCTTTGGTCATTAATTGATTTCAAACGATGACTAAAATTTGTATATATATGACTATTAGTAGCTTTCTAGTATCTTATAACGTGACCAAAATTTTGGTGATATTTCTTTGATCACTAATTGGTTTTCTCAAGTGATCATGTAGTAGTATATTTTTCTGTGTATTTGGTCATTTATTGTGACAATTAATGACTAAATCAATGTCCAATTTAATGACCAAATTTATGAATAAATATACTACTAGATGAAAAAATTGAGACAACCAATTAATTACTAAGCTAAATATGAATAAAATTTGGTCGTGTTATTAGATATTGTAAATTAGCTACTATTGGTCACCGACTGAAAAATGGTCATTTATATGCAAATTTTAGTCATTTTTTGGTAACTAATTGGCCATTTTGTACTAGTGATAAGGCACCAATATTATTTTTATTACAAGCTTCAACTTGATTACATCATTGCCCCATAAGCTACTACTTATAGGCTTATCAGACACTACTGAAAGGAACTTCTATCCCTACTCGTTTATCAGTCTTCACTAAAAGGAACTGTTTCCCCTGCTCGTTTATCAATCTCTGCTGAAAGGGATTCTTGCCTCTACTCATTTATCAACTACCAATATAAGGAACTTTTTCCCCTGCTCATTCACCAGTCTTCACTCCAGGGGATTGCTGCCCTTTCTCATTTACCAACACCTACTGGAAGGAGATACAACCCTTGATATGCAAGCTACCGCTTGCTAACCCTCTTGATTAACCTTTCATCCATGTTCAAACTAGAACGAATAGACCACTTACCTCATAAACAAACTAAAATTTTCACTGCAATTGCTCACCAAAAACACCTTAAAAACACCTTCAACAATATACTATTACTGATAAAATCACCATCATAATTACCTTCAACAATTTCTCATTAGTGAACACACCAAACTATACTAGCAACATCAATCCTTCCACCAATCACCAATGCACTCTTTGCATCTATAAAAAAACTTTTAGATACCAAATCTGATAACTATTTCACCCTTGAGTGTACCACCACAATGCATCTCGTTGCACCAAAAACCTCTCCTCATCCATCTTGGTTGCTTGAATTTTGCTTGTAAAGAATTCTTGACTGATATTTTGGTGTGAGACTTTAGTTAACTTCAATTTTTCCTCCATGCATAAACTTTGCATTTATATTTCTTCTACTTCAACTAACTCTTTTGTATGTCTATGTAGGTCTTCAAAAACTTCTCTGTGATTCCGAACTCAATCTCTGATTTTTTCTGGTCAAATTTGTTTTTATGGAATTTTAGACTTTAATTTTCTTGCTCTCGAATGCTTGCATGAAGCCATTAATTTTCCCTTCGTCCTGCTTCAACAGAGTCTTATGAATGTGCTTTTTAAGTCTTCAATCATTGTTCTATTGTTTCTTCGAGAGAAAGTTTCTGGCTCCTTCATATGAACTTAGACATATAGTTGTCAACTTGTTTCATGCCAAATCCCAAAAGATTTACATTAATAGTGCTGCCAAATATCTCTGCAGGCCCATTTCTTTTTATTTTACCCCCAAATCAAGACTATAGATCTATTTACAATGGGTCTTAATCAATTTACATAGGCCCAAAGCCTTTTAATAAAGCATCGGTGAAAAACACTATCACCATATAAGTCTTGGCCCAAGCATTTACATTGCTAAAATACAACTTCATTGTATTATTTCTCTTTAAGCCCCAAGACCTTATTTGCACCACAAATTCCTCTATGCCCTCAGTCTTTTCAATGCAAAATACTAGGTGCTAGTGCTTGGTTCTAGACACCTTTACCTTAACGCTTTTGTTTTGCGTCCTTTTAAATATTCTTATAACAACCCCTTATTGATTTTCCATGTAAATAAAAACAAGACCAAGGTCACGCGACACGTATTCCAAGAAAATGTTGGGAAAAATGGGTATCAATTATGATTAATAAATGTCTATGGAAATTGGAAATAACACCCTCCTCCCACATCTACCCAAGAAACCGGTGATTTGAAAACACACAGGATTGACTATTTGCACAATTTCACCAACATTAACTAAGGTTGAATTTATGTGAATGAATGAGGGAAATTGAGTTGTTATTATGCCTTAAACATAAACTTTGAGAACTGAAAATAAGAATGAACAACAACAAATAAAGACGCAAACACAACAAAGATTGTTGACGGTGTTTGTCCCTCCTAGACTACATCTCTAGGTATACTTTCAATGGGCGATCGTTATATTAGGAATGATCAAAAGAGGGTATTTACATGAAATTTCAACAATCTATAATGTGCACGTAGGCACTCCTAGATAATGTAAAAAATAAGGCCTAGGCCTCTTCTCTCCAATGCCACTCTCCGTTTTCAAAAAGGCCCAAGGATGGCCAAGTTATGCTTAAAAGAGCATTTGCAGGCATAAACAAAATGAACTGCTTAGCCTCACTGTACAAGTCTATCCCTTGGGCACACTCGTAAATAGTTTTATAAAGTCGTGCGAAGGTTCTGGGGTTAAACTTGCGGGCCTCCTAGACCTTCTTGGAAAATATGGCATATTAGCTCGAACAAACATTAGACTTAGTGCATGTTATATGGTTTCCAACCATATATTATAACCATATTCAATTTTTGGGTGCATTGTATTAATACATGACATATCATATTGGTTGGTGGATTATATATAAATGATATGGATTATAACCAAAATCCGACGGATTTAACATGGAAAACCCATGGCATATGACTATACCACCTTTGCCACCTTTGTTGCCACACCGCCGGACTACCACCTCCATTTCCGCGTTGCTGGACTGCCACCTTCGCCGCCACATATGACAGGTCCACTGTACCTTCTCCTTACCTATTCCCCGACGGTGAGACAACCATGCAAATTTGTGGTCAATCCATTGTGGACATCTCCGACACGTGTCCACCTACTCCCCAACGGTCACGACAATAACTCTGATCCATGGAAATGAACTATTCATCATGTTCCGATGGTTACATTTAACATTTTGTTCACATACCATTCTTGGCGGTGTTTGGACTTACCATAACCTCGCATCACCACACCATGAAATTTATATTTATGCACCATATCAATTCACCCTTGCACCATGAATAAATTTAATACCATAGTTTTAATACAATGTTTGTCTTAGGTATGTAACATATGTTTAAACATTATAAAGCTCCACCCTTTGACTTGACACCATATAACAAATTAATCCTTGTGCTAGGTATAAACTTATGTAACCTGAATATATGCACCCAAACTAGACTTTGAATGCGTTGACTTGACCACTGTCATGTGTCAAGCTGTGAGAATGCCACTTGGCCAGCAAGGCCCCATTTTTACATGTTCACCATAAACTTCAACGAACGTTTTCTCCTTCATCTGAAGGCCAATTGTGAAACCGGAGATACTGTCGTTGTAGTGTGACAAGCTCTTCAACTTGGAACTATTTTCGGGAACATTTGAGACCTTTGAACTTTTAGCATTTTGAGAATCCTCCTAGATCATTTCTCTCCATTGGAAGCTTTTGGACCACCAAAATTTTGGTTTTAAGCAGACATATGGTGAGGGTACAAATCCCTCACCATTCCAATCTTCATCCACCTTGCCTTTCTTGGATTCATGCCTTTGAGTCCCACTCGAAGATACTCAACATATCCTCGCTTGGAAGTGCGTATCTTCCTATACAAGATGGTATCTTCCTGCAACTCAGTCATGTATTCAAGTGCAAAATAATCTACAGCTGGAATTTGAACATTTTCCTCTGGATCCATAATCATAGGAGGTTCATACAACTTCAATTTTTCAACATTTACAACTCAATATATGTGCATATATGGAGGAAAATTCAACCGGAATGCATTGTGGCCAATATTTTCAACAATTTCAAAAGGACCATACCTGATAGACATCAAATTTTTACCTTCACCTTTCATCCTTTCTTTGCTGATGTATAGCCATACTTGATCACCAACCTGGAAATGATTTCCACCTGATGCTTATCATGACACATTTTTTACTTGCCCTGACTTTTCTCTAATTGATCCTGCACTACTTCATGAATTTTCTGGATTCTTTGAATAAACTTGATTTCTTTGTCGGCATCTACATGTCCATCCTCCCAAGCTTCTACACAAAACATGAAATCCATTGGTGACTTTGGCAGGTACCCAAAACATGTCTCAAAAGGAGGTCTACCGGTAGAAGAATGTAAGGCCCGGTTGTAAGCATGAGGGAAATAGTGTAAGGATTCATCCCACAACTTAGGATGCCTGCTGCAATAGCCTCTGAGAAGATGTACTACTATTCTGTTCACCACCTCTGTCTAACCGTCTATTTGTGGATGGAAAGTTGTGCTCTTTTTTAGCTTAGTGTCCATGAGTCCCCACAAAGTGGAACAAAACTCTCCCATTAAATGAGAGTCCTGATCTGAAATGATGGAAGTAGGCAACCCAAAATGAACCCATACATTTGAAAAGAACATATGTGCAGTCTGTTCAACAATTACTTTCTTTTTACATGGAACAAGAATACACATTTTGCTAAATCTATCAACCATAACATACAAATAATCATGCCCTTTTCTAGACATAGGAATTCCTCCTACAAAATCCATAGATATATTGTCCCATGTTCTAGAAGGAAGTGGAAGAGGCATATACAAACCTAACTTTTTGTTGCTTGGTTTTCTTGTTGAACACATGACACAACCTTTGATTTACTTAGCAATTGTTTCATTCATTCAAGGCCAATAGAAATACCTATGTAATTGTGACACTATCTTACCTACACCAAAATGCTTGAAACATGAGAAGAATGTGCTTCCCTGATCACATGCACTCTTTCTCCCTGTGGTATGCACAACTTGCCAAGATGGTATAATAACCCGTCATGAACATGATTATTTACTTCTTCCACCTGAGCACCATAAGTTAGAGATTCATAAACATCTTTGAAATCAGTATATTCAACATATTGTTCAATGTAACTTTCATGTGCTGAAGAACTATTTTGAAGAATAAATGAAGCATTCAAAGATGGCTTTGATAACATATCAACTACTTTATTGGTGGTACCTTTTTTATATTTGATTACTAAGTGGAACTACCGCAAAAACCCCATCCATCTATAATGTCGAGACTGATACAACTTAGTTTGAGATTGAAGGTATTGAAGTGGTTGATGATCTGTATGAATCACTGTTTCTTCCCCATTAAAGAATGTTTCCATTTTTTAACACTTTCCACTAATGCATATAATTCTTTATCATAAGTTGGATACTTTGCAACTTCTTTAGAAAATTTTTCAGAATGAAAACAAATAGGCTTTCCTTTCTGTAATAAAACTACACCCATTGCATACCCACTAGCATCAGTTTCTATTTCAAATGGTTGTTGAAGGTTTGGTAATGCTAAGATTGGATCTATCATAATTTTATGATTTAAAGTGTCAAATGCTTTTTGTTGTTTTCCTCCCCACTAGAAAGAAACTTTAGAACTTGTTAAAGCATGAAGTGGTGATGCAATAAAAGAGAAATGAGAAATAAACTTCCTCCAATACTGAACTACACCCAAAAAACTTCTAACTTCCATCACATTTTGAGGACTTGGCCACTTAATGATTACATCAATTTTAGATGGATCTATTTTAAGATGACCTCCTCCAACTATGTAATCAACATATACTTTGGAAGTTTTCCAAAATTCACATTTAGAAAGTTTGAGATACAATTTCTCTCTTTGCAACACATCAAAAACCCGTTTAACATGCTTTACATGTTCTTCCAATCTTGAACTGAAAATAAGAATATCATCTAGATAAGATATGACAAACTTACCAAGAAAAGGACGAAACACATCATTCATCACTCTCATAAAAGTTTTTGGAGTGTTGCATAAACCAAATGGCATAACCAACCATTCATAAAGCCCATGTCTAGTCTCAAATGAAATTTTCCATATATCATTCTTTGCAATATGAATATGATGATAACCACTTCTTAAATCCAATTTTGTAAAGTAAGCAACATTCTTTAATTGATCAAGCAAAGCATCTATTCTTGGAAGGGGACACCTGCTCTTTATGGTGATTTTATTTAAAGCTCTAAAATCGACACACATTCTCCAAGTTCTGTCTTTCTAAGGCACTAAAATGATCAGTGATCCACATGGAGAAGAAATGGGTCGAATAAAGCCTTTATCAAACAATCCCTGAATTTGTTTTTTAATTTCTTCATTTTCTATGATCGACATATGATACATGCCAATATTCAGATGAGGGGCATCAGATTGTAATTGAATCTCATGTTGTATTTCTCATTTTGGAGGTAGACTTTTTGGTTATTTAAATAATTCTTTATAAGAATCTACTATTTCAACCAAACTATCCTTAAATTGAGAATCACACCCTTGAAAGAATCATACTTATCTTTAGGTTTTTCTTTAATAATCATGAGAACATACTTTTTACTTGAACTTATGAGTCCTTTCATTTTATTTACATTTATTAAATCCAATCTTGTCTTCATTCTGTGTACCCTGAAAATATATTCAATTCCATCCTTAACAAGATGATACTTATTCTCCTTTCTATGAAATATGGCATCTTGATCATAAAGATAAGGACTACCCAACACAACCCCACATATATCCAAAGGAATCACCTCTAAATCAACTTCATCAACAAAATTAGTTGTAATTGCAAACCTTAACCGACATTATTTTGTGACATGCATATGAGTGTTTTCCTTTAACCATCCTAAAGGGTAAGGTTTTGGACAATTCTTAGTTTCCAATCCCAATTTCCTTACTAGTTCCTCAGATATTAAATTTTCCTGTGATCCACTATCGAATAATGTATCTATCTTAGTATGGTTAGAGTAATCCTAATATGAAACAACTCAACTCTCTTCTTTTCTTCAATCGCAATATTATATTTTGAAGAGGATGCAGAACAGGTAGAACTAGAGCTAGATTCATAAGGATTACATGTTAGACCCATAACGGTAATCTTTCGTTCATCACCGGAGTTGTTATAGACATTTTTGTGCCTTATAGCATTAAGCATGAAATGTCCATAATCCAAGGGATCCAAAGTCCCTAAAAGAGTTGTTCCTACCCTTAAAGGAACAAGGTCAACAAAAGACAGCTTCTCCCAGAAGTTCTCCACCAAAAACCACTCAGAAATGGTCAAATTAGGATCAATTCAATGGCTCCACTAGCTGCCTGCGTTGAAATGCAGAGGTTACACTGGCCAGTTGCACTACAACGCAGGTAGAAGCACTACCAGGGTGCGCTGAGCAGGAAATGACAAATGGCAAGTTCATTCAACGAGGTGGAAAGACCCTGGAAGCTTCCAGAATCTTCCTCAATGACACTTGCCTCAATGAATTCGACCAAGTGATGAGTAAGAGGTTCTCAACCTCCAAGTGGAAGCAAGAACTGACAGAGAGAAGCCACAAGTCAAAACATAAGCTGACTCATCCTCTCTGCTTACATCTATATATGGATCTCTCACCCAGAGGTTCAAAAGGCTGGAATTTTGTACTTTGCAGAGAATTGTTGTTGGTTTGAGATTGAGATTAGTACATTGGGTGATTTATGCTTTGTTGGAGGAGAGGAAGGGATTCTTTTGCTGGGAGGTAGATGCTGGATCGAGACTCACTTGGTTGTATCTCCTCTTGAACCTTGTTATCATATCAATAAAGCTATTTGAGTTTCTCCTATATGTTTGTATTTCAATGATGTTTTGTTGTATTTGCATATTTAGTTTACATCTGATCCTAAACTAGTTATGAATGTGAATCTATGTTTTTTGTGTAGTTTTCCTCTCTTGTGATCTCGCAGGAACTGGATGAAGTTGGACCAGTGAAAGAGCAGGCAGCGGGAAGTGAACGAAAGAGAGAGTGATTGGATCGACAAACTAGCGGAAGACACCGGTTAGTTACATCCTTCTTTCTCTATTTGTATCTCATAAAGAAGAATACTCAGATAGTTTTCCTTGTTTGTTGCTAAGGCACTATCACCTCTTAGAGTGGGATAGGGGCATTCCGAATTGGATACTTTTCCCAACAACAAATTGGCAACTCCGCTGGGGAGAGTATCTTGTTAGTTTATTTGTGTTTCTATTTCTATTCATTTCATAAACTCAAGAGTGCCGAATCGAACTGCATTTTCCATTTACAAATGCAAAGTAGAGATCAGCTACTCTAGTCCACTCACTGGGCCTATTTATGATCTGAACAGCTGATCCACAAGTGTTCTAACAGCCCTTTGTGATAGATCTTAGTCCTCCTATAAATCATCCTCCTAATTGTACCTAATTGATAGCTTTTATCCGGCCAAAAACTGTAGATCAAACTGCAAACCGTAACCCAGAACCCAGAAACAACTCTCATTTCTGCTTCAGTGCAGACTCTGTGAAGAGGTTCTGCATTTCAACGCAGGTCCCGTGAAGGCTACCTGCACTGAATGTCAAATCCTCTGTGTTGGGAGTGCGCTGATCAGTCTTTGCCTTGTGCAACTGTGGTTCCCTGCTTCCTTTTGCTCAGTTTTATCTCTGTTTTTTGCAGCCTGTTATCAGTCAGTGTACCTATCTGAAACCCCTTTTATTTGCCTCAATTCCACCTTGGTTGTATAAAGAAACTGTATTTGTTCTTTGTGTATTTGTTACATCATTTGCAGTTTCCCATTACAAAAGTAAATTAGTCATATTGTCGCCCTTAGATCTAGACCTATCGTAAGTGTCGTTTTGATCTTAGGAGTGAGTTTGTTTGCTGTTCACAGTTGATTTAGCTTTTACTTTTGTCTTTTGGTTTGAATTTGTGCATTTCAAGTGTCGAAACAAGTAAATCATTAAGTTTCGTAATCGTCTTTTTGATTTCGAAAAAGGAACTTGTTTGTGTTTTTCGCTTGAAATCGAATTCAAATTTGTACAACAGCTTTCTTTTTAGGCATCAATATTAAGAAAGCAAAAACAAATACATGCATATGTGCATTTGCATTTTGACAGTTTGTATGTTGATTTAGGGAAAAGTGCATTACTGTGTGCTCTATGCTCTTTGAGAAAAGATGGTGTCTTTCTTTTCCCCTTGTAGCTAGGATTTTCATTGTTGAAAAGATATAAAAGCTTGCTTATCATCTTTAGACTGCATTTAGGAATTGTATCATACATCTTGTGGTGATCCAAAAAGGCAAAATTCTAAGAAAGATCAACCTAAAATAAATTGAATGAACTTAACAACGCTTTGTAACATAACGCACAACATAGAGGTCTAGGCTAGAGACGTGTTCCGGCGTCGTAAAACCTGGTCACTGGTCGCCTTACTGATGGTTGGGTGATTCCTCCTGAGAGACGATAAGTGCCAGTACGGATTGTGCTCCCATGTACCATCGCGTATATATTGGGAGACCCCTATAGGAATATAACCTTTATCCATAGGAAGTCGTGTCGGCCACCCTACTGATCGCAATGCACTGAACACAGCATTCAGGAAGATTGACCGCCCGTACCCTAAAAAGTATTCTACGGTTTTGCAAAAAGTTTGGCACACCCTCTACCTAGAACTCCAGAGCAGTTCCTTTTGGCCTTTTTCAGAATCTATAACAGAAAAAGTCCATCCGAGCATTTGTCACTTCGGGCTCGTTAAAACATCGAAGGAGACTAGAGTCATCTTTAGCTTTTTCTTGACTCTTTAAAATTGAAAAAGCAAGTTGTGTCTAAGCGTCGTTAAAATTTATTTTAAACGGAACAATCACCCCTTTTTCCTGCGTTGATCTTTAGGTTGAGAAAATGGAGCCCACCAACCAAGGAATTCCCCTTGGTGGAAATCCTAGTCCCTTCTCCTCTTGGGGAGATGTTGGTGTGCCCCATATGGCCACATTGTCGCTTCCAGGACTGACAATTGGCCTGCCGGTCTGGCTCTTCTCAACCAATGTCGTTCAGAACACCACTATTCCTGAACAGTCGAATCAGCAATTAGACGAGTCCAGAATTTCCCACCAACCTTCTACTTCCTACAATTCTTCCTCTCTTCCTTCCTCTTTGCATGACGGGACTGGTAAAACTAAAAACCAAGTTCCTAAGGAGAAGAAGGAGAAAAAGAAGAAGGAGCCAAAGGCAAATAAGGGAAAACAAGTGTCGTCTGATGAAAATCCACACACAGCACTGACCAGGCCTAAATCGCCATGTGTCATCTGCAAGGGAGACCACTTTCACAGAGATTGTCCCTGCATCCCTCGGATACTAAGGGACTGGTCTCCCCGTTTGCACAATCCGGTGTCGTCAACCTCTGATAGTCATGTTGAAAGTACACCGTCAACTAGCGAAAGTGAAGTTCTAGGACATAAAGGGAAGGCCAGACCTCCCTGTAGACTGTGCGAAGGCAACCATGCCCTCCACCATTGTCCCTTCTTAGACGAGGCTAAAAGAGTCTTGGAAGATCGTCCAGTTTCGCCATTACGACTTCCTCCTGGATATCAAAGACTCTTGCCAAGTCCTTCGTTAGTTGAGAATCCAGCTGGCCCGCTCAAGTGGTCAGCTGAAGCGTCTATCATTGAGGATAAACCGACTGAATCCATACCAGACGAAAGTCAAAAGGTCAAGGCGGCAGTTGACCCGGTCTTGCCTTCAGAGGATTTATCTTCGAATGATACAGTCACTGAAGAGGATAAGGATGACACCATCCAGATCCTTTTCATCAACACAGACTCCGACGAACACGGGGGCAATGCACCCATTCCTTTATCGCAGGAAGGAAGTTCGTCAGAGCAATATCCGGCTGTCTATTCGGTCCCACCACCAAGCAACCTAGTTGTATCCTTTGACTGGAACCAACTAGGCAGACCCTGCTTGCCAGCCAGCATACCATTCAGAATTATCGTTCAAATATACAGAATGGTAATGGCTGGCACCATCATTGATGAGGGGGCATCTGTGAGTATCCTTTCCTCTATTGCTTGGAAAGCGCTTGGTTCGCCAGCGCTTCTGCCTGAAATGAGAAATCTGACAGGCTTCGATAAAGGAACCAGTCGACCTTTAGGGATCCTCCCCAATGTGCCTATCACATTGAAAGGGAAGACCGTTCAAATGAATGTGATGGTCGTTCAAGGACCCTTGGATTATAACCTACTCCTTGGACGAGACTATATATACTGCATGGGAGCCATCGTATCCTCACTCTTTAGAGTAATGTGTTTTCCGCACGAAGGAAGAGTGGTCAAGCTTGTGGACCAGCTTTCATTTCCCGGATCACGCATCGTAAATAGTCACATACCATCCCTAAATGGTCTCTTCACGCAAGAAATGTCTCAACCCACGGTCCGTCCTCCCGATGAGCGCGAGTGATTCGGAAGGATATGACTGGAACCCAGGGGGCATGCGTCCTGGTCTGCTTCGGCAGGAAAACTTTGGGTATAGGGTAGGTTTCCGCGGGAGAATATGACTAGTCCATACCCCGTCAGTCATGGAAGAGGGGTTGTTCTAGAATAAGATTATTTTGTCAAAGTTATGTGTTTGGCGCTCGTTTTCACTCACCTTTGTCTATCTCGGTAGACATCGCCAAAGAAGTGTTTTGTTCGCTGCATTGATGAAACAATCTTTGGGTAACCTGAAAGAGGTAGGCCTTTCCTGGTAGAACAAATGTTTTATCTGCAAATTGAGGGGTAACCTTGAAATCGTACTTTATACCTGGGGGCATGCAAACCTTTTGGAGTGCAAGCAAGGAGCGACTATTTATTTTTTAAATTTTTAGGTCCTCCCTTTAAACCTGTAGGTCTAACCCTTTAAACTCGTAGGATTAGTCGTTTCCAAACTTGCATAAAGAAAGGATTCCGGAGCAAAGCTTTGTAAGGCGCAAGCTCCTTAAAAAATGGCATCTTAAATGAGACATTCTTATCTTATGACTGGTATCGAGCAGTTTTAGCGTATAGTTCATGCTCGTTAAAAAATAAACATAAAATTGAGCAGTTTTAACACATAGTTCATGCTCATTAAAAAATAAGCATAAGATCGAGCAAGTGTTTAAATCCGCGTTTAAGCTCGTTAAAAATGAACTACCCGGTAAATAACCACTGCGAATGTAAATTTATCAGCCATTAAAGCCTTGGTCGTGTTTGCACCGTCACCTCCACTTTTCCATTGGCCGATCATTCACCTCCATTTGATTGTTTACCCATTTTGAGGAACAGCTGCGAAGAGTGATTTCACTTAGCCATCCTTGTGACACTGCCGTGATTGGAAAATTCCAACCGTTACCTGGAATTAACTGCTACCCGTTTTATCACTAGTTCCTCAAAAGACGAGTCTTCTTTAAGCTCTTTTCATCTGACTCGTAAAATATGAAAAGATTGCCGAGTTTTGGCCTTCCAGCTCGTTAAAGCGACCGGAAGTGCTATCCCTCCTCTAGATTTTAATCTTTTTGGACCTGAGGGATTATTGCACAAAAAGATCAAGCGCTTGTTTTGTTCAGCTCATTAAAACTATCGAAAACTCATCCCTTCTGTATTGTTTTATACTTTTTCGGACTTAAGGGATTAGATGACGAAAAAGGAACTTTGGAGTTATCTTTACGTACCTTTTTAGACTCTCTAAAAATGAAAAGGGACCGAGTTATCTTTGTCGTTAAACTCGTTAAAAAGCATTAATAGCGACAAACTTGTCTTTAGACGAGAACGAGTTTCACTATCGCTAGGCTCGTTAAAACATAGCGATGGGTTTGCCCGAAGGGCAAATTATAGAACAAGCATATGTTATCCTCCTCAAGCTTGACAAAAATAAAGAGGTACTGGTCAGAAATGACTGGGGAAAAATTGGGAAGAAACTCAAAGAACCTTTATTGGTAGCAAGTCGCTCTTGAACATGACACTTCCACTCCGTGCCTGAGTCGGGTTGGGTTGTTTCATTCACCGGTCACATCACCATGGTCTCGCCATACCATCCGTCTTTGGGGTAAATGCTACCAATCCATCACACAAGTGTCGCCGATATGTTCAAGAGAAGTCATCCAGAAGAGTCAACCGTGTCCCATCCACTACCATACATTATCCTTCATCCTTTCATGACCACCACCCTGAACCATATATCATCAGATCGTTTTCACCTCCATCAAAATCATTTGCTCCGTTCTGTGTCACTGATGTGGGATACATTAAGGCCCTCCTTTGATGGATCGCTTCTTGTCGACACCAGCTCATTATCCAAGAAGTTGATCTAGGAACACCCCCTTCAGTACTTTGAAGCTTGCATGCCTCAATGGCAAGTTTCTCACTTCCAGCGACAGGTATACATCAATGACATTCGACCGAAAGATTTTGCGTGGTGTTCGACACCAAGTCCTTTATTCACACCACGTGAATTGTACTGCAGTACCTTGAGGATCATTATCATTATCGGTGATCCCTCTCGCGCTTGTTAACAGTTTACATCATTGGCTGTTAATCAAGCGATGTATTTCCATGTTCGACTTCAGAACATTTCTCACATGGATCGACTTGTACTTAGAGTGAAGATCGAACGAGATTGAAGACCCCGGAACTAGTTTCATCCATCCAGGCTGCGATATATATTCAGGAAAAATAAAGACATTGACATGTACAGCATTACAGCAGATAATCATCCTACCAAAAGGATGATGATTTCATCAAAATCATCAGTCTACCATCAGACGATTGTCTGTTCTATGTACAAGAGAAATGAATTTATAAAGCTGAGCATGGGAATGCCCGCCTCAGCTAGATCATGAAAGCAGTATGAAAAATAATGTATTGTATTGTATCTTATTACAGGTCTCCTCCCAGCATTGGAAGAACTTCGGATCCTCCTAATAAAGCATTTCACCCGATAAACGGCCTCATACTTTAGGGGGCAACTGTTATAGACATTTTTGTGCCTTACAACATTAAGCATGAAATGTCCATAATCCAAGGGATCTAAAGTCCCTAAAAGAGTTGTTCCTACCCCTAAAGGAACAAGGTCAACAAAAGACAGCTTCTCCTAGAAGTTCTCCACCAAAAACCACTCAGAAATGGTCAAATCAGGATCAATTCAATGGCTCCACTAGCTGCCTGCATTGAAATGCAGAGGTTACACTGGCCAGTTGCACTGCAACGCAGGTAGAAGCACTACCAGGGTGCGTTGAGCGGGAAATGACAAATGGCAAGTTCATTCAACGAGGTGGAAAGACCCTGGAAGCTTCCAGAATCTTCCTCAATGACACTTGCCTCAATGAATTTGACCAAGTGATGAGTAAGAGGTTCTCAACCTCCAAGTGGAAGCAAGAACTGACAGAGAGAAGCCACAAGTCAAAACATAAGCTGACTCATCCTCTCTGCTTACATCTATATATGGATCTCTCACCCAGAGGTTCAAAAGGCTGGAATTTTGTACTTTGCAAAGAATTGCTGTTGGTTTGAGATTGAGATTAGTACATTGGGTGATTTATGCTTTGTTGGAGGAGAGGAAGGGATTCTTTTGCTGGGAGGTAGATGCTGGATCGGGACTCACTTGGTTGTATCTCCTCTTGAACCTTGTTATCATATCAATAAAGCTATTTGAGTTTTTCCTATATGTTTGTATTTCAATGATGTTTTGTTGTATTTGCATATTTAGTTTACATCTGATCCTAAACTAGTTATGAATGTGAATCTATGTTTTTTGTGTAGTTTTCCTCTCTTGTGATCTCGCAGGAACTGGATGAAGTTGGACCAGTGAAAGAGCAGGCAGCGGGAAGCGAACGAAAGAGAGAGTGATTGGATCGACAAACTAGCGGAAGACACCGGTTAGTTACATCCTTCTTTCTCTATTTGCATCTCATAAAGAAGAATACTCAGATAGTTTTCCTTGTTTGTTGCTAAGGCACTATCACCTCCTAGAGTGGGATAGGGGCATTCCGAATTGGATACTTTTCCCAACAGCAGGAGTCGGATCCCAAGTCTTGTTAGATTGCAGCATTAGCTTTCTTCTCTCCCTTCTTCTTAAGGATCTTCTTTGGCTTAAGTTCTGGATGAAGCTTCCAACACTTGGTCTCATCATGTCCAATCCTCAAACAATGAGTACAAGTAGGCCTTTCTTCTTCTTTCTTATTTGTTTCCAATTTCTTCCCCTTTGATTTTCTCTTCCTTTTGTTGTCTTTGGATTTTTTGTTTTCTGAATGCTTGAATGGTTTCTTTGAAAAGTTGAACTGAAAAGGTCTGCCACCTGATTCAATATAAATGACTTGTACACACACTTCATCAAATTCAGTTGGATTAAACATAAGCAATGTATGTTGCAAATAAGAATGCAAACTTCCAATATACTTTAACAAAGTTTCCCATGTGTTTAATGGAATGTTAAGTGCTAAATCCTTTTTCCTGAATTCCTATGTAAACTCTTGCACACTCTATCCTTTACCTTGCCTAAAATGCTGCCAATCTATTACAACATGTTGCATATATCCTAAAGGATAGAACTGCTTTCTAATAGCTTTAATAAACTTAGACCATGAGGAGATGATTTTACCTTTATGCTTTAAATCCAATTGGGTTTTACTCTCCCACCAAATCAAGGATGTACCCCCCATTCTAAGTGTATATAAGTGAATTTTCGTAGAATCATCAACAATATTTTGAATTCTACAATACACTTCAAGTTGTTTAATCCAGTTATCAAACTTTTCAGGATTCATTTTACCATCATATATGGGCAATTCAAACTTAACATCAAGCTTCAGGAAATTAGATTTCTTATGTTTCTTCTTTGATTTAGAATCTGAATTTGAACTTGAACGATTAAAAGATGAAGAAGAAGAGGATGAAGATGGAGGAGAAGAAGGTTCATTACCATCAGAGTTTTCCTTGCCCATCTTCACTTTTGTGCTTTTAGAAGATGAAGTTGCATCTCTAGTCTTCTTGTCTTCATAAAGTTCTACAATCATCCTTTGCATATTAAGGAACACCTACTGAAATTTCTCCTCGCTCTTTGTCTCAGGAGATTCTCTTTCATTTAAACCTGTCATCTTTTGCAAGACTTTCTTCTTTCCAATCTCTAGATTTAACTATTTAAGTTTCCCTTCTCCACATTGCGACCTGGATCTAGTCAACATTCACATTGGAAAATATCCCACATAAACATGATCAAGCTTTCTCTGATACCAAAACATGATCTGAAAACACACAAGATTGACTATTTGCGCAATTTCACCAACATTAACTAAGGTTGCATTTATGTGAATGAATGAGGGAAATTGATTTGTTATTATGCCTTAAACTTAAACTTTGAGAATTGAAAATAAGAATGAATATTAGCAAATAAAGATGCAAACACATCAAACATTGTTGACAGAGTTTATCCCTCCTGGACTACGTCTCCCCTGTCCACTTCCAATGGGTGACCGTTATATTAGGAATTCTCAAAAGAGGCTCTTTACATGAAATTTCAACAATTTGTAATGTGCACATAGGCACTACTGGATACTATAAAAAAGAGTGCCTCAACCTCTCCTCTCCAACGCCACTCTTCGTTCTCAAAAAGGCTCGAGGATGGCTAAGTTATGCTCAAAAGAGAATTTGCAGGCATAAACAAAACAAATTGCTTAGCCTCATTGTACAACTTTGTGCCTTGGGCACACTGGTAAATAGTTTTATAAAGGGAAGGTTTTGGGGTCAAACTCGCAGATGTCCCAGAACTTCTTGGAAAATATGGCATATTAGTTCAAACAAACATTAGACTTGGCGGATGTTATATGGTTTACAACCATATATTATAACCATATTCAATTTTTGGGTGCATTGCATTAATACATGAAATATCATATTGGTTGGCGGATTGTATATAAATGGTATGGATTATAACCAAAATCCGGTGGATTTAACATTGAAAACCCGTGGCATATTACTATACCACCATTTCCACCTGTATTGCTGCACCGTTGGACTACCATCTCTATTGTTGCACCGCTAGACTGCCACCTTTGCTGCCACATGTGACAAGTTTGTTGTACCTGCTCCTTACTTGTTCCCCGTTGGTGAGACAACTGTGCAACCTTGTGAAATATATTGTGGACATCCATGGCATGTGACCACCTACTCCCTGACAGTCACAACAACAACTCTAATCCCTAGGAAATGAGTTTTTCAGTATGTGTTGATGGTTATATTTAAGTATAATCCAAGAATTGTTCATTTATGTAATGTAAAGGAGGTTGCCCCCTCGAAGAGGCTGAATTCTAAGGCGTTGATCTATCTTTTCTATCTTTTTGTGAGCTGGTTTCATAATAGATGCTCTCATTCTATGGGCATTCCAGCATTCAGGGACCTCTGGAGACTCTCACAGGCCTACAAGCCTGTGTCTAGGGACTATTTTTCTCAGTTTTATGCCAGCGTCCCTGGGATTTAAGCCACATTTTCATGCCCAAAGCCCAAGTCACTGCCCAAAATTGAATGACACCTTCAGAATAGTAAGATAACATGGAAATAACAATACTAATGCAATTACTTGAATAAGACCTTGATTGGACCCCTACTAGCCATGACAGACATTTCGTCAAACATATCATGAATATGTAATCTACAGGTGTAAATAACATATCTGAGCATAGGGGTCTCATACTTATCTGAGATTCGCTATGAGGCATTGTTTCCTTGTCACTTTAGCTGCAGTTTCATCCATTAGGCCATAGATACATTTTTCATTCATATACAAGTAAAAACATGATGGGAGCCATACATATCCACTGTCATAATACATATTCATAACCAACATAATAACAATAGAAATACCAAGGATACAATAGCCATAGAATCCACATATAAACAAGTATAATACTCATGACATAACAAAGAGAAATAACCTTATATTAATGATGAAAAATCCAACCTGGTATGGGACTACCATGTTCCACTCAACTGTAGAATGGTTGAGCCAAATCTCTCTTTAGCCATTCACCCTCGTGCCATATTCCAAGCATGAATGTGGGATCTCATAAAACAAACTATCCACGGCTTCAAGAGGCCAACCACCTCTACCCATCAAATAGTGATTCCACCTCACGGCCGGACATCACAAAACCATCATCAAATTGATCTCTATCCAAGCCTTCCAGGAATCCAAAGCATTTGTTCCAACCAAGGCTCCAGGAATAGTAACTCAACCCACAGCTTTTATTGGGCTCCGAAGCTTTTGTCCAACCAAGCCTCCAGGACTAGTAACTCAAGCCACCAAGGGCTCAGAGCATTTGTCCAACCAAGGCTACAGGACTAAAAACTCAACCCAAGATGTTACAAGGCTCTAGATCATTTGTCCAACCAAGGCTCTAGAAATTAGTAACTCAACCCAAGCTAAGTAAACACGAGAACCAACCAAAGAAAAACAAGGAAATAAACCCACAATATCCATGGCTATCCAGGAAATGGTAAGGCTAGGCAATCCACTGTTAATCCCAACCATCCCCTATGCCAATGATAGATCATGACCAACAAGCCACATGCATATTCCATGCATGCCAAAACCAGTGAGGAAAACATACATGCAACTCGTTACTTGCAAGCAAAACCCATTGTAGCTGCTGATCCCGATGTCCTCTTATGATTTCCTTCTCTTCCTTTGCCTTCTTTCTCCAAGAATCCAAGTATGCCACCCTCCAAGAGTGCTCCAAGAAAAATCTAAGTATCCAAGAGTATGAGAGAGAGAGAATAGAAGAGAGATCCACCAAAACCTGTCAAAAACTTACCCACTGATCCTCAGAAGCCTTTTTATCAATGAGGCCTCTATTTTGTTCAATTTCCATTATTTTCCTTCAATTTCCTCCTCACATGCAACCTATGATCTTTCACCTTCCTTTTCTCCTAATTTCCATTATTTTCATATATAAATGTGCCAAAAATGCGATTTTCCCTTTCCAAAGCCTTTGCCATTGCCTTTTCCAACTTCCTTAGCCATAATAAACCGAATGAACACCCACTAGGATGTTTTTTCCCACCATTCAACTTCGAATATGTGTCACATCACCATCGCCTTATATATTTTTATGTGGATTTTTAACCAGGGCTCTTGCATTGGCAAAGGTAAAGTGGCAATAATTGACATTTTATTTATGAAATAAAGAAAAATAGGAGAAAAGGAAGGTGAAGAGACATAGATTTGCATGCTAAATAAATTAGGGGAAAAATGTAGGAAAATGAAGAAATTAGAGGCCTTAATGTTAAAAATGCTTTTGAGGATCAATTCACAACTTTTTTTAGTTGATCTTTTGTCAGTTCAGTTTTGGAGCTTTCATTTCATTCTCTCATTATCTCATACTCTTGCACACTTAGAGAGATCTTGGAGCATTATTGGAGCACTTTAGCATTCACTTGGATTGGAGAAAGAAGGAAAAGTAAAGCAGGAAAGCCCAAGGGAACAGTTGGATCAATATCTATTGCTGGTTTTTTTTACTGGTAACAAGTTGCATGTGTGATTTCATTTCTTATTTTTGGATGCATGGTATATGCATGCAATTGTGTTATGCAATTGACGTGTGAGAATGACAAAATGCCAGAAATACGAAAAAATATTGCTAGAAATATAGAAACATCACATGAATTGAGACAAGCTACAAAGATATTTTATTATGTAGAAGAAGATTACAATGTTCACTTACCTCTTCAAGGGGAAACCTCCAACAGAGCAGAGCTCAATTACAATAAGACTCGATGATTCTTCCCTTACTATCTAAGACTATTTATAGCTTAATGACATCCAAAACCATAACTAATAGTGGTCCCTTGCATAACACGGGTTAACCACTTTATTTATTAACTATGGCCTATTTATAACTAATTGTGGTTCCTTTTCTATAATATGAGTCAACCACTTACAATTATTATTAATGCGGATAACCGCTTACAAGATTTATTGATTCAACTACTAACTATGACTCTAACTAGGACCCTTGGACTTATTACATAAATAAAGGGGTTAGGGTTGGATGCTAACATGCCCTTCCCCATCAAAGGTAGCCTTGTCCTCAAGGCTGAAGCTACAAAAATTGCTGAATTACAGTGGTTGGTTCCCATGTTTCATCTTCTAGAGAGGTGTCTTTCCACTTGATGAGGACTTCCTTGATCGTGTGGTCACAAAGATGTCTTTCACAAATATTGAGGACCTATTCTAGTCAGAGCCAAAGCAAGCCTTCCTCATCTAATTATGGAAGACTTGTTTGAACCCTACAATTATTCCCCACAACTTTCTTGAGGCACGATACATGGAAGGCCAAGTGGATTTTTGAAGTAGTTCACAAGGTCAGTTTGTAAGAAACTGTTCCTATACGCTGAAGTACCTGATAAGGCCCATAGAATTATGGTGATAGTCTCTGGAAACCCTTTTCTTTGAGATAGGTATGCTTATATGGTTGGAGTTGTAGGAACACCTAGTCACCTACTTGAAATGACCGCTTGGAATGATGTTGGTCGGCCTATTGCTTCATTCTATTATGAGTTTTATGTAGATTATCTTTAAGATGAACGATCATGGTAGCACATTTCTGTAGGAGCTAATAAAGTGCATGTACTTTGTAACATCTGGGGATATAAGAAGCTGGTGAAGGTGGGAGTTGGACATACACTACCTCATATGGCATTATTTTGGTGGCTTCATGATAATTAGTATTATACCACCATTCAGCTAAAGGAAACCACTATACCCATTAATGTTGCTTGTTTGAAGTGAAGCACCACAGATAGGTCTCCAAACATTTGTTGATTCCTTCTGTTTGATCATCATTTTGGGGATGATAAGCCGTACTCAATTGGAGTTGTGTGCCCTGTAGCTTGAAAAGTTCCTACCAAAATTTGCTGGTGAAAGTGGTGTCTCGATTAGACACAATGGAAGTCAGCATGCCATGCAGTTTGAAGATTTGGTCCATGAAAACTTAAGGCACCAATGTTGAGGTAAATGAGTGTGGTAGAGCGCAAAAATGAGCATATTTGGAAAGTCTATCAACAACCACCATGATGACTGATTTTTTGCTTGAATTTGGGAGACTTGTAATGAAATCCATGGAAACATCCATCTAAATGGAAGCATGGAGTGGAAATGGTTGTAAGGTTCCCGGTAGCTTGATTGTTTCCCCTTTTTTGCAGTAGCATACATTGAATTCAACTACAAAATAAGAATGTCGTTCTTGCTGTTGGTCCAAAAGAAAGAGTGGCATCCTCATGTATAAATCTTCTAAATGCCTGAATGTCCTGCAACTGGAGAAGAGTGAAACTCTTCCAAATGTGGGTTTTGAGGGTGGACGTTAGGGATATCACTACCCAATCCTTGTAGTGAAGAACCTCATCCTTCCAAGAATAGTCCTCTAAGGAATTAGGATTTTATCTTAAGTTATTAATGAGTTGGGACAAATAGGGGTGGGAGAACCATTCATGGTGGGCCTCTTCAATCCAATCTAGTATGGGTAGAGAGAGGGATAAAAGGGTTCCCTCATCCTCAAACTAGCACATTAAGGCATCAACCACTACATTGTCATGCCCCTTCTTGTAAATTATCTCATAATCATATCCCAACATTTTTTCGAGTCATTGATTTTGTTGTGGTGATGAGAGACGTTGCTTGAGGAAATATTTTAGGTTATGATGGTTAGTGCGGATTTGGAAATGATGCCCCAATAAGTATGGCCGCAAAGTGTTGACTGCGTGTAATATGGCCATCATTTCTTTCTCATATGTAGAGTGAACCAAATGCTTGCCACTGAGTTGTTGACTTGTGAAAGTCAGTGGTCTACCTTCCTGCATTAATATTGCACCAACTCCCATACTTGAAACATCACATTCAATCACTAAAGGTTTTGTGGACAATACTAGAGTGGATAACATGGCTTATTTGAGAGCTGAAAAGGCCTGTTGAGCTATGTCAGTCCAAAGAAATGAATTTTTCTTGAGAAGATTAGTGAGGGGTTGGGAAATGTATCCATAATTATGGAAAAATTTGTGATAACAACATGTGAGATCAAAGAATCCCCTCAAACTCTTCAAGGTTTTTGGTTGGGGCAATCTTTCATTGTCTGAATATCTTTTGGATCAACCCTCACTCCTTCATAGCCCACAATATGTCCCAAGTACTCTAGTTCTTTCATGACAAAGGAGCTCTTGGATAATTTGACAAATAGTTTATGATCTTGGAGCAGTTGCAATACCTGGTCAACATGCTAAAGGTGAGTTCCCGATGTGATGTTGTAGATGAGAATGCCATAAAAAAATACCAGGATAATTTTTCTGAGATACAGTTTCAGAAGGTGGTTCCTGAGGCTCTAAAAAGTGGATGGGGCATTATAGAGACCAAATGGCATGAATAGTGATTCATAATGGCCTTCATGAGTTTGAAAGGATGTCTTTGGAATTTCAACTTCCTTCATCTGTATTTGGTGATAACCTGAGCGGAGGTCCATCTTGGTAAAAAAATTGTCACCATGCAGTTCATCAAGCTGATCATCAACTACTGGGATACAAAATTTGTCCTTGATAGTGAGCTTGTTAAGGGCCCTAAAGTCTAGACACATGTGCCATTCACCATATTTATTTAGAACCATGATGACTAGAGATGAATAATGGTTTGTGTTGGGAATAATAACACCTACTTCGAGGAGTTCCTTGATTATTTTTTCAATCTCATTGTTTTGGGGAAAAGGATATGGATAGGGGCAGACATTTGGTGGCTGTGTACCCAATAACAAAGGGATGTTATGATCATGTTCACGTCTAGGGGTGGGAGCTCCATAGATTTGTCGAAAACATGTTGGTGCGATCTAATACTTGTTACATCTCAGGATCAATGGGAGGAGGAGTGGAGTCAATGGCATGAATGGAATTAAATTGTGCGACTATCCAATGATGACCCCTTTTTAAAAGCTTATCCATTTGATGTGAGTTGATGATAGTAGGAGCACCTACCCAGAGTCACCTCAATATATGAGTGTGGTAATTCTTTTAAAGCTCATTGTGATATGGCCTAGTGTGCAGAGCCATTCATCACCAAGGACAATGTCACAACTACCCATTTCAAAGGAAAACATATGGGTTTTGAGGCGATAATACCCCATTTGATGCTTAATATTTTCACAACAGCCATCACACTACATGACCGCCCCATCAACGATAAGGAATTGGAAATTAGATACTACCCCGCCAAAATAGTGAACTGCTTCTGCTACTTTCTTATGGACAAAATTATGTGTGTTGCCACTATCAATCAACACCACTGCTAGCCAGTGTTTAATAAAACCTCAGATTTTGAGAGTAAGGGGAGAAGAAATGTCGGCCAGGGCATGGAGTGAGATAACCAACTGTAGCTAGAGTATTAGCGTCCAGGGCTGTTAGGGGTTCATACTCTTCCTCCTCAGTCACTTCAGTGGCTCGAGCTTCATCGACGGAGCTGTTTTCAGAAGCATCAATTTGAAAGAATTTTGGTTCCCTCCATTTATGTCCTGGGGATTATTTTTCATCATAATAGTAGCAAAGTTCTTGTTTCCTTATTTTATCCATTTCTACTAGTGAAACTTTTTGAACCTTAAGTGTTTGGGTGGGTCCCATAGCCAAGGTGGGACGTGCCCATGCGATGAAATTTGGATGATTGGATTGGGAATTTAAAGCGATTTCTACCTCTAATGCCTTGTTACATGCTTCCAACCAAGTAGATGGTGAATGCATTCTAACATGGGCTTGGATAACTTCCTTTAAGCCACTGATGAAACATTCAAAGTAAAATGAATTTCTTATTCCTTCAGTCTAGATGGCCAATTTCTCAAAGGCTACAATGTAGTCCCTTACTATACCCGTCTTCCTCAGCTTAGTGAGATGACCCAGAAAGTGAGATTATTGATCAAAGTGGTCACAAATAGCATTTGATAACATGTTCCAAGTTGGCCTCCCTAGCTAGCATTTCTGATGCCATTTCCACCACTGACTTCGCTCTTGGTCCAAGTAAAGCACTCCCACATGTAGTTTAGTTTCCTCTTCTTAGATATTGTTAAGGCGGAAATATTGTTCCATTTATGCCACCCATACCATTGGGTTAGAGCCATCAAATTTGTACATGTCTAGCTTAGGTGTTTGGTGGTCCGAGTATTGTTGACCTCCATGGAAATGAATGTGATGGCTAGATTCTCCTTCTATGTGTGCATCAACACTATGTTCTTCCCTTATGGGTTTTTGAGGCATATGAAAAGAATTCACTGCATCTATGAGTTTGTCAATGGATGCCTAGATGACATCGAATCTTTTCTTGAGAGATTCAACTCTCTCCACTACCTTTTCCGCTGCCATAACTTGAGACCTGGTGCTGTACATACACTAGATTCGATCAAATTTGAGATTACTTAAGAGTAGTATTGTTTGAAAGAGGACAAGATCATGATCCTAGTGATGTGGGTCACTTGAATCCATGCCAGGGAAAATTTGGGACCGCACGAAAATTTGGGGCTTACAGGTGAATGGTACCACTGCGATCAACTCATTATCTTGAATCTTATGGGCTAGGTCTCTTGCAAGTGTCTTGTGATGGCCCCAATTTTTTTTTTATTTTACTCCAAAAGGAGTTTTACTCCTAGCTGATCAATACTGCGAGAGACAAAATCCATAATGCTTGATACTACCAAATATCTTGCGAAAATTGGGCCTCGACTGTAGTAATCAAAACCCCAAATTTTTGGCACTATAAAATGTGCTGCGACAATCTGATTTGGACTATGGCTGGAAAAACCCTCACTATACAAAGAGTCTGATATATGATTTTGAAACCCCAAATACTAAATTTGATCTGTACTATGGCGGCAAAGCCCCAACTACTTGATCTAATCTGTACAGTAGCGACCGAACCCAAACTGCTGGATCTGATTTGGACGACAAGGTAGGCCTGGGGGAGATCTAGAGTGAAATATGGTCACAAAGGAGTGTTAGGTGGTATAGATCACAATATGCACAAGGGTCCAACAATAATACTCAGCCCAATATTTCAGAGCGCTAAGTAAGGAAGATGGACTGTACCCTTATCCATACTATCCGACTACCCTATTGTACGTGCGAGTAATCTCCCCTAGTGTTGTTCTTAGTGTACTGTAGCAGTAAGACGATCAATGACTTATCTAAGGTGAGGTTTTAGGTTAGCCTAGGGGATTTTGATATACCTAAGGGTATTTGGAAGTGTAGTCTATGTGTGGTCCTTTCTAATGCGCTACTACTCAAAGGGGTACCCACAGGGGTTACAAGGAGTCCAACAAGTGTGACAACATCTTGTAATTCCTGCGTGCATGCCTCTCCAAATCCGCAGGTTTATGTGCTCAGCAAAAAAACATGTGGTTTAAAGATGCCAAAACATGTCTCTAACCTAAAAAAAATCTATGAAAATTGGAGGTACAACTGGCCTTGGAAAGTGCTCTAATACCACTTGTTATGCACTTGACCTGTGAGAATAACAAAATTTCAAAAATACAAAACACTATTTCTAGAAACACATAAATATCACATGAATTGAGATAAGATGGAAAGATATTTTATTATTCAAAAGCATATTACAATTTTCACTTACCTCTTCGAGGGGGCAACCTCCAACAGAGCAGAGCTCGATTACAATAAGGCTCGATGATTCTTCCCTTACTATCTAAGACTATTTATAGCTTAATGACATCCAAAAGCATAACTACTAGTGGTCCCTTACATAACACGGGTTAACCACTTTATTTATTAACTATGGCCCATTTATAATTAATTGTGGTCCCTTTTCTATAATGCGGGTCAACAACTTACAATTATTATTAATGTGGATAACCGCTTCCAGGATTTATTGACTCAACTACTAACTATGACTAGTTAACCACTTTATTTATTAACTATGGCCCATTTATAACTAATTTGGGCCCTTTTATATAATCTAGGCCAACCACTTACAATTATTATTAATGTGGATAACTGCGTCCAGGATTTATTGACTCAACTACTAACTATGACTCTAACTAGGCCCCTTGGGCTTATTACATAAATAAAGGGGTTAGGGTTGGAACCTAACAAATTTTCTGGTTATGTGTTGTCATTGGCATGGAGATTTTCCTATATTGACAATGGTTTTAGCCTTGCCTTTCCATTTACTAGATAGTCATGGTGTTGTGTTCTTTTCCACTTGATTGTTTTTGTGATTGGTGCTCATGTTCCTTATGGATGTGGGTTGGAATGAACACTCTAGAAGCCCTTGAATAACTTGGGTTGAGTTAATAGTCTTGAAGCCTAGGTTGGGACAAACACTCTGGAACCCTTGGTGGATTGAATTACTAGTTCCTGGAGCTAGGTTGGGAAATTTCTATGGAGCCCTGGAAGGTTGTGGGTTGAATTACTAGTTCCTCGATCCCTGAAAAACTTGGGTAGAGATTGATCTGGTTGGTGTTAGTGATGTATGGACCATAGAGGTGGAATTAGTATGGTTGAGGGTTGATGTAGTTTGGCCTTTGGAAGCTCTTGTTTGGTGTTTTTTTTTGGTTTAATCCATGAGATCCTACATTCACCCTTGGAATATGGGATGGTGGTTATTAGTTGAAAGAAAGATTTGGTTCATCGCAATCTATGGTCAGGTGGTACATGGAAGTCCTGACTTGGTTTTCATTTTCATATATTAATAAGAGTTATTCTTCTATTGTGGTTCATTTATACTTTTGGTGATTAAGTTGGTGATATTATGGCTGAGTTTCCATGGTTTCAATGTTGGATATTTGCTAGTTATTTCCTGGTTACATGATGCATGTTATCTATGGCTCATGCCATGATTTATTTAGTTAACTAATGGTTGATGAATATATGTAATAATAAGTGTTGTTGTAGCTATATGGAGAGGGCATAAATCCTTCTTGGTGTTTCTCAGATGAATCTCAAATTTTTATGATCAAATATGCATTCATGACTTTTTCTTACATGTTTTCCATGCATTTGATGAAATGTATAGAGTGTTATAGGAAGTCTAGGTCAAGTTTTGCCTTCAATTTTGAATGATTAGCATTTTCTTTATGAGAAATATAATTTTAGAAAGTTACAGGAAGTTATGGATAGTGGTATGGAGACTAGCCTAGAAAAGTGGCTCAAATCCTAGCAACACAGGCACAAAACTGGAGTTATGGGGTCATAACCACATGGAGAAAGGCTTGTGAGTGTAGTTGGAGGCTCACAACCACATGCATGAAGTGTTAAGGGTGTGAGTATAGGTTTAGGTCAGTGAAACAGGGTTCCATCTTAGGGATCGACCACCTAGGGTGTTTCTTCATCTCCTGGGTGATCTGTAGTCCCTATAGGATGTCAGTTTGTGATCAGTTTATAGGACCCACTTCCTTAACTGGAATTAGGAGGCTGAGTCAAGTCATAGTGACACTCTTCTCATGTTTACCCTGGTAGGTTTGGACTTTGGGTAAATATGGGAAGGGGTGGTCTTAGAGTGGTATCAAAGTGAGGTTGCAACACATGACCTCAAGGTAGATGTGATTGTTATGTATGCATGTCTGATGTTATATGTGTTTTTCATGCATGCATATTGGTTATTTCTCTTGATGGTCATTGTCGTAGTTGGTGTCATAATGTTGAGGTCGATGATGTTGGAATGTTGAGATGATATATCTATATATCTATATATATGTATATATATATATATATATAGATATATATATCTATATATATATATATGTATATATATATATGTATATATATATATATATGTATATATATATATATATATATACATATATATATATATATACATATATATATATATATACATATATATATATACATATATATATATATACATATACATATATATATATATATATATATATCTATATATATCTATATATATATATATATATATATATATATATATATATATATATATATATATATATATATATATATATATATATATATATATATATATATATATTGTGTTAATCTGGACTGATTTGTGTAGACGAGATAGCCTCCCCTAAACTTCACAAAGGTATGTTTGATTATGTTTATATTTGGTTATTTGACATGGTATGTTTGTAGGAATTATAATATTAGAGATGACAAGCAAGATGGTGGATTATAGTTCATGTGACTCTACTTATAGATCAGTTGAACAACAAGGAGATGAGTATTCTCCTGACATAGTAGATACCTTGAGACTTTTAAAGGCAGAGATCAAAAGTTGCAAAGAAGATAATGATAGGATCATTAAGTCATAGGAAATGCTTGCAAGAGCTCAGGAAAAGAAAGCATTTCTCAATGCAGTGATCCTTTAGAGTTTATCAAATTTGTAGAGACAGGGACAACTACGGATCAATTATGGATAGGAGGAAAGGGTAAATGGGGCATATGCTAGAAGGTCTCATAGAGGGCACAGGTCGGACATGGATAACATGGTCAAAGGCGACAAATGGATGGATACACCTGACAGGAGAGGTAGTGGTTATGGGTTCTATTCTAGTTCTAGATCAGAGAGACAACATGGTCATCATCACTATCATCCTTACATGATGAGTGAGAAGGTATGATTTTTATGTGAGTTCAAGAAATCCAAGCCTCCTACCATTAATGGAGATTTGAAGAAATCAGAAGATGCAAAAGCATGGATTCTTGGGATGAAGAAGTTATTCAAGTTGCATGACTATACATGGAATATGAAAGCCAAGATAGCCATTTTCAGTCTCAAAGGGAAAGAAGACATCTAGTGGGAATATTTGAAGCATGTCAGAGGAATCAAGACAGAGGATTTGAGTTGGCATGAATTCAAAAGACTCTTCAGGAAGAAGTACTTGTCAGAGAGATATTATGATGGTAAGGGTAAGGATTTCTATGAGTTGAAGATGGGATCTATAGATGAAGAGTATATGACTAATTTTTTTGGAGTTGTTGAGGTATGTTCCATATCTTAAGGATGAGAAGGTGAAGGTTCAAAGATTCATTAGTGGATTTCCATTTACATTTAAGGATCAGATTGAGTATGATGAGCCTCAAGCATTGGAGGAAGTAATTGGGAAGTTGAAACATTGTTATGAGCTGTCTAAGCATAAGTTAGAGCCCAATAAAGGTTGGAAAGGTAATGACAAGACCAAAGGAAAGAGGGATAATAAGTGAGGAAGACCTCAAGATGAAAGTAACAAGGAGAATGCAGGATCATAGAAGAAATTCAATGAAGTTGATAGAGGACAAATATTTCGGTCTAAGGAGCATAACAAGGGTGATGGCAGGAAGCCTTTGCAGTGTTGGAATTGTGGCAAGGATCATTGTAGGAGATATTAGCCACAACATCAGGGTGGAAGAGGTCAAATTTATAGTGCTCATGAGGAACATAAAATTGGGGATGTTGGAAAGAGTATTCTTTATGCAACATTGGATAATAGGTAGGCTGATCATCAAGAATCGATTATCAAGAAGAAAGGTAAGCTTTGTGATCAAGTTGTTTCTATTTTGATTGAAGCTGAATTTAACTATAGTTATCTTAGTCTTGATCTGGTGGATAAGTGTTGCTTGAATAAAGAAGTGCATGTAGAATCCTGGTTGGTGAAATTGGCTATAGGTGCCAAGAAAAGAGTTCATCATTGGGTGAGATATTGTGCATTTGAGTTGAATGACATGTCTACATCATCACATCTAAATGTTCTTTCGTTGGGATTATACAATATGTTGTTGGGTATGGATTGGTTGTAAATTCACAGGACCTAAGTAGATTGCGACGATAAGACTATTGAGTGTCTGAATGATGATGGAGATCAGAGGAGAATCTTGTAGGGTAAGAAGAAGCCTATATTAGTGAGAATGGTTACAACTATGCAAGAAAAGCACAGTAGCAGGAAAGGGTGTGTATTGTTTGTAGTTTATAGTTCCAATGATAAAGGGAAGGATGTTGAGGTTGCTGAAATATTGAAGAGGTATCCGGTTTTGTAGCAGTTTCAAGATGTAATTCCGAAGAGATATCAGAGTCACCAGTTCATAGGGAAGTGGCATTATCTATGGAGTTGACACTGGGAACAAAATCAACATCGAAGGCACCATACAGGATGAACACTCAAGAGTTGGTGGAATTGAAGTTTCATATTAAGGAAATGATTGATAAGGGACACATTAAGCCAAGTGTATCACCTTGGGGTGCACTAGTATTTCTTTTGAAGAAGGATGATACTCAAGTTGTGTATTGGTTACATGCAGTTGAATAAAGTGACTATCAAGAACATGTGTCCTTTGTCGTGGATTGATGACTTGTTTTTTTAGCTAAAGGGAGAAGCAGTGTTCTCGGAGATTGACTTGAGATCAATATATCATCAGGTATGCATCAAAGAAGAGGACATATACAAGATCACATTTCGTATCGGGTGTGGGAATTATGAGTTTGTAGTGGTTTTATTTAGTCTTATTAATTCTCCAGCCACTTTTATGTGTTTGATGAATAGTGTGTTGCATCCTTATTTGGACAAGTTTGTGATAGTATTAATTAATAACATATTGATATATTCTAAGAATGAGGAAGAGCATGCAGAGAACCTAGCAGTAGTGCTAAGATTATTGAGAGAGAATTAGTTGTATGCCAAACTTAGTAAGTGCAGTTTTCAGAAATAATTTTATTACTCGGGACATGTTGTTTCCAAGGAAGGTATAGCAGTGGACCCAGAAAATATTAGAGCTATCATGGAGTGGGAAGATCCTAGGAATGTGGATGAGGTTAAATAATTCATGGGACTAGTAGGTTATTATAGGAGGTTCATCATAAACTTCTCACAAATTGCCTATCCTATTACATATTTGCAGCAAAAAGGAAAGAAGTTTGAATGGAATGAGGAGTGTGGAGATAGTTTTGAGCAGTTGAAACAATTGCTTCCAAATGATCTAGTATTGAAGATTTCATATCCTGACAAAGATTTTGTGGTATGTACAGATGCTTGTAAGAGAAGACCTGGTGGAGTACTAATGCAGGAAGGATAAGTAGTATGCTACGAGTCAAGGAGGTTCAATGAGCACAAGAAGAACTATGTGACTCACGATCTTGATTTGGAAGTTATCATTCATGTCTTGAAGATGTGGAGACATTATGTTTTTGGTAGGAGGTTCATATTGATGAGTGATCATAGTGGGCTAAGGTACTTGTTTTACCTACCCAATCTGAATGCTAGGCAAGCTAGATGGTTGTCTACTCTCAATGAGCTTGATTTCAAGATCATGTATATCAAGGGAAAGGAGAACAAGGTTGCATATGATCTCAGTAAAAGAGTGCAGGTGAATCACATTGTAGCAATGAGTTATTATCGGACAAAATTGTAGGAGTGGATCTTGCAGGCAGGACAACATGATGACATGTATCAAGATTCAACATTTGAGGAACAGGTTACAACAACATGGTGAAGGTGATAAGGATGAGGAGTATCATCTCACGATAGATGGCTTGGTCAAATTCAGGAACATGATTTATGTGTTGGACAATAGTGAGCTCAAAAAGCTTATCTTAAGGGAGTTTCATGTCAAGCCATATTTAGGTCACTCGGGATATCAGAAGACATTGAAAACAATTAATAATTTTTATCATTTACAAAACTTGAAGAAATAAGTGGTTGAGTCTATTGCAATATGTTTGGACTATCAATAGGTAAAAGCAGATTGTAAGCATCTAGGTGGTCTGTTGCAGTCGATTCTAATTCCGAAGTGGAAATGAGTGGTAATTTCCATGGATTTCACTACAGGTTTTCTGGGGACATTGAGACAAAATGATTCCAACATGGTTGCAGTTGAAAGGTTAAGTAAGGTAGCTCACTTCAATGTAGTGAAGTATACGAATTCAACTAGTGAAGTAGCTCAAGTTTTCATTAGGGAGTTAGTGAGGTTGGATGGTGTTCCCAAAAACATTGTACCTGATAGAGATTCCAAGTTCACTTCTAGGTTTTGGAAGGAGTTTTTTGCAAGTTTGGGGATAGAGTTGGATTTTAATACAACTTATCATCTACAGATAGATGGACAGACAAAGAGGGTCAACAGGATTCTTGAGGACATATTGAGTATGTATATCATGCATTAGAAGAGGAAGTGGGAAGAGTATCTTCCACTGGTTGAGTTTTCTTTTAATAATTGGTATCAGGAATCCTTGAGGATGAGTCCATTTAAGGCTCTTTATGGGTAGAGTTGTAATACCCCTATTAGTTGGAGTGATCTAGTGAACAAGGTGTTCATTGGACCAGACATGTTGGCAAAGATGGATTACATAGGAAATTCAGGTTATAAAGAGGAATTTGAGGGGCAAAAAAGGACAAGAAAAAGAGTTATGCATATCAAACCTAAGAGGAGCTCCTTGAGGATTGGGTTATGTCCCAAGTTGGCACCTTGGTATTGCAGACCTTTTGAGATCCTTGAGAGGATTAGACCAATGGCCTACAGACTTTCCCTGCCTCTGGCAGTGAAATTCCATGATGTTTTTCATGTTTCATTGCTTAAGAAGTGCCCCGGATGCTGATCATGTCATTGACTGGTCTGTATTGCAGGTGGAACCAGAGGGAGAATTCCAACCAGAACAAAAATGCATATTGAAGCGGAAACAACTCATGCTCTGGAATAGAGCAATCGAGCATGTTAAAGTGCAGTGTAAGCACTTTGGGCCCGATGAAGCTACATGGGATATGGTTGATCAAATGAGGGATTTATATCCTTCATTATTTGTTGGTTCGATAAAATGAGTTTTTTGGTATGTGTATATGTATATATGGATGTTATTGTATATGCTACAATGAGTTGTGTTATAAAGATCTAGTAAGTGGTATGATTGTCATGTTTTTCATGTTGGTTAACGTTTGCAATAGTTGTTCATTGTAAATACTACATAGAGTTATGTTATAAAGATCCATGGGAACTATGTCTTGTTTTCAGTAGTTTGTTGGTCATAGGTGTCATAGAACACTGAGGATGGTGTTTCCCCAATGGGGAGGGGTTTGTAACAACCCCTGATTGAATTTCCACATATTCCAAGATGAATGTTGGGAAAAACATAGTGATGGGTATCACTTATGATTAATAAATGGATATGGAAATTGGAAAAGGAAAAGTGGAAATAATTAAAACTTTATTTATGAAATAAAGGAAAATAGGAGAAAAGGAAGATGAAGAGACACAAATTTGCATGCTAAGGAAATTAGAGGGAAAATGAAGGAAGTTGAAGAAAATATGGGCCTCAATGATAAAAAGGCTTATGAGGATCAATTCACATATTTTTTTCAGTTGAGATTTTGTCAGTTCAATTTTGGAGCTCTCATTTCATTATCTCATTCTTTCATACTCTTGCACACTTAGAGAAATCTTGGAGAATTATTTGAGTGCTTGAGCATTCAATTGGATTGGAGAAAGAACGAAAAGGAAAGCACAAGGAAACAATTGCACTGCTTTGCAAGTAACAGGTTGCATGTGTGATTTCCTTGCTGATTTATGGATGCATGGTGTATGCATGTGATATTTTGGTTATATGTTGTCATTGGCATGGAGATTTTACTAGATTGACAATGGTTTTAGCCTTGCCTTTTCATTTCCTAGATATCCATGGTGTTGTGGGTTTTTCCACTTGAATACATCTATATATATCTATATCTATATATATCTATATATATATATATATATATATATATATATATATATATATATATATATATATATATATATATTTATTAAATTTTTTTTTTTTTAATTGGTGCTCATGTTCTGTATGGTTGTGGGTTGGAAAAAACACTCTAGAAGCCCTGGAACAACTTGGGTTGATTTACTAGTCCTAAAGGCTAGGTTGGGACAAACACTCTTGAGCCCTTGGTAAGTTGAGTTACTAGTCCCTGGAGTGGGGTTGGGGAAATGATATGGATCCCTAGAAGGTTGTGGGTTGAATTACTAGTTCCTGGAGCCCTAGAAAACTTGGGTAGAGACCGATTTGGTTGGTGTTAGTGATGTCTGGACCGTAGAGGTGGAATCTCTGTGGTTGAGGGTTGAGGTAGTTTGGCCTTTGGAAGCCTTGGTTTGGTTTTATTTTGGTTTAATCCATGGGATCCCATATTCACGGTTGGAATATGGTGCAGGGGTGATTGGCTAAAAGAGAGATTTGGTTCATCCCAATATATGGTCGAGTGGTACGTGGAAGTCCCTGACTTGGTTGAAATTTTCATATATTATTAAGAGCTATTCTTCTACTGTGATTCATGTATAATTGTAGTGATTATGTTGGTGATATTATGGTTGAGTTTCCATGGTTTCTATGCTATATATTCACTATTTATTTGTTGGTTACATGATGTATGTTATATATGGCTCATGTCATGATTTGTTTAGTTATCTAATGGTTGATGAATATATGGACTAATAAGTGTTGTTGTAGATATGTGGAGAAGGAATAGATCCTTCTTGGTGATTCTTAGATGTATCTCATATTCTTATGATCATATATGCATTCATGACCTATAGATTACATGTTTTCCATGTGTTTGAAGAAATGTATAGTGTGTTCTAGGTAGTCTAGGTCAAGTCTTGCCTTCAACTTTGAATTATTAGCATTGTAATGATGAGAAATATGATTATAGAAAGTTACAAGAAATTTTGGGCAGTGGTCTAGAGACTAGCCTCAAAAAGTGGCTAAGATCCCAGGATCGCAGGCTCAGAACTAGAGATCTGGGGTCATAATCACATGAAGAAAGGCTTGTGAGTGTGGTTGGAGGCTCACAACCACATGCAGGAAGTGTGAAGGGTGCAGTTATAGGTCTAGGTCAATGAAATAGGGTTCCAACTCAGGGATTGGCCATCTGGGGTGTTTCTTCAGCTCCTAAATGATTCGTAGTCCCTGTAGGATGTCAATTTGTGGTTAATTTGTAGGCCCCACTACCTTAACTGGAACTAGGAGGTCAGGTCTGGTCATAGTGACACTCGTCTCATGTTTACCCTGACGAGCTTATGAATTTGGGTAAATGTGGGAAGGGGTGGTCACACTTCTAGCTCCATTGAGTAGGATGAGTTGTTAGTGGGGTCCACCCGATGCCTTTTTCATTAGTCATTGCTGGTCACTGTACTTCCTCTGTGTCTCAACACTATACTCTCGGTGCCTCTACTTTGTGCCTTCAAAATTCCTATGGGCTAGTGTTTGTGGGCTTGCATGTTACATGGGACAGCCATTGTTTTCATGCACTCCAATCAACTACATGTCGAGCTAAGCTATCTTTGGCACCTACCATGTGATCCCGATGTCCAATCAACCCACTCGTCCCTCTATGCCCCATTTCAGATCATTTCGAGGTCTTTCCAGCAGGATGACATCATGCTTACATCACCTACACCACGTGGCACTCTTTGAGTGGTCCATGTGTCATCCATAAATGACCCACTTATGTACCCAAAAGCTCAAAAAACACCTGCTACATGTCCACCTCCCATTGTGCCATGTCATTGCTAACGTCATCATCCACCCGTGGATCTATGTCATCCCTGCGAGCCAATCAATTTTTTCCATGTAGACCACTTGTTTCATCCTGACACTTAACTTCTGCGTGCTCTTTTAGCTTCTGGGATCAGTCTTGTAGGATGAGATGTCACTAGGCTTCACCTTAGACCAATAGGTTGTTTCCATGTATCCTCCTGTTAGAGGAGAGAGATAGGGTCCTGAGCCTTTAGTTTTTCACCCATCCCATGGATTTTTAACATTGTGCTACCTCTTCCTCCATTTACCACGTTGCATGGTGCTATGGAATACTATTGTTGGTTGTGACACCCCATCTGTATGGTTTTTGGTTTAGAAGGGGGGTGGGCGTATGCAATTCATCTTCATCTTGGATCTATTGGTTGATAATATGGGCAAAACCACCCATTGTGTGACCCCTCTACATGCTAACAGTTGAGTATATAGACCCCAACATACTCTCGACGATGTGTCGGTGGGGGCACATGGCACATGATCCACCACTAAACTTTCCCAATATTTAATAGTCACCTTCGCCAATTGTTCCACAAGTTTGGCCTTATGCGAAATATAACTGCTATTATGACTCCACCATTTTGACTTTACATTAGTTGACTTTGCGACTGCACCTTTGACTGGACATAACTTCTAATTCAAGAGGCCATTTTTAAACTTCCACATACCACTAGAAATATATTTTAGAGTTCTATCCATATACTTTGGTTCCAATAGTGTTTAAGGTGATATCATACTCCAGAAATTACTTCAAACCATCTGATCCAACTCTACTCATCTTGTAGTCAAAACACCTGTGCCATGCTTTTCCATCCTTTTCATTTGCCAAAAATGAAAACACCATCATCAATGCTTTGCAGTTGTCATGTTTTGCCTTTGCCATCAATGACAACATATTTCCAAGACGTTCCATCATTATTCACATGGAACCTAATGATTGAAGGATGGACCAAGGACATATCTATCCCCTTAGGGGATGGAAACACCTAATAGGATCGTCTATTAGACACTCCTACCCAGGGAGGTAACACCATTACAATATTAAAGCCCTAAATTTGGAAGGGAATCCTTATAATAAAAGTCAATATGCTCATTACTCTCAATCTTGGTCCACTTAGATGCAAAAATTATTATATGTACCTAATCATGAAGTTGCAAAACTAGATATTATGTGTGATTGACATGTGTTCTAGTATTTATTGTTGTCTAAGAGGCTATGGAATACAAGAGGATAATTATCTCCAAGACCTAGAAAAATTTTCCAAGTAAAATGCCTTAATTAGATTTATTATCCAATTATTAAATATTTTCCTAAGTCTAACTTAGGAAAAATAGTTAATTAAATTAGATTAATTGAGGTAAATCGATTTTTCTCTAGAGACTTCTAGAAAAGGCACTTGATGGGGTTAAGATGATATCACTCATCTATCATGATTAAATCATGGCCATTTTTTTTATTTATCAATGAGAGATTATAAGAGAAAATCCATGGGTCAGTTGGAGAAACAACAAGGAGTTCGAACTACCCAATAATAGAGATAGCAAGGGCACAATTTGAGAAAGGGAGACACCGATAAAATGGTTTTAGCAGAGAATATTGGGGAGAAAATTTCTAGAGGAATTTTCTTAGTGATTTCCAATTTCAAGTGAGAGGAAGGAGGTCGATTTCATTGGCAGAAGAAGAGATCGAATTTAGTAGTGTGAATAGACAATTAGCAAGTGTGAGTGATAAGGAGGATTGTTTTAGTTGCTAGTTGTTAAGATATCACCTAGAGGTAGTGTGAGTTAGGTGACTTGTTGGAGTCTAATGTGCTTGAAAATTAATTTTCCTAGAGGCAGTGCATGTTACTAGAGTAGCTGGTGTGAGTTACAAAGCCAATACAAGCTACTGGGAGGAGTGTGAATTGCACAGAGATGTTGAGTACATCTGCGAAGGGAGACTTTGTTGTTTCTCGGTAGTTTTAGTGAAGATAAAAATATTTGTCGAATATTTTCCAGTGAGAGGCAAGAACATTATAATTATATTTTTTCTAAAGATTAATAATAAAACCCTCATCTGCAGAATTGGTTTTCCCCGCACTGGGGTTTTTCGAGGGACAATTTGTCAAAAAATACTGGTGTTAATTATTTTTGTGTGTGCACTATTTCTCAGTTCCTATTATTATTTGTGAAAATTACAATAATGATTTATTCATTATTTTCCATGATTAATTTCTAAAGACAAATAATATGCATAGATAGAAGAATAAATTCCATTTGTTGTAATTAAGGAAATTTCAGATGGTGTCAGAGTAGATCAGTGTAGATGGTTTATAGAAGTAAATCAGTGCAGGGCATATGAAAAGAAAAGGTGAGGGTTCATAACCCAGTTTATATTCTCTATATTTATTTGGGTTTCTCTATATTTACATATTTTTAGATATGGCCATAGCAGGTTTGAGAGATCATGACATTCGATGGAGCCTCCAACTTTAGCATTTGGAAAGATAAAATGTCTTTTCTATTGGATGAGTATGGACTAAAGGAGTATGTGGAGAATGTTATAGCCATATCAACAGATCCAAAACAACTGGAAACCTATAAAAAGGAGAATTCCAAAGCCAAGAGGATTATCCTTGATGGAGTTAAGGACCATATAGTCCCTCATATCGCAGAAAAGGACACAACAAAGCCAATGTGGGACACAATTATAAATATGTACCATAATCCTACAGAAAATAGGAAATTGATTCTCAGAAAAAAGTTGAGGACCATTAAGATGCATAAGAGTGAAGACATAGTATCCTACCTTACAAAAGTTTGACTTGCCAAGGACAAATTGGCTACAATAGTTGATAACCCAAGTTATGATGAGATGGTCCAGGTGGCCCTGAATGGGTCTTTTAAGTAATGAGATATATTCATCCAAGTGATCAATGGATGAGATACACTACTAGGTTGGGATCATCTATGGAGTGATTTCACCTAGGAGGACCTTAGGCTCAACTTGGTTAATGGAAGTAGCAGCAACAACAGAAAGATTCTAAAGGTTGAGAAGGAATATAAAAACGTAGCCCTAGTAGGAAAAGGGAAGGTGAAGAAGGGTTCCAGCAAGGTATTAGGACCAAAAGGAGAATAGAGGAAGAAAGACTTGAGTAAGATCTAGTGCTTTGGTTGCAGTTAGCTAGGAAACTATGTCAGTCAATGTCCTAACTGAAAGAAGGGAGAAAATAAGGGAAAGAAGACAACAACTTCAACAAACATTGAGGATTTGTCTTCTAGGTTAGAGGATGAATTTTCTCTCATAGCTTACCTCTCTAGCTCTATCCATAGGTGTCTGGTATATCAACAGTGGAGCATAAACACATATGACAGGAGTTATATAATATTTTTCCAGCCATAAGGAAGAGGATATGGACTTCTAGATCTATATGGGAAACAAGACTAAATTTACTCTAGTTAGGAGAAGTACCATAAACATTCAGAGGGAGTCAGGCAAGAATACTAGTGTTATAGATGTGCTGCATGTGCCAAGTTTAGGCATGAACCTGATTTCAGTTTCTATGCTATAGTACAAGGGATATGATGTCTATTTCATGGGGTAGAAGGTGTACATAAAACACCAGAGTTGGAAGAAAGTGAAATAGATTAGGGTTCGAAGCAATAAGTTATACAATTTGCAGTTTGACTCTCCAAAGGCACTAATTAGCAGTAGCAGTAGCAAAGACATGGGAGAGATATGATATAAGAGGATGTGACATTTACATCATGGAGCACTCAGGTTTCTCAGGGAGACCATAACATGAGTTCTAGAATTGATAACAGAACATGATGATGTGTACAAAGGGTGCGTGCATAGGAAGTTTACAAAAGAAACATTCCCAAGAAGTGACAATAGTGCTAGTGGTGTGCTTTAGTTAACACACTCAAATATATGTGACACATTTTCTACAAAATATCTAAAGGGTTATGAATATTTTGTAACCTTTATCAATGACTTCTCTAAGTAGACCTATATGTATTTCTTGAAGACAAAGGAGGAATTGTTCATTCATTTCCAAGAGTTTAAGGCTCTTATGGAGAACATGAAAGGAAGAAAGATCAAGGTAATCCATACAAACAATGGAGGCGAGTATACAGATAAGGCCTTCAAAGGGTTTTGTGTGAATGAGGGCATTAGAAGAGAGTGGACAACTCTAGACGACCCACAACATAATGGGGTCACAAAAAGGAAGAACATGATGATAGTTGAAGTAGTGAGGGAAATGTTATATGACCAAGATATGCTCAATTTTCTATGGGTAGAGGAATGTAGCACAAAATTGTATATTCAAAACAGGGTTCCTCATAAAGTGTATGGGAAGATGACAACATAAGAGGTTTTTAAAGGGAAGAATCTAGAGGTTGGACACTTTAGTATTTTTTGCAGCATAGCTTATTGTCACATGCCATATGATAAATGTACCAAGTTGGATTATATTGTATTGAAGGGATATTCATTAGATATAGTGAAATTTCCAAGGCATACAGGATCTATATTCCTTGTAGCAGGAGGATTATCGTGAGACAAGATGTTAATTTTTAGGAGGAGAAAGCCTTTAAAATATCTCATGATTTTCCAATAGATGATTAGAGTGGGCTAGAAGAAGCTGCAAGGGTTGAGCAACAACCGTAGGGCCAATATAGCACAAGAACAATTACTAGTACGAACACTAGCTTGGGTGCAAGTGGTCCAGTGAGTTCACTGCAGACTGACCACTAGGGGAAGGATGACGGGCATGAGGCTCCACCCACCATTAGTGGAAGAAGAAATAGGGAGGTGCTTAAGATGTTGAGAGATGTGCAAGAGTTCATGGGAGCCCCTAGGATGAGCACTAGAGAGTGGAAAAAGCCAGATAGGTATAAGACATTGGTGATAGAGGCCATTGATGGAGAGCCTTCCAACTATCTAGAGCCTACACAACATCATGTGTGGCAGAGATGCAATGGTGGAGGAGTATAACTCCATCATGATCAATTATGTATGGGAGGTCGTGCCTAGACTAGTGGATAGGGCAGTGGTTGGATCTCATTGGATCTAAAATATCAAGCACATTATATGTAAATCAATTTAGCTACAGTATATTCACATAGATCAACAGGTTACAGATATTCTCACGAAGGCATTGGGTAAGGAAAAGTTTGTCTACTTCAGCGATAAGTTGGGAGTAGTGGAGAACACCAAAGTCAATTAATGGGGTCAAGATGACCTTAGCCATCGATTGTGATTAGATCATGGCCATTGATTCATCAACGAGAGATTATAAGAGATAATTGATGGGTCAATTGGAGAATCACAAGGAGTTCGAATTACCCAGTTGTAGAGATAGCAAGGGTGTAGTTTGAGCGAGGGAGACACCGACATAAGGGTTTTAGCAGAGAAGGTTGGGGAGAAAATTTTCGGAGGAATTTTCTTAGTTTCTAGTTTCCAGTTTCTACTGAGAGGAAAGAGGCCAATTTCATCAGCAGAAGAAGAGGTCAAGTTTAGTAGTGTGAATAACTAGTTAGCCAGTGTGAGTGACAAGGAGGCTCATTTCAATTTCTAGTTGCCAAAGATATCACCCGGAGGTAGTGAAATTTAGTCAGATGAGTCATTGGAGGCTAATTTTATTGCAAACTAATTTTCCTAGAGGCAATGTGAATTACTGGAGCAACTACTACGAGTTGTAGAGCTAGTGCGAGTTGCTGGTAGGAGTGCGAATTGCACAGAGAGGTTGAGTACATATGCGAAGGGAGACTTTTTTGTTTCTAGGTTGTTTTTGTGAAGAGAAAAATATTTGTCAAAGATTTTCTAGTGATAGGCAAGTAGATTGTAATTCTCAATTTTTGTTGAAAATTAATAGTAAAACCCTCATCTGCAGAATTGGTTTTCCCCGCACGGGGGTTTTCCAGGGACATTTTGTCCAAAAATACTAGTGTTAATTATTTTGTGTGTGCATTATTTCTTAGTTCCTATTAATATTTGTGAAAATTGTTGTAGTGATTTATTCATTATTTTTCATGATTAATTTATGAAAAAAAAATCTACATAGATAGAAGAATAAATTCCAGTTGCTGCAATTAAGGAAATTTTACATTCTACACTTATTTTGGCACCATTTTCCCTCAAAGATAGCCCTAGAAGGGCCTATGCTTGCATGATATCAACACCTTACTCTATTTCAGCTCACACATGTTGAGGATTTTAATTTTTCACATTAGCTACTAGGTCAGCTTGTGACCTAGATTGTAGAGGCACATTCTTTTATGATTTATAGGGGATTTTAGGCTAAAATCCTTCTCATATAAATAGAGTAGGCTTCATTGTGATTTATCATCATCAGAAACTTGGAAATTTTGACCTCTCTAAAAATTTCAGCCTCTTTGTTATGGAGGATCAAGGATCTATGAATGCACTTTGATATTTGGACTTGAATTTTCTATCTTTGGAGCTATTCTTTGAATTAATGGATGGAATATTTTTCATGTTATGTTGTAAGTGAGCCTTTGTTGATGAAATATTTTTCTCTATGTCTAATGTATGGAATAATGTTGAATCTTGGCTTGCAAATTCTACCTTGATTTATTGAATATATATTAAATTTATATCTAGATGATCTATTGCATGCATTACTCATACATAACATGTGAATGATTTTCCTAGTGCTGAAGTATTGTTAGCTCTCCCATGAAAACTCTATTATCCATTGCATAGGTAACTAGTGAAATTGTGATGTTAGGGCATCAAAATTTCAGTAACCTTAGAAGGTTGTTGGTTGATCTATCACGTCATAGATTCTTCCCTCCAAAGAATATAGGTGGTGAACCTCCTTGTGGGTGATCAATTTAACCTTTAATCCATTAATTTACCCTTCTCTCATTTTCCCTAATTCGGCCCCTTCAAGGCTAAGTGAGCTAACTAGGGCTTGGTTTGAATCCCTAGGTAAGGTGTGTTTGTAGGATTAGAGAGCCTAAACATCAAGGGAATAAAATTTATCACAAAATATATCCTTTTGGTGGGCATCCACTTCAATCTTGTCCATAAATTTTCTTACCTTAGTTGTTTTCCCTAAGGGCGAACCCTAGTCTAGTTTTGCTTCAACTTAGGGGCCCATTTGTAGGTTTCATGAGCCTTGGACTTATTAGTATACTGTTGTCACTGCAACAAACAACCTCCAAAATTTCACCTATACTTGAATTTTTGAGCCTACTGTGGATATTGCGATCAACCTTTTCATAGTCACTTCTAGCTCAGTTAAGTATTTGAGCTCCCTTTTGGATTGTGAGTGTCGAAGTCACTCAATCGCACATGCTCAATACACAATGAATTCATGAGCCCTACATGCAAGCTTGAATAAGCCTAGAATATTCTATCAAGACAGTGCTTGCGCTATGATCAATCCATGTTGACAATTAGTGCACACTGAAATTGACAGTTTCTCACTTTTAGATGCATTTGTACTTCTATTTCGATGAGTTTTACAAGTTGTCTCTTTTTCACACTCTTGCTTTCATGAGTGTCGTTTTCATGCTTTTGATTGTCGCTCCTGCTTTCTTTCACTTTAATTACTGTCATTTTTATGTTATCTTCACTTTGGCATGTGTTTCTTTCACTGTCGTTCACATATTGCAAGTGTCGTTCACACTTCTCTTGTCATGTCACAAGTGTCATCTTTTGGTGTGGGAATTGTCGCTTATCGCATAAAATGTAGTTTTTGGCTTGTTTCAAGGGGAAACCTTTGTGATAATGAGTTTTTATTATCATGTAGACATTTTTTGCACTCATTTTCAAAGTTTCAAGAACTATCGCACAAGTGTTGTCGCTTTCATCGCAAAATGTATCTTTTGTGTTGCACTTGGTAGGAGTTGTCACAAAGTTGTTGCATTGAGGAAAGTATGTTGTTCATGAGTTTTGAGTGTTCCATTTTATTTCATCAATTAAACTAAGTGTGTGATCATGTTCAAGTCTTGCTTTCATTCAAATTCCCCTCACCGATCCAACACTTAGTCAAAATTGGAAAAAATCCTGACTGGGCCACTCAGCCTCATCTAGCCCCACTGAATTGCACACTGCGCAGTCTCAGTCCTCAAGCAACAACCTTGTCTCTTGGCACTGCGCAATGCACCGTATCTGTCTCCCAGAACTGGACATTTCACAACCTTTGTGCTTAATTCCAACCCTTGAGTCCTATAAATGCACAAGCTTTCTCTCCAGCCAAGCCAACATTGTGCATTGCATAGTCTCAATCCTTCAGCCTCAGTATTGAGCTCCTCAACTGTGCAACTGCACAATCACCTAGCCTCGTATCATTCCAGTACTTTTCATTTCATAATTTCAGTGCTGAAGCCCTGACTTTGGCATCCAAAACTACGTAATCATGCCTTCTAGCCAAGCCTTAACTACTTATTACTCAGTCTCAAACCTCAAGCCTAGCTCTTGATCTCCTGAGTTGTGTAACTGCACAGTCACTTAGCCTCCTCTACCTTCTAGAAATGCGTAGTTGGTTGAAATAGTGCAAAACCCTTCAACCTGGCTCACATACTCCCAAAACTACATAATCTGCTTGCCCAATCCAACTTGAACTGCGCATTGCATAGTCTCAAGGCTCAAGCTTCACCCTTGACTGCCTAAGCTACACAATTGTGTAGTCACAGAGCCTCTCCCTTAGACTGTCACCTGTTTTTGAATCAATCAATGGATCATCATGCAACTCCTTAGATTAGGGGTTTATCAGACTAATTTCATCTTGTCATGAGTGAACTACAGATGCAGGTTCTATGTCATACCATGACAAGATAATGATGAAGGAGATGGAGAAGAAGTCCATGCCAGAAGACACTTCATTAGCTGACCAATCAAGAGAAAGCAAAGGGACATCAAATTGAGACAACAACCGAAGATCAAGTTCCACTGAAGAAGAAGATCATGATCCATCCTTTAGAAGACACAAAGCATGAAACAACAAATAATGGCTTGAAATTTCCATGTCATCATGCAAGTCCATGTCATTAGTTTCATGTCATGTCATGAGTCATCATGTGCCACATCATTTTGTGGAATATGTAAGCCAATATTGGAGAAATGTAATGTAAAGTGGAAGTCCAAGAGTCATTCATGTACTGTGAAAAGTCATGTAGGAAGTCAAAAGGTCATAGATAAGTCGAAAAATCATGAGGGTAACCCAAGAGTCACAAGGGAGGTGAAGGATCACCCCATTTTTTATATATAGATCCCCATGGTACAAGAAAAGGAATTTTCACCTTGGCTCCTCTCACAATGCTTTAGAGAGGAAAGCTAGTTCTTTTTGGGAGCAAGGAGTGGCTCCAACACTCCACTATTGGAGCTAGTGGTGTTCATTGTATACATGTGTATTATGACTTTTACTTAATATCAGAAGCCTCATGGCCAACACATTATTCCTGCATGGATTATGAATATTTTTAATAATATTATGTGGATGTTTGTAATTCATGTTTGTTTTCATTTGTGCTAATGTAGTTGAACTATTTTGGTTATTTTAGTACTTATCATATTGAGAATGTGTTGTAATGGTTGCTATAATTGTTGCATCCTTGTGGACTATTCCACTAGATGTTAGACACATATTTCTTGTTTATAATGGTTGCAATAACCGTCACATCTTTGTTGACTATTCTGCTGGATGTTAGATGTATATTTTCTATGTGTGTGTGTGTGCTTGTCTACTAGGGTGGTACTATTACCTCTCCTATAGGCTCACTTTCATTTTCCTCTGTAGTAGAAGAATATTGACACACATGGAACCGAACACTCACTAGGCGTACTCACTTGTTGATCCAATATTAACTGTGCATAACTCTCTTGTGATAAACTTTGTAGTTGAGGAAAACCTATAAAAATACATGGTAGCTAGGCTGATATCCCAGATGGGGCTCCTATTCCAAACAATGTGAGGTCTAATTGGGACTTCACATCAGGGAGACCCCCTTGGTTGACGAATTTACAGCACCGTCAACAAAATGGTGCTAGAAGGAGGGCCATATTACAAAATGTCCATGTTGAGTCTGTTTTTAATCCCTTATCATAAATGGATCATCCTCAAATCATACTATTCCCTAGTAAACTGTTAATCCCTGATGAGCCTCTTTATCACTTGTCTCAATTGAAGTTTAATGGTGAGGATGGAACATCCATAACCAAGCACATTTCTAATTTTCTTAAATTTTGTGAACATTATGAAATCAATGATGAATATTTTTCTTGTGTGGCTTTCTTCCTCACCCTTGAAGGTCATGTTAATCGATGGTGTCATACCTTACCGTCTAATTCAATCCATTATTTTCATCATTTCCTCAAAGAACTTTATCAAGCCTTTGATAGGTATGATTACTGATATGTTCTTAAAAGAATCAATCAGCTAAGAATGAAGCCTAATGAATCAGTTGAGGATTTCTCTGGTTGATTCCTTCACCTTTGTTATGAATTTCCTAAAGAAGACATGGATTGGGATTTATTTAAGCAAAAGCTTAAATGTTTGATTCACATCTCTCTACACGGCAAACTTGAACCTCTTGATGTTTCTACTTCCCTAGCTATTGTAAATCATGAGACATCTCTAATTTCAAAGGAGGAATCTATGATTCCTTTTGTTCCTTGTCCTCCTCCCTTTTTAGTTATGATGTGGATTCTTCCTTGCGATGATAATAAATTTGGGAGATATTCTAATCAAATTCCTAATCCATCTTCTCATTATTCTTCCACTTTTCATGACTTAGATTCAATGGAGGAAATCCCATAATGGCTCATGAAGCCCATGATGAAGACTAACTCCTCCATTCTGCAAGATGATGTTACTATTCATAACTCTAGTCTCGAATCTGATATGGATTTTTGTTATCCTCTATAATCTACATGCCATGACTCTTTGTACCATGATCAACATGATCAATCGGCTCCACCAACTAGTTTTCACACTCTCTTGATTTTTAAGTTACTGGTTCAAATTGCGATAAGATACAAGGTAGTCACATTAAATAGGTTACAGAAGAGCAGGATGGTGAAGATGCTTTCAACCTTTCTTCTCTTTTTCAAAATCCTCCATGTGAAGATGATGTGATTCCATTGTTGGATGATTTTCAATCTTCTAATCTCAATAGTGAATCAAATGCAATCAATTCTTCCAGACAATCTGTAAACTTGGGCAGCAATCATTCTGATGATGATGACTTTATTGATGTATGTGATCACGAATTCCCAAGTGCATCATATGATCTTTCAGTTTCTCATGAAGAATTTACTTTAGATCTATAGTTTGATTCAGTCAAAGAAGATGTCCTTATCGAAACTTCCTCTTTGTCTCACTATCCCTTGTGCTCTATTGTTTACGATGCATTTACTTGCGACGAAGATACTCCATGCTCTTCAAGTTCTTCATCCGATGAGTTAACTCCTCAATTGACACAATATGGTGAGATTATCCATGATGAAAATGAAAAAAATTGAATAATTGGGTACTCTTTCCATCCCTCGTCATCTCTTGTCTTGCATGAAGACAACTCTCCAAACTATCTTGCTCATGAAATTTCTTCGATTCATGCATCTTCAGATTTGCAATCATATGAATCTTTCAACTTGACTCATCTAGTTGTTGAAGTTAAAAAATCCAGTCAAGTTAGTGACATAGGTGGCTTCCATCCGGTGAGCAATGGTATTATTGAAACCAGTGGTAGAAACTATCATCACACCATGCACAATTTGGTTCAATCTTCAAGATGTGATTTTACAATCCTTGAAAGTTTTGGGACTTGTCGCGAAGTCAAGGCACTTCAACTTTCATTTATGGTTATGTCAGGATCTCGCGACTCTGGTAATCCCCCAACTAAGTCAGATCTGGTTTCTCTCACACAATCCTTCTCTCTGCATGGTTTCACTTGATGTAAATCTATTTTGGAAAGATGTTTGGTATCTTAGATGTAATATTTTGAACTTTCAAGATTTTGTTTCTAATCAGATTCATGAATCTTCTTCATTTGATCCATATTCATGCAAATCTCTCACATCAAACTCGGGTTTGGAATGTTCATCTCTCATAGAGTCATGGAACTGCAACATTTATCATTTCAAAAACTATATTTGGCCGAAGGGATCATGCATATCAGACTCATTTCTTAATAGTCAGCTCTTGGTTTTTGTTGCGAATGTTGTATTGCAAGTCTTTCCCTTCATCGCACCTGAAATCCTCTTGAGTAATAATGAATGCACAAGTTATCATATGAATCAAATCATTCTCCATTCCCTATGTCGTGACTGGTCTCATGTGTTTGTTGTTCTAGCATTCCTTTTAAATTCTTTCAATGATTACGATGCTTGTACAATTTATCACCAGTTAGAGGAAAATGGTTTGTCACATTCAACTTGGGAAGAATTTGGTTCAATTGTTCAGAGCATTTGCGGAGTTGTTCAAATTAATTTATCTTCATTAACTACTAAATGGGAATTTGATTCTCTAATCAGTCCATATGATCATAATATTAACTGTCATTCATTTTATCATTTTCCCACCAGTATATTTGATGATAGTTGTATCACATCGATTAATCTTTATTGTTTATCTCACCATTCGAATACTTGTCAAGCAGTTGAGGCACTTCAACATTCGTTGATGGTTATGTCAGGTACTCACTATCTTAACAAGCCTTCTGAATATGAGCTAGTCTTGAATCAAGCACATCCGCCATGAAGCATTGGTTCTGTAACATACTCTTGACATCCTCCGGTGATGAAAATATATTGTAGTGTTCTACCTCTTTATCCTTCAAAACTAAGCTAAGAAGAGTCTTCATTTGCTAGTGAAGGGCCACAAAAATTTGATATTGTTTCTTTCGTCTCCTGGTATGCCCAAGGTTCGACACCCAACAAGAAACCTCGTCCATGATATCATAATCATGGAAATATTGTCTCTCAACTCTTGCCTAAGTTTCAAACTTCCTAATTTCTCTCATTGTCTTTGGAGGAGTTGCAGTAAAATATGTGGCTACAGAGTCTTGAGCAAAGAGTCGATCCCCTTGTTGACCTAGCAGATTGCTACCATCGCCACCCCTTCTACATTACATATGTTGTCTTGGAGGCATATTGAGGGACAATAGTGGATAACACTTAAAAAAAAAACTAAAATGACCACAACCTGGGAAGTGATAAGAGAAGAGCCCAGATTGACCCCAATCAAGAACTGAGACTACCCATACTATCACTAGACATAGACCATAAAGTACCAGACTCAGAAGCCCTGTGTGCATGCACTCTAGGACTTGAGAAGCTCCTTAAGACACCAATAGTTTCCAAGGCTAAAAGATAGATAATATAACTCAAACCCCACAACATACCCCACAACTGCTAATTGCACCAACTTGCATGAGTTCTAGAGGGCACAATAAGGTTAACCTGCCAAAAACTCGACACCTGATTTCCTTTGCACAAAATTAATATAAACTCAAGGTTCCCTCCTTGCCAGACAAACCCTAGACTCAACAAGAGCATATAGACCATAACAAAATTAGAATTGACACAACCTAAAGCCACATTACTACGAAAAATGTAGAGAATAATAGTATGAAGGTGGAGCGACAATACCAGCTCTCTAGTGGTCGTGAGCTCAATCTGAGGCTAGTGCCAACCTCCACAACCAAACTCAGGAGCCACCAATTGATTTTTTTCACCACAAATGAATGCTTCCCTCTTCTCCACTTAGTTAACATTTACTGTGAATTGCTCTCCCATCACTTATCACCAAGCTACTAGGGTTGCAACGCCCAAGCCACACCAAAAATCCATCACCCAATAGTCGTCAATACTAATCTTCCTCTCTTGCCACTTAAAAGACCCACCCTTCTATGCTTCACTAGTTTCAGGTAAAAACCACTCTTTTCCAAGCACACTCCAAGGACGAGACTATACTAAGATTCCACAACACCATTATCGTTTGAGGGTGCAAGTAGAAAGGAGTTGGACACCTCAACATCACTCAACCTCACCAACAAAACACAAATAAGAAACCATAGCCTTAATCCTATATTTAATTCCATCCGAGTGGCACCATGCAACAATGTGCCCACGATGCGTTGCACCATCCTCATTTACTCACAGTAAGGTGGGCGAGGTGGTGGGCACATTCCCCTAGGCCCTTCCTCGGATCTTACACTCACCCCATCAGGGAGGTCAATATGTCTATTTATTTAAGGTTTCCTTGGAAATCGTAATTAAGATAACTGCCTTTGAAATTTTGCTTCTTTAAGTTTCAAACTTTTCCGTGATAATATCGTTGAAAGGTTCTAATCCACATATGTAGGGATGGAAATATTTGTTTAAGATTTTAATACTTTTTATTTTTATTAACTTTATATTTTCCTATGTTTGAAGATTATTATTATTATTATTTTAATTTTATTTATTTTAATACTTTTCTTTTTATTTTATATTAAAGATGTTATATGTTATGTTGTATGATAATTTAATTATGTATTGAAAATTGGATGTGAAGGTGCACGGTATAGAGATTAACATTATTTATATTTATTGGGGTGTAATATGAATTGATTATATTTTGATAAATTTAGTTTTTGTTTTAATATTTTTTTTAAGATAATAATTGAACTTATTTATGTTGAAATAAGAATATATAAAATTAAACTTTTATTAAATTAATAATATTTTAATTAACTACTTCAAATCTAAAAAGTTATTATTTATAAATTAGATTATTAAATTAATTATATAAATTGAGATTAATTCATATTAATTTAAAGAAATTAATATTTATATAGATTAATAAATAAATTATATAGATTGTGATTGATTATATTTATTTAAAAAAAAAAATTATACATATTCATGTTATAATAATAAAAATTATCTATTTTGGAAAATGTCTTATATCTCCAATTTAGATTAGGTTTAATACACTTCATGTTATAATAGTGATAAGTCATCTATTTTAGGAAAAAATCTTATCTTTCCTATTTATTTTTATATAAATTTGATTATAATTTAATCTATCTCTTATTAATATTCATATGATGTAATTTGTTTTCTATATAGATCTTATAAATGACTTTTTGTTAAAGTTACTTTAATATACACTTATTTCTCGGTGGATGAACAATTTATAAGATAAAGATAGGTATAAATTAATAATATTATGAAATATTAGTGTTTATATATTAATAATGTTTAATCTAATATAATGTTATTTATTTTTAAGTCTTTGAGATAGGTTTTCCGCGATAATCACATCAGAATTTATTTGTCAACGCATTTCGAACCAATAAGTGTGGTTCATCGTCAAGACAAGTGTCGACAAATAAATTCTCATGTAATTATCACCAAAAACACATCTCAAAAATTTGATATAAATCACAAAAGCCTCAATTCAATATTTTTAAATCATCAATATTTTTGTTAATATCAAAATAGTTAATTTGTATTATAGAAAAAATGTTAAAATGTGTTTGATGATTAAAAAAATGTTTTAATGTAATTTATGCAATGGTATTTGGAATTGTGTTGGACATAAAATTTATATTAAGAAATTATAAAAGACATTTATATTGATTATAAATTTCAAGTAATTTATATTTCATGTTTTATATTTATTAAGATGTTATATTTGACACCAAATTTGTAGCATTTTGGATAAATTACACGAAAAGATATACCAAAAAAACCATCCATAAAGGAATTTCTAAATTTTACAATAATCCAAAATCTATAAAGTTTTGAGCGCCTTCTAAATTCATTCAAATCATTGAAAAGTCAAAATTCCGCAACAATAAAATCTAATATTGTTTGCTGAATAACATGCCCATGGGAGATGGGTGCTTCCCCAAGGAACGCGAGCAGCCAGTGGTGGAATTGCAATACCGTCCAAGTGTCGAATTTCGTTTAAATAAAGATTACACTATATCAATATATACTTTAATTTAAATTAATTTTGCATTAATTCAGAATTTCAAGATGTAGAAATTCCCACTGTAGATCACCTGGTAATGCAATGTACTAAAGCAAAACACTTGATCTACTTCTAGAAACAATTTAGCGAAATCTTAATCGAACATGAGAAACATCAACCAAGAACAAATATAACTGAGAATGAGAAGTAATCAACCATAACACAGAAGACATATCACTGGGGAAAGCACCAGCCTAAATCCCCAACTCTGTGTTATCATACAAGTGGAAATCTTGTTCAAGTTACAAAAAGAATCAACACTCAAGCTATCCTGCTCTCTCTGCAATCAAACAATACTGCTCATAGACTCAATAGACAGAATATATCTTCCTCAAGCCCTCCAAGCCTCCTATTTCCTTGCATAGTTTCGATTGGGGTCCAATAATGTCACATGTGTGAATTGGCTTCATCACACTCACTGTAACCTCTGATCCAACTACACAATCCTTAAGGAATACTATTCCTTCTTCATGCAAGGAATATTCACAATAGAATATTCTTGCAACTGATAGTACACTGTCCCTCCATCTGATCTCAACTGGGTCTCTAACTGAACTGACATGCATGAGTTATCCATGAGTGAATCTTGAGTTATCTGAAATACAATAGTTACATGCATGTAAGCATTAACTAACTGAACTCTCATTAATTTAACAAATTGTTAAATTAATCTAACTGGACTTGACTCATAACTGAGTCAACTAATTACAACTCAATATTAGAACTCATCCTTATCTCTTTAATTGATGGATAAATCCCTCAATCAAAGGAGAAACTATTGCATGTGCTCACATAGACTTCATGTTCATAATTCCTTAACTAATTAACTCAAGATGAATTAATAAATCATTTTACAAATAACTGTTAACATCAAATTCAAATTTTACTTCCTATGTTTAGTCCAGGGACTGACTAAAATAAGAAGGGATCCCGAAATGCTATTTTTGGAAAAGCTATTTTTAACACTTTGACTTTTCACCCATTGTTGCTACGATCCACAATGGCTGAACTGCTATTTATAGCCCGACTATTTATAGCAGTGCTATTTTAGCATTTTCTATTTTTAGCATTTATTGTTGCAAATCTCAACACAAGATGCACCATCTCAAACATTATAGTTCATACTATTATTGGTCTCATTCTGTTTCAAGGGAAACTAGATAGGTTGACCAATAATTTAAGAGCAAGTATATCAAAATAAAGCAACTGTTGCTTAAAACTACAAGAGCTAACTAAGACTGAGCTACATAAAGAATCAAAATATTTGCATGCAGACATATCATGAAGTCAAGATTAAAAAGAAGTCACTAGAGCAACATCATGTGCACTTGTACTAGCTGGAGCAAAGGGATTAAGCTCATATTGAGGATGGCTTTCCAGGTGAGCTAGATGAGCATCCAAGCTATTCAAATATGAGCACTAGTATCACTACATCCGCTTGAATACCGTTCAATGAAGAAATGATGTCATTACGATCTTCATGTTTCTATTTTAGGACTCTACCCAAAAGAGTTTTCATCTGCTAATGGAGGGTGATGGAGTACAGGTATTGAATCTATCTTCTCCTGGTGTGACTAGGATCAAGAACCTAATTGGCTACCTCCTCTAGAATTTCAAAGTTAGAATATGCTTGGCGGTCATTAGTGGTGAGAGTTTCAAGTTGGCAGATTTCTTCACGAATGTTAGGTAATGTCATAGAGTGGAATATGCCAACAACTTCCTAGGCCTATGCCTAGGCACACAACTGGCCTTGTAATCCTCTACCACCAACTCCCCTACATCCACGTGATGTACGAAGCCTTGGTTTGGGTTATTGTTTAGTATTTTAACTATGTAGGAGTCACTACCCCAAACTTAATGTCAACGTGCACCAACACTTTCATAGGCCAATACTCGAATTTCTGTATAGCTCACACACCTTGTGCTTACCCAGACTCCCAAACTAAGGCTTAAACATGAGTCATTTGAACCACGGTCAAAACATGGCATAAGTCCTTACCGACATGGGTCCTTTATCCTATCGCTGCAATCAATAGAAACATATTGATAATATTGGTGAACTACAGGGAGGGCCTCCCCTTGTGATGTAAGTGAAAGGGGGTGGGAAGGAGGGCCACGGGTTCCCCCTGTGACAAAAGAAGAAAGGGTGGGTGGGGACGGAAGGGGCACATGAATTGGGTCCATGTTCTTATCAATGTATATGATTGCAGAGGGAGGATATATAATGTAGGGGCCACCGTATTGCCTGTAGGTTACTGAACAATCCCCAGACCTTTCACTGTGGCTAGGCTCCTAATGCTCTACCACTTTGAGTTCCTTTAACTACTCCTATTAAACATTGAAACTTAGCCTGCGCCACTGCAAATTCAATCTTTGCATAATTGCAATGATCTTATGTGAGAAATATTTGCTATTAGGGATTAGTCGATGAGCTAGTTACACAATGTGGGCATAATGTTACGTGGGAATTAATGCTTCCTTAAAGCACTACTTTGACGATGCACACACACAAACCAATTTAAATTGAATATTCATATAAGCCCAACAAGGAATCAACACTCACAGAAGACATACAAAAAATTGCCATTCGATCCATTTCTCAGAACAAGGTATAATTTTAAATAGTTACACAACTTCTCCCTTTGAGTTGTAGGCTCTTGTGATCCTCCTTGAGCTTTATTCTCCCTTACTAACTCATCTCTACTCTTCTCCCAACACCTTTCCTACTGCTACTACACATTATACACATGTATACTTTGTACATATCAGAAAATATATTAACAAAACCAAAAGTGTTCAGACATCTATCCCAACACTACAAATACATCAACCTAACACTTGTCATTTTGACAAAGGCCCATTTGGCCAAAACATCATCTCACCAAAATAGCCTAACCACCCAAATTCTTCTAGAATATGGACACTTGTATTTACATCAAATTGCCTAAATTTATGCAGGTTACATTTAAGGGAATTTCTTCCCCTTTGGAGAATTTCATGATCCCCTTAAGTCTAATAAAAAATGGATATCCTGGGGTTGATGCTCGTACATCAAACTCCCCACGTAGAAATTTTTATGACCTCGTAGTCATTTTCTTCAATTTTTGAAATCCTCTAAGGACCCAAACTCTATGTTGTTGATGTCCACATGTCTATCCCAATTGTTTTGTTATTGTCTTCACTTTTTTAGGATCCCTTGTTTTAGATTTCCTTCACATTTTTTATTTACTCATTTTATTAGATATCATTTAATGCCTTCCTTGATAGGGACATTTATGGTAGACATTACGGTGCAAGAGGACATCGATGCTTGGCTCAAAGTCACATTCCATCCCAACATGCCTCCATATTTAAACATTTAATACCTTCTACATCGATTGAGACAGCTCCTCCTCGCTTAATGCTCCACATTAGCCTCGCTCATGCCGACACCTATAGAGTCTTCATCGAGGCTGCTAACTCTATGTTCATTGACATACTTTCCATTATTGCTTTGGCCCTTGCATATTTGTTGTTTCCTTCTCATACCATGACTTTTGGCAGACTTTCCTTTTCTAGCTCCCTTGCATAGTTTCCTCCCATTTTGCTATCTCTCATCCTTGCTAATAGTGGAGGAAGTATGTGAATTTATTATGGTAGAATCAAGGCACATCCTCTAGGATAGTATCATTCTCATCTTCGGTTTGTAGTTCCCACGACCATTTTCTTTGAGTCTCCTTAGTCCTATTCGATTCTTCCTCCCCTTGGCTAATGTGATCTGCCAAGTGAGCCCACTATCGTTAGGGAGGTGGAGGATGAGGAATTGGAGGTCATGGAGGATCATGTGTTCAATTCCATTTTGATTCCTTAGTCCACATTATTAAGCTCACACCTTTCCAGAAATCTAGTCGAAAATCAACATGAAAGAGGAGAAAGTGTGTCATGAGAATCAAGGAATTATGGAATCAGAGGTTATAGATGGTGTTGTAGTTTGGCTCCTAGACATTTAGAACACTAGGATCCATAATCACTACTTATATTAATATACTATTGATTTCTATTGGCATGTCAAGTTACTTTTGAGGAAAGTTATGGTTGATCGAAACGAAGCCTGGGACAACCTCGTGAACAAATTGGAGCTGAAGCTATTAATGATGGATGTAGAGGATTTCCTGGATCACCTTGAAATGGGCTTGCCTCTAGGCCCATTGAAAACATCACATTGCAAGGGCACCAACCAACCCATCAATTTGGACACACCATTGTCTTCATGAATTACATGTTTCTCTTAATTGTTGTGATGTTTACTCTGTTGAGATTTTTGGTCTCTCTTATGTTTATTTTAGACATTGGTTTTCCCACTTATGGAATAATCATTTTATTTTATATGGAAATATCGGTGTTAGGGCATATAGGTTATGTTACTAAATCCATATAAACATTAAATAAATTATACATCTTAAAAAATAAAAATTAATTAAAATATTTTACTTTTAATTATTTTTTTAATATAATATAAAGTTATTTTAAACAAACTAAATAATAAAATATTTTATTTATAATTAACATCAAAATAATTTTTTGCTTCCTATTTCAACCTAACTTATACATTCATATAAGTTAAAATTGATCTTGAAGTGTACTGACCAACTACGTTTCTTTTTAATCACCAAATTATATGTGAAAAATGATTTAGATTTTTCAGAGATAAAAGTGTATTAACCAACTATTTTTTTTAATCACCCAATTAAATTTGAAGTATCTTATAATCTATTTTTAACCTTCTATAACTATTATATTAGAACATTTAAAAATAAATAAATATAAACAACTTTGTTGCTATTAATTTCGCTTATTATTTTTTAAGCATTAACCATATCAATGATGGGTATAGTCTACCTGCTAAGGGATAATATCGCATCATCCATGTCTTTATATATGTGGGTCTTATCTACTTTATTCGTTTCCTTTTGCGGTGTTTATCTTCTTTTTTTTCTAAAATCTCCGTGTTCTCTAATTTTTTTATGGAGATAAATGGATTAGGTAAGAAAACTCCATGTTCTCTAATTTTTTTATGGAGACAAATGGATTGGATAAGAAAAGTTGGAATTTTTTTTTGTTCGTACCAATCGGGCGAGTGACCGGCAGAACACTCCACCGTGGCGGCGCAAAGCGTGTTGAACTTTGCATGTATCGGAGACCAGGAGGCCATATAAAGCTACGACCACCAGACTCTCATCACCAAAGCATATTAGGAACTTGACCCCTTCTGCTGCTTATTCTGGCAAGGATGAAATACCGTCCCAGTGTGGTGCCGCTCGGTGCAGAATGGCTGAATAACATGCCCACGGGAGATGGGTGGTTCCCCAAGGAACCCAAGCAGCCGGTGGTGGAATTGCAATACCGTCCAGGCGTCACAGAGCATGTTGTGGAGTATTTGTACGCGGAGATCGAACAAAAGCATCTAGGGAAAGGCACGGTGACGAACAAGGCGGTGAGGGAGTGGGTGCAGAACGTGGTGGGGCGGCGCAGCGATGATGCGGGGCACATAATCGGGAAGAACCAGGGCGGCCTCGGCACCGTGAAGTGGAACATCTTTCCCCAGAAGGGCGAGTTCAACCGCGGCGCTTACGCCCACAGCATCGAATCTGTCATCAACGACTCCGTCAAAAGGCATGGCACCGCCAAGATGTGGTTTCGTTTTGTTTACGGCAATGCTGTAGAACCCTACCGTCCCACTAGCTTCAATTATTTCCTCGTCCACGCCGATGGCCCTAATGGCTCTGGTGGCTCTACCAATCACAACGATCTGCTCAACCCTTAAACGCTACGGTTGGAAGAATTTATGTCTGCCAAACTTTGTGCTTTGCTTTCATAGTCATTGTGTGTAAATAAGGCGCAGTAATGCTTTGCTTTCATAGTCATTTTGTGTAAATAAGGCGCAGTAATCTATACTAGAATAAGGCGGAGTAATCTATACTAGAATTGTAATAGGGAAATAGGAGACTCACACGACAGTCAAGGATGATACATTTTCAATAGTTGAGGGGATCTTTCCTATGAACGAATGGTCATCAAATAAAAATGTATTACTTACAAGTATTAGAACAAAAATACCAACGATTGAATTACAGGCTTCAAAATGCTTACAACGTGTGAAACGTTAATGAAGCAGAATAAATTAATAAGCTAAATAGTATGACTTTTTATAATCAAATGATATAATTTTATTGTTATTATTTTATTTAAATTTTGATAAAATGAGAAGTTATATACTTTATGTATTTATAATTATTTGAAATATAGATTAATTTGGTTTTTTTCAGTTATTTAGATAGGCATATTTTTTTTAAACAAAATTTGACAATTTTAATTTAATTATTAATAATTTAATGATTCTTTATATGTCAAGGTCTTTCCTTTGCAACATTTTGTGCAATCGCTAGTATACAGCCTAGTACTTGGAAGATGTTGTAATATCTCTAAAAAAAATTAAAAGTAATAAAAATAATAAAATTCAATTTGTTATATTGTACTTTTGTTTATGAATCAATTTGTAGATAAAATAAAATAATAATATACATATCACATTAAAATATATAACATATAAATAATAGCTATTATACTCTATAAATCAAAATAATGATTATGTAACCATATTTAAGTTTAATTAGTAAGCACATAAAAACTTTAATACTTATAATAAACCTACTATAAAACAATATTTTTAACCATGGATATTCACGCCAACTTTACCATAAATATTATTAGTTGTAAATAGGCTTTGTTACAATACTATGGCTCATCAATACCACATGCCCAAAAACCATCTCTCATTTCACAATCAAATTATTTTATTTGAATTTAATTTATAACATTTTTTTAATTAAATCTAAAAGCAAAAAGATTATAATTACTTTTGACATATATCTAAAGTGGGGCTCAATGATTCTTGCACCTCAAATTACAAAAATTTTCAACATCATACGACAAGGGTTCCTCACAGATTGGACAACCAGTATGGAAATACCTCTTTTTAAGAGTGGTGGCGTCAATAATCCCTCCAATTATAGGACCATAATGATAAACCATTTGTTTGCAAATTTATTTGGAAGCATGCTAGAAAGTAAAATCAACAAGTGGGCAGAAGAAGGAGATAAGCATGCTAAAGGGAAAGCAAGTTTTAGACCTAAACATTCCTCAGTTGATCATTGTAAGACTTTAAGGCACATCATTGAAAAAGTTTGGAAGAAAAAGGAAGAAGTCTCAAATGTTTATGGAGGAACTTTAGGTTTCTAAGCATTTGAGAGAAGTTGTGCATAGGCTGCATGAAAAGGTTAAAGCCAAAATTAGAATTTAAGCAAGCATTTTTGAAAGTTTTAGAAGCGATATCTGGGTCAAGCAAGGTTGCCCAGTGTCTCCTACACTTTTTTTACACTTTTTGGTTTATATATCGACAAGCTTGAGGAGTGGTTAAATTCGCAAGGGGGTGATGGTATCTATTTGGGCAAGTTTGTTATAAGGCTTCTTTTGTATTCATATGACCTTATTCTAATTATTAAATCTGCTCTTGGTTTGCAAGAGCACTTACGATCCCTTGAACATTTTTGTAGAATGGTGGGGATGCAAGTCAATATTAGAAAAAACGAAATTAGTGGTTTTCTCTAAAAAAAACATAACCAACATAAGTTCTACTTTGAAGGCAACATCCTGGAAGAAGTTGTGGATTACAAATACCTCAGAATTGACTTCAACAGAAATCTAAGTTGGGATGGTTGTAGAAAGAAAATAACTTTGGGGGGTTGGAAAGTTTATGCTTTTCAAATAGGTGTAGAGAGAGTTATGGATCTGAAAACCTCTCAAACTCTTTTTGGGCTTCTAGTGATTTTGGTGATTCTCTATGGTTGTGAATTGTGGGCCAACAATACATCAACATGCAGTGGAAACAAATTGAGAAAATTAAGCGTTTAATTACAAACAAATTCAAAATTAAAAGTGGAATTCCTTGTGCTATCTTGTTAAGTGAAATAAGGGCTGCTCCTATTGAAGCAATTTCTATGGTGCGAGTCATAAGGTATTTAAAAAAAATGATCAAATGGAAGAGGCAGATGACCTAAGGTTGTCTTTAATGACATTGTGCAAAAGAAAAAAGACTTGGATGTAGCAAAATAACAAATGGTTTAGTAAATAGGGTATTTACTTGAATTCGTGTCCCATAAAAGATTTTGTTATGGATAAGTTCCATAAGCCTATTTGAGATGAGCTAGGGAGAAAGAAAAAGTATTATATTGAAGTGTTTAATCCCACTCTTAATCATCAACAAAAAGCATACATAGAGGCCAATATTTCTTGGAGAGACAAAATTCTTATTGCTCAGTTAAGGACTAATTCTCAGATAACTGTGTTGTGAAACAGGACGATTATGTATTTTTTGTTCTATTCGTTAGCTCTGGCTGCTAGCTCTTGGGATAATCTATTTAGCAAGGGGTTTGTCGAGAATCTGAGAGCGTTTATTGTGAGGCTTCACAGGAAAATGGCCAAATACATCAACCAGATGAAGAAGCAATATGTCCCCTAGGCTATTTTAAGCAATCTGTCCCATAAGTTATTTTTAGCCTTGTGGATGATAACTTTTTTATATTTTTTATTCTTTCTAAACCCTCTATCACATTAAGATATATAAGATATAAATAGTAGCTATTAATTACAATTTATTTTACCATATAAATTAAAATAATAATTTTGTAATCACATTTAAATTTCATTAATAAGCACATAAAAACTTAATACTTACAATATAAAAAGACTTTTAACCATGAATATTCACCCCAACTTTACCATGGATATTATTAACTTTGTTTCAATACAATGGGCCAATACCATGGCTCATCAATACCACATGCCCAAAAACCATCTCTCATTTCACAATTAAAATATGTTATATATATATATATATAGATATATATATATATATATATATAATTTAACTTATGACTTTTTGAATGGACTTAGTGAAATTATATAAAAATAAAAATAAAAGTAAAAAATCAAATTATTAATAATTAATAATTAAAATACTCTAGATCCATCTTAATTCCATAAAGATCAAATCTCTCTTAAAATTTAAATCATTAAAATATCTTATAATTTATTTTTAATACCATATAACTATTATATTAAAATATTTTTTAAAATTAAATATATTTAAAAAAAATAAATATAAACAATTTTGCTGCTACTAATTTCGCTTATTATTTTTTAAACATTAATCATATCAATGGGTGTAGCCTACCTAATAAGGGGATAATGTCGCATCATCCATGTCTTATCTACTTTATTCGTTTCCTTTTGCGGTGTTTGTCTTTTTAAAATTCTCCATGTTCTCTACTCTTTAATTTTTTGAATTCTCCAGGTTTTGTGGAGTCTTCTGTCGCTTGATTCTGAATTGGGAGGGCGTGTTTGTCTCATCAAAGGTAAAGGTATGGAGGGTGTTTGTTATTTTATATTTATTTTATAATAAAGATGTTTTATCTTATGATAATTTAATTATGTATTGTAATTTGGATTTGAAAGTGCATTGTACAGAGGTTAATATTATTTACATGTATTGAGTTATATTAGCAATTGTCCCAAAAGGTACAAAGATAGGCCGATAGGATTATTAAATTGGAATTGTTGAATTTTTCTAGAAGAGATGTTGGTTCAACCCTAAAGGATGAGCAATTTGGGATGGCTAAAGGCTTTCTAATTGTTTTTTATTATAGTAAAATTTGATAATTCATTGGTTTTACTTTCAAAAGCTTGAAGGAATAAGGAATTTGAAGAGCATGTAGAATTGCTTTGTGGGATTTGATCCCAAAATCATTGATTTGTAAATACATACTCAATGAAATGTTAATTGGTTGAAACCCTACACAAATGTTTGATATAAGCAAATAAGCTGGAAATTTCCATTATTTAGAAGAATCGTAGTACCCAGAAAAAACCAGACCCCTCAAATTGAGCATTAAAAATGCTATTGCGTTAAAACCTTCAAACTTGGTGGTAACCCTTCAAATTTGGGTAGAACACTGAGAACGAGTATTTCTATCTTTTACGTGAGAACATTTTTATTTGAGAACGAGTGTTTCATTCTTTTATTTAAAGAGTAATTTGGTTGGAAAACTGAGAATGAATGATTCCTGAAAACTGGGAATGAGGGTTTCATGAAAAATCAGAACCGAGTGTTAAGCAGTTAACTGTTAAACTCTTCAACCAACATGTGTTGTAAATTGACACGGTGGCCGAGATGCACTAAATTGACAATGATTTGGCCACATGGGAAGAAGACATAAAAATTCACACTGGATAACGAAACATGACACTTGAAGAGTTTCTTCAAGTCATCATTAAATTGACAAAGTGGCTGAGATGCACTAAATTGACAATAATGAGTTAGCCACATTGTGGCTCACCAAGTGTGGCCACGACGAGACGGCAACAACAAACTGACAATGAATTGGCCATATGGAAAGAATGAATAAAATTTAACAAACTGACAATGAATTGGCCATATGGAAAGAATGAATAAAATTTCACAAGGAATAAAAATGAATACTAGCTAAAACTGCACCATCACAAAAACAATGGCAAATTTTTTTTCCAAAAGAAACTTCCCACCTGAGCATTGCAACAACTCGCACTTTTACAAATAGATTGCACACAACTAACATGCATTGCAAACTAATCTCTTCCAAGTATTAAAAAACAAAATTTTCCAAGAAAATTGATACAACCACTAAACATTCCATAATCACTCACTTCAGTCAGACAGATAAACAGTCAGACAAATAAAATCCATGCAAATATTCAAGAACATATTTTTCCAAACACATCGCAAGACTATTGTGCATTACAAAATAGTAGATTCAGCGTTGCTGATAAAATCCATCCAAATATTCAATAACATAATTATAAATACTTATTGCTCACAAACATAGTGGATTTGTAGAATAATTGCTTTAGCCTAGCAAATAAAATCCATCCAACTATTTGTAAACTTCAAAGTCAATTATTAAAAAACATATAAACAAGTTCCACTATCAAGAATTTTGGTAGATGCACAGCCCTCTCTTGTAGACATGATAAAACAACCCTCTCTTGCAGACAGGATAAATTATTGTTCAACAACCAGTTCTATACATGAAGACACATATAGCACTTCAACATTGATAAAAGACATTGCATAAGTTGCATTCATACAACATCTTGTATTTCAACAACCAATTTTATACATGAAGACACATATAGCACTTCAACATTGATAAAAGACATTGCATAAGTTGCATTCATACAACATCTTGTATTGCGGTCGATTATCAGTGAAAAGTAATAGAAAGTGCAGAATATTATCAGTGTAAAGTAATAGAAAATGCAGAATATAAATCACGAGGAATGTTGTCTACCGAAACACAAATTAAATTTATACATGAAGACACATATAGCACTTCAACATTGATAAACAATAATTATACCATATAATAATGAAGAGCTTAACAAGCATCAACATGCAGTATGGGTTCCAAAACATTGATAAACAATAATTATACCATATAATAATGAAGAGCTTAACAAGCATCAACATGCAGTATGGGTTCAAAAAACATGGCTTCGAATGGAAAAAAGTTCCATATTAATAAGCAGCTACAATTGGCTCGAGTCGACCCATTCAATTAGAAGTCATAAATCCACAATATCCATTGTAGTCAACGTAAACTTCAATTATACGACATTACAGAATCCTGCAGTCTACAATGCGTTTCTGCAAAAAGCTTCCTTCATCAAATATATGTACATGCTACAGAATTCTCCCCCCCAAAAAATCCGACCTTTACAAATCATCACCGTGAAAATAGGCCTAGGCCCTTTCCCCACGGATACGCCTTGCAAGTTGAATGTCTTTCGGCATGATGGTCACCCTCTTCGCATGTATGGCGCAGAGGTTAGTATCTTCAAACAGACCGACAAGATAGGCCTCTGCAGCCTCCTGAAGTGCCAAGACAGCATGACTCTGGAATCGCAGATCCGTCTGAACACAATAAAACAAAATAATTAGACAAGTACCACCGCCAGAACAGAGTACCAAGCAATTCATTTAAATGGGTCGCCAATTAAGCTAACATTTTAACGAGAAAGGTAACACGTTACCTTGAAGTCCTGGGAAATTTCCCTCACAAGCCTTTGAAATGGCAACTTTCGAATTAGCAACTCTGTGCTTTTCTGATACTTTCAAATTTCTCTGTTCAGTCGATTAAACAATTTGCAATAAGATACATATACTATAAAGAAAACATTGTAAACATATCGATAGAATCCGAAGCAAATTTAAACTACGTGTATATATCGAAGAGCAACTGTTCCGGGACGATATCTATGAGGCTTCTTCACACCTCCGGTCGTGGGAGTAGATTTACGAGCAGCCTAATTTAAAAAAGGAGCTTCAGAATAAAATGCCACAATAAAAACATCACACCTCAATTAACTCCACCAAAGATGCAACAGAAGAAATATAGGAAAGTCGTTACCTTTGTTGCGAGCTGCTTCCTCGGAGCCTTTCCTCCGGTAGATTTTCGTGTTGTCTGCTTCATACGAGCCATGATTCAAGGAAAAGAGCGATCTACAGCACAGAGAGCAAGAACAAAAGCATAAGACCAAAGCCCAAACATCAAAATAGAAAATCCAAAACCACAACAAAAAATTACTATCAATCTCTTTCAAAAAAACCACTTTTAGGCAATGCAATCGCGATCACATTACCTTAAATCAAATGGAGATTTTCCCGTACTAAACCCTCGAAAACAAATTTGAAGAACAAGGAAAATAGGAAATCAAAGTAGAAATATACTATAAGATAAACTAAAATGGAAATAAAACATGGATCCTAACCCAAGAACAACCACAAACCCTAGGAAACCAAGAGAATTCACTAATTCAAGAACGATTTGACATGAACTTCAGAACTTTTTACATCAAAAACCAGTAGACACGCTACAAGAATATAAATATGAATAATAAATAGAAACACAACCAAAAGAAGATAACCCTGGAAACATACACCAAAATCCTTTGCTACACAACGCCCTTTTTGGGATAATCTGCATTCACAGTTTTCTAATCCATGAGTGCATGCTTGCCTGTTCGATACCTGTTCGCCATTAGAAACATGGGAATATAGGTAACTTGATGAGTGCATGCTTGCCAGATGTGATGCGTGGCGAGGATAATGAATCGGTAAATATCTTTTTACTGCCAGATGTCAAACAGAAAAGCATATAATAGATGTCAATCAGAGAATGAAAAGGTTGACGACTATGTTCATTCATAGGAAGGCCTATCGGCCTAAATATGAATTATTTATTTAAATTGAAGGTGATTATATTTTGATAAATTCAGTTTTTGTTTTAATAATTTTTTAAATCACAATTTATTAGAGTTTACTTGGTGAATTAAGGATCTAGAAAATTAGACTTTTATTTAAATTAAAATATTTTGACTATTTCAAATTAAAAAAATAATATCTATAGATTAAATTAATAAGTTAGCCATATAGATTGAAATTGATTCATATTAATTTAAAAATTAAAATAATAAGTTAACCATATAGATTAGGATTGATTCATATTAATTTAAAAAATTTAATTTATATTAATTTAATTTTTTAAAATAAATAAATTTAATACACTTTTATCTTATAATAATGATAAGTCATATATTTTAGAAAAATGTTTAATCTCTCTTATTTATTTTTCTATAAATTTCATTACAACTTAATCTTTCTCTTATCAATATTCATATAACGTATTAATGTATTTTTGTTTATTTTATATGGATCATATAATGAATTTTTGAAGATATTGTGCTTGTTTTTGTGCACACTTATTTTTGGGTGGATGAACATTTTATAAAGTAAAGAAGAATATGAGCTAGCAACTGCACCAAATGTTGCAAAGGAAACGCTATAAGGGATACATTCTAGAAGAATCCCACTATATAAAACATTCACAGCCCATATAGATAAATGCTCTTTTGGAGAAACCATCAAGAAACCCTTAAGCCATCAAGAAATTGTTTAACAACAAGCAACTCTAACTATTAGTTTTTTCTTAACTATTAACTATTAATCTGATGGCCTAAAAATCTTTAATCATCTAACATTCCATCCAATGGTGCAAAATAGTACATAGTGGAACCTAGAAGAGTTGTTTCCAAAGAGGAATGCATGTAACCATCTAAGGTGTTAAATAATCATAGCAAGGGAAGATGGTGCAACAATTATAATGATTATCATGGTGCTTGACACATAAATGTTCATTTTTATAACGATTACCATAGTGCTTGAGAGACAGATGTTTTGTTTTATAATGGTCTGAACCTTTTCTTTCTTCGCTTCTCCATTGTAATTGGAATGCATTTAAACAAGTTGCAACATCATTATGGTAACTCTCGGTTGACTTAATGACCTATGGTTTCCTCGTGCAAATTTTTATTAATGTTAACCTAGATTTTATTATTTACGTTTGTTCTTTGAACGAGACATTGTTATGTTTTATATGTTGCTTCTTTTCTACATCTCGGTTCTTGGTTCGTCCCGCATTTATAAGTGTTAATGGAATTTTGATTCAATTGTTTGTTGTCTTAAATTTGAAAAAATTGAGTTGACAAATGGATGCTTATGCCTACTTACTATCTATATATATCTGTGGAGGTTTGTGCTTTTTTGTATGCGAGAATATTGTTTTGTTCCAACTATTACCATTCTCATCGATTTTTTTGTTCCAACCAACCCTATAGGGTTGAGGATGCCTAAATTCAACTGTGGTTATATGATGAGTCTGGTGGTTTTTTGTGGCTATTCAGTTTGAATCTTGTTGAACATGATACTCTGTAAAGACTAAAGAAGTGGCTTACTCAACAAAATAATTATCTAGATTTCTATAGACTGTGTGGCGTTATAAGTTTATAAACATTTTGTAGCCTTACAAGTTTCTAAATAATTTGTGGCTAGTATTTTTAAGAGTATGTTGACAAGTTATATATTGATTTGAAAATAACAACAACGTAAAATATTTCTGAAAAATTTTAACGTTGGGGTTTTTAATCAAACTTAATATCTTATTCTCCCTTGTGCATGGCTTAATATCACATTTACCTATATACTCTTTGCATGTGGTTTTTAATCAAACTTAATATCTTATTCTCCCTTGTGCATGGCTTAATATCACATTTACCTATGTACTCTTGGCATGAAAACCAAGTTGTAAGATAAATAACTATAGAGACCAAAGGTTCTTCGAGATTCTCTGAGTCATTCCATCTTAAACCTAAAAAATTAAACCCTATTTTATCTCTCTTATCCTTTTTAATTTTATTTTCAATAATAAATTTACAAAAATTTCAAAAACTTATAATAAACTTGTAAAATTTCAAAATAATTAAACTTTTTAAATAAAATTGTATTTTTTTATAAAATTAATATAAATATTTTATTTTAGTTTAGTTTTCTTTACACTATCATTAACCTATTATAGTTACCTTTCTAGTTTTAAAAATATCTTAAAGTTTATTACCTCGAATATACTCCTACCTAACAACCTTGTAACCATTGAAATGCTTGGTGAAAAGGGCAGAAAGTTAAGCGCTAAAGCTAAGCATGCAGCTGAAGTTGATGAAACTGAAAGTAATGAAACTTGCGAAATCACCTGCAAGGTAGCATATCCCTAGGTAGCATATCCCTAGCATGGAATGCAAAATTGTGAGTGAGGATAAGGACTATTGGGAAAGTTTGGGAAAACACCACTAAGCCAACTGATCACCAGTATCAAATGGGAAATTTTCAATCAAAATAAGGATTCCCAGCTCAAACAAAGATGGTGCCCCACAAAATTGTTGAAAACAAATATGTTGTTTTGCTTTTGAAAATAAAAAATCAAGACAATAAAAGTGGCTTAATGGATATTTATTTGTATTTTATATTTTTAATAATAAAATTAATAAGTAATTTTAAAATATGTATGATATCATAGATGGTTTCCCACAAAATTGTTGAAAGCAAATATGTTGTTTTGCTTTTGAAAATAAAAAATAAGACAATAAAAGTGGCTTAATGGGTATTTATTTTTAGTAATAAAATTAATAGGTAATTTTAAAATATGTATGATGTCATTAATATCTATGTGAAATAAATTCATATGTATGTGTATATAATGAAATATATCACTTTGAAAATATAATTCTTACTTGTCTTTTTAAGTAAAGAATAAGAGTTGTTTAAATGTAGATGCTTCCTAGATTAGCATGTGTTTGAGGAATTTTCTCAGTCAAATGATTGTGTGTCCAACATAGTCTATATTAGAACAACATTTATGTATGTAACATTGTTTGATCAATGGTAATATGTGCTTATATACTTTCTTGCGTATATCCATTACACATATATTTACAATACAAGCACATATTGCATGATGTTTATACTCTAAAATAAAGATAAGTTAGACACTTACTACTTCAAATATGAGATCATCTGACATGCTAAGAAAAACCTGCTCTTTACTTAGTGGATTTGAGAATTTAAATGGGGAATACGAGGAAATTTGCTTGTGTGGCTTTTCAACGCTTAAATTCAAATTACATTGAAACTCGATGATTAAGGATTCATGGAAACTCTAATGAGAAGTTTGTCCAATCTATGCCTCAAAACCGATTTTCTTATTTTAGACAACCTTAATGACGTGCAAAGTATTAGAATGCACTATGCTTCTTTCTTTTCTTACTCAAGACAACCTTAACGACGTGCAAGTATTAGAATGCAGTACGACGTGCAAGTATTAGAATGCAGTTTGCCTTTTTTTGACATTTTATATTTAAAAGGGAAGCACAACCTATATTTTGAGAATTGATGAACTAAAGTTGGTATTTAAAATTTATATAATAGAAATTTTTACTTCAACATAGAAAATAACAAGTTCCAGAACAAATTGGAAACATATTTACATGAAAAATGACCAAATACATTCTTATTTTAATACTACATTTAGAAATTAAGCATCATATTCTTCGAAAATGGGCATTCATCATTTCCATAAAGTCGTATCTTCTAAATTGGGCATTGATTATTTCTATAACGTTATATCTATAATTTTACTTTGTATATGTTATATAAGAGATTCAATATAGTTCGTTAATAGAGTTGTTTGAGCCCAAATGTAAGTTTTAAATGATTAATGTCTGGTAAAGCTGGTTAAAGCTCAACATAGAGTTAGAATTCAATTTAAAGGGAAGGAAAACCTGCACCCTCTTCTTTTCTCAATTGAAAAGTCTTTTGCATAAATAAAACCTAAAGGCTTTCAAGTTTTATACATAGGTTTTAAAACCAAAATATGCCATCACTTTTCAAGAATCCAAAGTATGTTATCTCGTTTTTCAACTTAAACTGTATTTTCAACATTATTTTAGAAAATTCAGAGTCGAATTAAATGAAGGCAGTTTTGATCATAAACCACAAGTTTTAAAACAAAAATATCAGATAAACTTTGAAAATCTAAATGAAACCTAACACGGGCTTTGAGAACATCGACAAGTAAATATTATTTAAAGAGAAGCCCGTGCATCCATAAACATGAAAGAACCATTGACACAAGAGCATGGGGATCCACAGAAGATCTAAACAGCACTTTAAACCTTAAATTTCAGAAATAAAAAAACACTGATTTTAATTCTTGCAAAATAATAATAAGGGAGTCTGTCTGTGCTTGTAACAAGTATTCAATATTCAATTTGATGTGGTGAATTACAGATTCCTTGAATATTTGGGAATCCGATGGACATGGTACAGTCAAAAAATTGACCGCACTCATGTCCATCAGATTTCCGAATATTCGAGGAATCTGCAATCGACTTAAAGAGGCCCTAATGTTTGATGTGGTCTCAAATAGAACTACAAATAGCTTCCTCATGATTGGACCAAATCACACCAATATAGCTGAAAGACAAGATTACAAAAAGAACATTAAGTTCGTGTTGGTCGTTGTCTTAAGTAATTTCTAACCATCGATGTTTTAAAGCAATGATTATCAAAATTAGTATTGACTTTCTTGTAGTGTAAGGTCGGCCCGTATGTTTTAAGGAGTTGTCTTTAGTGTGACTTTTTGAAATCTTTTACGGGGTTTTTCGGGTCAAGTTTCTCTAAACTCCGGCAGTAATTTATTGAAATCACAAGCTTGATGGTTAATCCCTGTACAATTAAAGTGTCCTAGGTTTTTTTAGAGTGCCGAATTCAAATATGCAATTAAAAAACCAATTTAAATAACGCAAATCAAGATTTCACCTCAAATTTTTTTGGTCAAAGTCCAAAAAATCACACTAAAAACAACTCCATGTTTTAATTTCATATTTTCTGACAGACAAATTGAAGCTGTGTTCTTACCATCATTTTACATTGTTTTCATAAGTTACACTAATATTATATGCACATGAATAGCTTCATTACTCCCTCTCGATCACTGAGAGATATTCGGCATTAAAACCTTCTGATAACAACTAGTTATTTCGACATAAAAGCAGGTGTAGTTGTTCTTCGCATTAGCAACTTACAATAACAACTGGTTATTTCGATGTAAAAGCAGGTGCACTCGTTCTTGTGTTTCTTGTGATTACTCTTCCAAAATATTTCGTCAAACAATAAAGGGCAGATGGTTGGAGAGGCAAAAGCACTTTTTGTAACTCTTTAACACTGAATATTTTGTAAGACTTTGAACTCACTTGTAGACAATAGTTGTGTGCATTAGTTACATTCATTTCACTTTTATTTATGACTGAGTTACAAGCGCAGAAGATCATGCTTTACGGCGGCGTAATTAACAATATTATGAAAAATTATTTATATATATAAATAATGTTTAACCCAATATAATGTTAGTTATTTTTAAAGTTTCTCAACTTTAACATTTTTTATAATATCTTAATAGTTAATTTTTACCATGGAAAGAATGTTAAAAAGTGATTTAAATATTTGTTTTAATATAATTTATGTCATAGTATTTAAAATTATGTGTTGAAACTAGTACTTATGTTAAAAAATCATAAAATACATTTTATTTATATTAATTATGTTAATTGTAAAATTATTTTTCAATTTATATAAAAAATCAAAAATTTATAGAGTTCAGGCTTCTGTGATCCATATCAAGTTTGTGAGAGATTTTCAGCGAAAATTACATGGAATATCATTTGTGGACGCGTTTCGAACCAACTAGTGTGGTTCATCGTGAAGACAATTCGAAACGCCTCGACAAATGATATTCCATGTAATTTTCGGCGAAAATCTCTCACAAATTAAAAACTTATTAAATTTTTAAAAGAATGTTTGAATGGTTTCGAAATCATATTTTATATTTATTAAAATATCTATATCGAAATAAAGTAATGATATTTACATTGAGAAATACATTTATACTAACTATGTTTAACCAATTTGTAATTTTATTGTAAGGTTATTTTATAATTTATGTAAAAAAATTAAAGACTTTATTAAATTTTTAAATTAGTGTTTAAATAATATTTATTAAAATATCAATATTAAAATAAAGTCATGATATTTGTATTGAGAGACACTTTTTACATAATATGATAAAAATATTGTAATGTCTTGTTTAACATTTAGATTCATCAAAACAAAATAAAAATAAAAATAAAATAAAGCCCACACATTAGTCATATAGTCATAGTAAGATTGGCATAGATTAGCATAATATGATAAAGATGTTATAATGTCATGTGTAACATTTAGATTCATCAAAATAAAACTAAAATAAAGTCCACAAGTTAGTCATGTACTCATCATATGACTCACATAAATTAGCGTAATATGATAAAGATATACATATAAATTCATCAAAATAAAATAAAAATAAAAATAAAAAGAAAATAAAGCTCACACGTTAGTCATGTAGTCTTCATAAAACTCATATAAATTAGCAAATGAAAAAAATTAAAAACAAAAAATTAATAATTATATTTATAATTAATTGTAACTTATAATTAATTAAACAAGTGTAGATCTATCTTAACTCTAGATTTACCCAACAAGTCATGTAGTCTTCATAAAACTCATATAAATTAGCAAATGAAAAAAATTAAAAACAAAAAATTAATAATTATATTTATAATTAATTGTAACTTATAATTAATTAAACAAGTGTAGATCTATCTTAACTCTAGATTTACCCAACAACAACGGACGAGTTCAACTGCGGCACTTACGCCCACAACATCGAATCTATCTTCAACGACACCGTCCAAAATTATGGCACCGCCAAGATCTGGTTTCGTTTTGTTTTTGGCAACGCTGGAGAACCCTACCGTCCCACTAGCTTCAATTATTTCCTCGTCCACGCCAATGGCTCCACCACTCATGACGATCTGCTCAACCCTTAACTGGAAGTTAGATAACTGTATCTATGTCTGCCAAACTTTGTGCTTTGTTTTCATGGTGATTTTGTGTGTATATATATTACACTAAATAAGGTGGACTAATCTATACTAGAACTGTAATAGGGATCCGGTTTCGAAGTTATAGAACACGATGTTAATTTCAGAAACGACGACTCACAATTCGGATCAGTGGAAGTTATGGTTTATGGAATTTTGCGGTGTGATAAAATGGAAATCAAGCTGGATCAATGGAAGGTAGTGTCTAGGGAATTTTGAATCGTGATAGCATGGAAATCAAGTTTAGAAAAAAGAAAATCAAGTTTTAAAGAACTGTGCAGATCAATGGATGTTATTGTTTATGGAATTTTGAATTGTGATAATATGGAAATCAAGTTTAAAAAAATGGTGCAGTGTCCTTTTTTATGTTTTGGTTTTTTTTCTTAATTACGTGGATTTTAGTTTTGGTTTGTATTTTTTAATTTATAAATAGATTTAATATTAACTAATTTAATTAATTAATTAATATTAATATTTAAATTATACATATTTATTTGCAAAGCTCAACTTTAAGGGTGTCAAGGAGAATTGACCTATGATCTAGCGCATGACTTCTTATTGCGGAGATGCTTTAGTGACAGTAACTCAATCAATTGAGCTGACCCATGATCTGGTAACTCAATCAATTGAGTTAACCCTAAAGGGTTAAATAAACATTTTATACTATTAAACAAATTAATTCTCAAAAAATAAATATGTTTATTTACTCATATATATGTGAGAAAAATTTTAAAAAATATATTGTTAATACATTCTTTATATAAATATTATCATTTCAAAGTCATATATATATATGAAATTGGCAGAGATTTGTACTATTTAAATAATCTACATTATAAGGTCAAAACCTTTACATATTCCAATTTTTCTTGCAAGTTTCAAATTGAGCATGGAGGCTCAATCTTTCTTAACAAAATATATTTTCATTTATTTTATATGGATCTTATGAATGAATTTTTCAAATTATTGTAAAGCTAGCTTTAGTGTACAATTGTTTCTAGGTAAGTGAAGTTACACCGAAGGAATATAATATTTGGTAAGATCGTATTGAAAAACTAAATCACTAAATATAAAAGCTCTTATTTCTAATAGAATAAATATTACATAAAGATTAAATCTATCAGTTTCCACAATGATGCTTTCACTATCCTGGTTAATACAACTCAGAGGACACACTTAAAGAGCTAGACAAAAATTTGACTAGGCAGAGATTGCGAGGGGATGCTAGAGCTACTCTTGAGTCTCCAAATGATGATTACAGATCTCATTGGCTTGTCTATGTGCAACACTTCTCTTCTCAAAGGAAAGACTACTGCAACATAAGCCATGTCAATTCAGGTAGGCACCCTTGATATGAAGGTTTTGAAGGTCGTTTTGAAGGATTTTGATCACAGTAAATCTATGGATGTTTGTGGGGTGCTATTCTAGTATCCTGCAATCGAAGGGGAGGGCAAGGATTACTTTGATTTTCTCAGGAATGCACATGCCATTGGTGTTAAAGTTGTCATGGCAATATCTTGGCTTTGATGATATCGAAGTCGCTATGTGAGTCCAGAGTAGATATGACTATTAAATATGCTCAGAGGTTTGGGGTTCTAATGGCATTTGGAGGGCCTTATGCCACTTTTCGAGATACTTCATAAAAGTATAAGAGAATCATGCCTAGGACGATTATATGAGTGAGTGTAGATTCAAATGATAAGGAAAATTTTCGGATTTGGTGTATGAGACTGCTTCCCAACTCCCTTCTTTGAGCGTTCTTTGAAAGTTATGCACTCACTAGGCAAGAGTAATCTAATTCTAAACTCATAGATAAGCCAGACATCAAATTGGTGTATGTGACCTTGTTTGTAGGAAAAGAGACAACTTTGTGGAACAATTAGACTACCAAACCCTATTAAACTTTACATATACACACACCCTTCCCTGCTAGGTTTGAAGTTGCAACTTTTTAAGAGGAAAGACATGTTCTTTAAACATTAGGCCGAATCAAGTTCTAATATTTAACTCTTGAATGTTTGCATATGCTAGACACCAAATTGGTATACAAAACACCCTTGTTTATGTAACAAGGGACCTCTTCCACACAACAATTTGACTATTAGATTCCACAATGATACACATGAGTTATGCCCCTATTCATTTCAATATGTGACCTCTTAATAGGAAATAAATGTTCTTATCCGTTAAACTCTTCAGTATTTTCATGTGCCAAAAATGAATTATCAAGGAACGTTGAATAGTTGTGTGTATTGCTAGCAAGAAACCTGAAAATATTGTATACAAAAAAAAATGTATCCTAATTTCCAAAAATGTAGGTCGAGTGCAATTGTTACATATGCAAGGCTCAATTTTACAAGGTCTTGGAGCTCTAAACAATATAAGTTAAAAATCTGTGGAATGAAAGAATAGCCATCCAATTGCTTTTTGCAACAATCTGGTGATACAATGTTAGATAAATCATTAGTTGGTGTGAAGAGGAATCAAGTGAGTCTTATGAGTCAATTATATTCTTCACAGTGTCGAAGCTCCTCAGAACCCCCTTCTCCCACTTGAAGTGAAACTTCACCCTCCACCTTTAATTGGTCTTGTTGCATCTAAGAAGACATTTGTTGTGAATGCTTCTCTTGTTCTTTTACAGGTATTGAATGTGGATCCCCAACAATTGGCATTCCTTGACCATTTTTGTTTTGCATAGAATTATTGGTTGTCATCTTTTGTTTTGTTTTAGCAGTCTAATTATCTACGGAGGTGTTGACGGTGATGGACCCGCTAACATGTCAAGGGGATCTCCCCAGTAAGAAGTCCCAATTAGACCTTAGACCGTTCGGTGTAGGAGCCCCATCAGTGGGTCATAAGGTAATGCCTTGATCGCGATGTTGCATAGAGGCAAGTAAGGTAACTCTGACAGTAGAAAGGGTGTCACTGATGTAGTGAGTCAAGGAATGAGTATGAGAGGTTCCACCACTTCAAAGGGGGAGGAAGGTGAAGGTGAGTTCCAAGTTGAAAGGGATCAGTCCCAACATGGCTAGGAACACACAACACAAAGGACATGCACAGCTTCTGGCAGAGCAGTCGACATGGATGCGACAGTCCCAACATACAAGGTAAGATAACCTAAACAACACTCATGGATCAGTCCGAGATGAGTGTGATGGTTGATATAACAAGGTTCATAGAAAGTTCTGTCTAGTGTCTGATAGAGTAGTCAACACGGACGGTGACAACATTAACAACATATGCAACACATTAACAACAAGATTCATATAATTGCATGATCAGTTCATACACAAGTACGTAAGTTAAACATCATATATCATTAAGGCAACCAGAGCAGTCCAACCACAATAACAACATATGCATGAAAATGTGTTGGCTTTTATTATATAAAGAAGTGTAAGTCACAATCATACAATACACCATGTAAACCGGCCAGCCCTATCAGTAGAACGTTATAGCCACATCCGCCTACTCCTCTAAAGAGATGCACTAGCTTCGTGCAGTGGAGAAGCCAAGGCGCATCATAATACTATCCAAGCCTTCTTCAAGATAGTCTTAGTAGAAGTTTGGCTGACCAAAAGCCTATGCAATGAGTTATGAGGGACTATTTATCACAAAGGGCAGGGTGACCCTTAACATTCCCCTTTGTGACCATTCAACTACCCTCATGACTCTTCACCTACTCTATGATTGCTACATTAACTCTTGAGACTTGACTTACACTTGACATGACTCAACAATACAAAGCACATGTACCCATGTGAACAATGGCTTGAACAAGCCAAACTAGACACCACTTCGACTTAAACATCTATAGAAGTCTCTGGTAGTTTCCGTGTGTTCCGTTGTGACATCCGTCTGGAACCTGAACCTTGCCTCCATGGCATCCAGGTACACTGCTTGGGCTCCTCTACCCAACTCATCTAAAAGAATGCACAACAATGTCCTCAATGTGGTCAGACCAACAACATAGTTACGCATGATGCCTTCACTAATAGGCAAGTCTGGACTATTGGCATTATGATACAAGTGTTGTCCTTGATGACAATTCACTTAGATGAAAGATCACAGTACAACATTACAAATCAGACTACAAAGAATGAAGAAAGAGAGGTATACGCGGGTTCACCTTGACCAAGCTACATATACATATAGGTTCATTGAACACAAGTAGCGTATATGTACATATGCACTTTCACAGAAGGAAAAGCACGTATATCTTGGAAAACTAAGTTTTTGGTCTGAGGTATTGACCCTAGGTATTTGGTCCAAGGTATTGGTCCTAAGTGGTTTTGGTCCATGGTATTCAGAAAGACCTAAAACTATATAAGGAGGAGAAGATCATTAGGCCAAGTGTGCAAGTATCGAATATCTGATGAAGTGTGAAATCTAGTATGCAGGTTATTGGCTTATGGTGTTGTGCTTGATCTGAACCAAGGATGAACCTTAGCAGTTGATGAGGGATAAGATCTAATGATGGATCGAGATCTTAAGGCTTGAAATGAATTATCGTTATGTGGTTTTATCATGTATAGTCTAGATCTAAATATTGATGCATGTGTTATTCTATAAATATTATGATTTGGGTATAATTGAAGTCTGGAATGGCTGCAGAATTATGAATTAATATTTGAAAATGTGTACGCTGGTTGGCTTTGATAAAGGCGCGTATACACGTTGGTTTGACACATGGAAGTAGCGTATACCTTATGAAGCATGTTTCAGTTGTTTCTATTTGCTGTTGCAGTGTTCTGGGTTCTTCTTTGGATTCTGGTGACTGTATTCTGGTGAAAGTATTCTGAATGATCATATTGATTGTGATTTGCTACAGTGACGATGGGTTGTCAAAGTGATTGATTGATTTAGTTGTGGTTGATTCAGAAAGTGATGATTGAGTTTCACTGATTGGTTGACATAGATGTATTTGATGATTGTATTGCAATTATGATCCAGTTTGAAAATTTATGAAACATGGTCCTTGGAGGAAGAAAGAAGGTCGTAGCCTTCTGTAGGTCGCCGCCTACGTACTAGTAAACATATCGGATAGTACAAGAGCTAGGGGGTTGTAGCTCCCTTCTAGTAGAAGCTGGAGAATGAGAGAAGGTTGTAACCTTCTGCAGGTAGAAGCCTACGTACTGGTATGAGTCTGCACCAATACAAGAGTGTAAACAAATTTTCTTATTATTTAAATAAGAAAGAGACAACAGCAGCAGGTGGTTTTTACCCACATTGGGTTTCCACCTTATATCTTGGTGTTCATGTGTGTTGCTTATGTGTGATGCTTTATTCTACTTTTACTGCACTGTCTAATAAATCTCTGATATACTGGTTAAATTTCAATGCATGATAAATTGGATAAATCAAAAGTTCTCTGCATATACGCTGGTTTCTTTAAGTACAGTCACATGTACACGCTAGTTCACTTAGCTAAAGTAGCATATACAAATCTATTTGGGAAATAAAATTATTGATCTAATAATACTGATTCACCCCCCTCTTAGTATTATTTCCAACAATTGGTATCAAAGTAAGTCCTTCAGAAGAAGCTTGATCGCTTGAAGGGAGATCCATCATCATGAGTAATCAAGAAAGCGTGGGATCCATTAGACCACCAATATTTGATGGGAGAAAATTTGTTTATTGGAAAATAAGAACCACAACCTATCTACAATCACTTGGAATGGATGTCTGGGAAATTGTGGAAGGAGGATATACATTTCCAACAGCAATTCCTACAGATATGACAGGTAAAAGGCAATATGAAACCAATGACAGCGTTGTCAATACTTTATTGGAAAGTCTGTCACAATTAGAGTTTGTCAAAGTCATGCAGCTCAAATCAACCAACGAAATATGGGACAAAATCGTTCTGAGCTATGAAGGAGACCCTCAAGTAAAACATGCTAAACTTCAAACTCTCATAATTCAGTATGAAACTCTTAAGATGCACAGTGATGAAAGTATAGATAGTTACTTCTTACGTATAGATGAGGTTGTTAATTGTATGAAGAATCTGGGTGAAGATATAAAGGAAGTTACCTTGAGAAAGTTTTGAGATCCTTGTCTGCTAAATTTGAATCAAAGGTGTCTGCCATAGAAGAAAAATAGGATCTGCAAACTATCACTATGACACAGCTTCATGGAATCTTAACTACCTTTGAGATGAGAAAAGGAGGTCCATCAAATATGAGAGAAGCCGCATTTAAAGCTTTAGCAAAAGGAAAGGAAGAACACAATGAATCATGACATATTTCAGAAGAAGAAGATGAGGCAAACTTTGTCAAGAAGCTTCAACAGGGTTCCGGAAGGTTTAGAGGTAAGCTACCCTTCAAATGCTTTTCCTGTGGTAGAGTCAGTCATTATGCTGCCAAATGTCATAAAGATAAAAATGAAAAAGGGAAGGAATATGCAAAATGGAATAGAAAACAAGTTGTATATAAAAGGAGTTACTATACACTTGAAGAAAGTGATGGTTTATCAAATAGTGATGAAGATGAAAATAGTAATGACTATAGACTTCTAATGGCTTATGAAAATGATAATTTTTGGGATGCTTTAGAAGAAGATGAGCTTCATGAAGAAATCTCTAAAATCAAAATCTGTTTAGAAGAAAAGAATATGATTATAGATACCTTGACATACCAACTTGCTGAAAAAGAAAAACACAATGAAAAACTAGAATGTGAAATTGTGGGTCTAAGAAAGGATCTTGAGAAAATGAAATCTCTCAATCTTAGATTTGCTAAAGGATCAAAAACCTTAAATGAAATTATCAAAGTGCAGCATTCTCCTCTGATAAAGACAGGTCTTGGATATACTGAAGAAGCATCTCAATCACAGAATCCGTCAACCTCCACTAAAAGCTATCTTGATGCAGCAAAGACCAGTGAACAATATGACAATCATCAATAAAGGCATAAAGTAGATCACCAGGTAAATCAAACTCATTTTATTCCAAGGATTAATAGAAGCCACAACCAACCTCAGGTAAATCATACTCAATTTGTTCCAAAGATGAATATCAATAGAAACTACAATCACCAGGTCAATAGATTCAATAGTCGCAGGAACTTCTTTAATGGGCAATGTTTTTCATGTCATAATTTTGGATATAAAGCTAATCAATGTGTTGCTTATAAAACCATCATGACTAGAGAAGCACAAAATCAAAGGAATATAACAGGGGTCAAGAAAAGTTTCTATAATAACTTTTCTCTTCTTGAAAATGAAATAGAATGCTCAATCTGTAACAACTTTGGTTTGGTCATGAAGAATCTGAATGCAGGAGAAAATTTCAGCAAACATCTCAAAAGGAGAAAACTCGATTAAATCCCAAGATATGGAGAAGGAAAGAATCTTAAACAGAAAGATGTGGTATAGCCTTGTATGTAGAAGGACAAGAAAAACAATGGTACATCGACAGTGGATGCTCAAAACACATCATAGGTGACAAAGAAAAACTTCACTCATATAATCCCTTAGAAAAGGAAAAGAATGTCTCATTTGGAAACGAAACTCCTACTATCATAAAAGGTAAAGGATCTATTTTCTTGAAAGAAAAGGTTAAAGCTGGAAATGTTATGTATGTAGATAGTTTAAAGCATAACCGAAATGAAGTGGTGTTTCGATCAAACAGATGTGTTGTTCATGAGCTTGATACAAGGGAGACCATGATGAAAGGTACAAGAACTCCAAACAACTTATACATACTCAAGGGAGCACAACAACAGTGCTATCTAAGCAAAAATGATGAAAATTGGATGTGGCATAGAAGATTGGGACATCTAAGCTTTTCTCAAATAAGAAAAGCATGCAGATTCAACGATGTTCGTGATCTTCCAGATATTAGCATCCCTGAAAATACAATATGCAAACCATGTCAAATCGGTAAGCAAACCAGAGCTCACTTCATTGAAAAAGAAGGGTCAGCTAGTAAGCCTCTTGAACTTGTCCATATTGATTTATGTGGACCATCAAGGAAAAAGTCACCTCATGGAGAAGAATACTTTATTTTGTTCATTGATATTTTTCCAGAATGTGTTGGATAGGTCTGCTAAAGCATAAAGATGAAGCTTTGAAAAATTCCAAGCCTTCAAAGCTTTGGTTGAAAATGAATCAAATCGAAAAATCAAATGTCTCAGATCTGATCGAGGAGGGGAATTTACCTCGGATGAATTCTTTGATTTTTGTGAACAACATGGAATAAAAAGGCAATTCTCCACTGCAAGGACTCCTTAGAAAAATGGAGTGGTAGAAAGAATGAACAGAACTATTCAACAAATGGATCGAGCTATGCTAGATGAATCTGGAATGCCTACAACCTTCTGGGGTGAAGTTGCATTCACCGCCGTAACTATTCTCAACCAAGCAAATGTTCGGGTAAATAGCACTAAAACTCTACATGAAATTTGGTATGGTAATGCTCCTACTGTAAAATACTTTAAAGTTTTTGGAAGCAAATGTTATATCAAAAAGACTGATGAAAAACTTGGTAAGTTTGAGCCCAGAGTAGATGAAGGTATTCTTCTTGGTTACTCTTCCCGAAGTAAAGGGTATAAATGTTATAATAAAAGACTTCGGAAAATTGTTGAAAGTATTGATGTTGTAGTTGATAAAGCATGCAAAAATCCAAAACCGACAAAAACAGAAGATTACGACAATGAAGAAGATGGGGAGTATTTTCCCACATCAAATCACAATGATATTGAAGAAGAAACCAATGAAGCATCTAAAGAAGAGATAATGGTAGAATAAAAGAATCCATCTAGATATGTTCAGAAAAAATCATCTAGAAACTCAAATTTTAGGGGAAAAAGAGGCAGGTGTACAGACAAGAATAACTATTACAGAAACCTCAAGCTATCTAGCATTACTATCCTCCATCGAACCTCAAAATGTAAATAAAGCATGCAAATATGAATGTTGGGTCAAGGCCATGAATGAAGAACTTGAACAAAGTGAAAAGAATAATACTTGGGAATTAGTTCCTAGACCTCATGATAAAAATATTATAGGAACTAAATGGATATTCAAAAACAAGCTGAATGAAAATGGACAAGTCATTAGAAACAAGACTAGACTTGTTTGTAAAAGGCATGCTCAACAAGAAGGTATAGATTTTGAAGAAACTTTTGTACCAGTTGCTAGACTTGAAGCCATAAGGATGTTTCTTACTCTTTCTAGCTTTCAGAAATTCAAAGTATACCAAATGGATGTAAAATCTGCTTTCCTTAATGGAGATTTAGAAGAAGAAGTTTATATTGAACAACCAGAAGGATTCATTCTTGGAAATGATGAAAAACTTGTATGCAGACTCAAAAAGGCTCTCTATGTTTTGAAATAGGCTCCAAGGGGCTGGTATTACGACCTTCACAAATATCTACACCAACAAGGTTTTTCAAAAGGTTCAGCAAATAGCAATCTATATACAAAGATTGATATTGATAATTATTGTTGTTTATGTTGATGATATCATTTTTGGTAGCAATGAAGAATCCACGAGTCAGAATTTTGCTTCAGTGCTGTAGCAAGAATTTGAAATGTCCTTGCTTGGTGAACTTACCTATTTTCTTAGTCTACAAGTTCAACAAAATAAAGATGGTATTTTTCTTTCACAAACCAAATATCTCAAACAGATCTTGAAAAGGTATGGCATGGAAGATTCTAAACCTGTATGTACCCCAATGGTAACAGGATGTAGTCTTAGCTCAAATGATGAATCAGTAGCAGTACATCAACCGAATTATAGATCCATGATTCGTAGTTTGCTTTGTCTAACAGGTACTCGACCTAACATCATGCATGCAGTAGGAATAGTTGGAATATTCCAAGCAAATCCAAAGGAATCACATCTTCAGACAGTCAAAAAAATTTTCAAATATCTTCAAGGAACATAGTTCCTTGGTTTATGGTATCCTAGAGATACAGATCTCACTCTTCATGCATATACATATGCAGATTGGGAAGGAAGTGTTGATGACAGAGAAAAGCACTAGTGGTGGTGCATTCTACATGGGTTCTAGGTTAGTATCGTGGTTCAACAAGAAACAAAGTTCAATTGTGTTATCTACAGCTGAAGCATAATATGTGGCTGCTGCATCTTACTGCACACAACTACTTTGGATGATGCAAACCTTGCAAGACATTTAGATCACATGTACTCCACCCATCTCCATTCTATGTGATAATACAAGTGCCATCAGTATTTCAAAGAATCCGGTCATGCACTCCAAGACCAAGCACATACCCATCAAATACCATTTTCTACGTGAACAAGTGCTTGAACAAAAGGTCAAATTGGAGTATGTTCCCTCCAAAGAAAAGGTTGCTAATATATTCACTAAACCACTGTCCAGAGAGACATTTGAATGTCTTAGACAAAAGCTAGGAGTATTTGTTGCATCATCCTACTGTTAAATCCATTTTTTTCAGATAAAGGTTATTATACACAGGTTTCATTAAGTATAGTTGCGTACACACGCGGGTTTCTGTGGGTCAAGGAGTGTATATGTGTTTCAGACAAGAAAAAAAACACTGGGGCAGGCTCTAATATGGGTGCTCTGACGGATATTGATGATTAATATCTATATGCTTTGTTCATTAATTTTATCTGACTAAAAAATATGCCTTGATCATTGACCTGTTAACAATGCACAGGTATCACAGGTTCAGGGGGAGCAGTAGCCCTCATGTACATTCAACATTGTTGGCATTATGGTTGCCAAGTCCAGCTATGGCTTCAGATATTTCTACCATTTGTTGCTCAAGTCATGTAAAAGTCTAGGGTGCAATATGTCTTGAATGAGTCCTCTTGGAAAAATGATGTAATTTGTATCCCCACTTTACATGGGATGGATGATGTAATATTTCTTGTTTCTGTCATGTATAAACAATTTGGTATATCCCCACTTGGTTGGGAGATGGATGTATGTATGAGTCATTGGTGATAGGAAGGTCATCCTCACATAGTTGAGTTATAGAGTCATGTTATTCTTTTTGAATTTTCCTTTTTTTGCAGACTCTGCTTGTGCTCAGGAAGAGCATGGACAGTTTCAGTGCATCTCAGCATGTACTCAAGGGGAGCATGACCAACATAATGTATGTCAAAGGGATAAATTATCTTGGTCCACCCTTTGCCCTTGATGTCAAAGGGGGAGAGTGACTTGGTGTTGTTGTTGCCATCAAGTCCAAAGGGGGAGATTGTTGGCATTATGATACAGGTGTTGTCCTTGATGGCAACTCACTCAGATGAAATATCATAGTATAACATTACAGATCAAACTACAAAGAATGAAGAAAGAGAGGTATACATAGGCTCACCTTGACCAAGCTGCGTATACACGCAGGTTCACTGAACACAAGTAGTGCATACGTACACACGCACTTTCACAGAAGGAAAAGCACGTATATCTTGGAAAACTAAGTTTTTGGTTCGAGGTATTTGGTCCAAGATATTTTGATCCAAGGTATTGGTCCAAGGTATTTGGTCCGAGGTATTGAACCTAGGCATTTGGTCCAAGGTATTGGTCCTAAGTGGTTTTGGTCCATGGTATTGAGAAAGGCATAAAACTATATAAGGAGGAGAAGATCATTAGGCCAAGTGTGAAAGTATCGAATATATGATGAAGTGTGAGATCTAGTATGCAGGTTATTGGCTTATGGTGTTGTGCTTGATCTGAACCAAGGATCAACTTTAGCGGTTGATGAGGGATAAGATCTAATGATGGATCAGGATCTTAAGGATTGAAATGAATTATCATTATGTGGTTTGATCATGTATAGTCTAGATCTTAATACTGACGCATGTGTTATTCTGTAAATATTATGATCTGGGTATAACTGAAGTCTGGAATAGCTGCAGAATTATGAATTAATATTTGCAGATGTGTATGCTGGTTGGCTTTGATAAAAGTGCGTATACATGTTGGATCAACACATGGAAGTAGTGTATACCTTATGAAGTATGTTTCAATTGTTTCAGTTTGTTGTTGCAGAGTTCTGGGTTCTTCTTTGGATTCTGGTGACTGTATTCTGGTGATAGTATTCTGAATGATCAGATTGATTGTGATTTGCTACAGTGACGATGGGTTGTCAAAGTGATTGATTGATTCAGTTGTGGTTGATTCAGAAAGTGATGATTGAGTTTCAGTGATTGGTTGATGCAGATGTATTTGATGATTGTATTGCAGTTATGATCCAATATGAAAATTTATGAAACGTGGTCCTTGGAGGAAGAAATAAGGTCGTAGCCTTCTGTAGGTCACTACCTACGTACTAGTAAACATATAGGATAGTGCAAGAGCTAGGGGGTTGTAGCTCCCTTCCAGTAGAAGCTGGAGAATGAGAGAAGGTTGTAACCTTCTACAAGTAGAAGCCTGCGTACTAGTATGAGTCTGCACTAGTACAAGAGTGTAAACATATTTTCTTATTATTAAAAGAAGACAGAGACGACAACAGTAGGTGGTTTTTACCCACATTGGGTTTCCACCTTATATCTTGGTGTTCATGTGTGTTGCTTATGTGTGATGCTTTATTATGCTTTTACTACACTGTCTAATAAATCTCTAATATACTGGTTAAAGTTCAATGCATGATAAATTGGCTAAATCAAAAGTTCTATCCATATAGGCTAGTTGCTTTAACTACAGTCACGTGTACATGCTAGTTCACTTATCTAAAGTAGTGTATACAAATCTATTTGGGAAATAAAATTATTGATCTAATAATACTGATTCACCCCCCTCTCACTATTATTTCCAACATGGACTAGTGGCAGCGCACATCAACTTGTCGAAGTAAGAGTCAAGCTACTATTGGACTTGCTTCTTGGTCTTCGCTTGGGTGAGAGTCCCAAGTAACAGAATCGCATATGTGGGCACAACATCCTCCATGCTCTTGAATACTCGTGCATGGGAAGCCTGTGTGCCAGTGATGAATTGTGGTAGGTCTTCATAGTTCTGGATCTGACTCCGAATACTCACTTGCAGCTCAACCGCATTGACCTTCATCACCTTAGGCAAATGAAGCAGGGCTCCTTTATACTTGATCGTCCATGCTCTCATGTTATCAACGGAAACATGTATGTTCTTCAATATGTGAGCTCTTCTCACACATGGATGTTGCCATCTGTGAATATGGATGACTACTTGATGCACGGTACTGAACTCGGAGTACAATGGCCGCATAACTGTGTCCAGGGACAACACTTCCTCCAGTATTTCCTTCTTCAGTTCAACTTGGGTAGACATTGTCACCAAGTATCCTCCTTGCTTGGCCACTTGTAGTTCCTTTGCCATTCACTCATTCTCAACTATGAGGAAGCGAACATTGGATCTAGTCGCTTCGGCATACACTCTAGTTGCATCAGCCAAAGAAGTTGGGTCCTTGTGCACATCAGTCATGATCACTTGTTTTTCAACTTTCTCAGGGGATGTTTGGTCCTCTAGAGTTGGTACTTTGTTAGGGTGCACAACTCTATGTTGAGATTCATCAAAGGAGTTGTCATGCATCTCTGCTTCTGGCTGACCACCAAGGATATCAATGCATCCTTGGTCATTCGAGACTTGCTCATCATCTGGATGCATTGCAGTGGGTGAGTCGACCTCTCTATGGTGAGGCATGAGGTCAGTTTCCTATTCCAATTATGGCTGCTCCATGTATGCATCCAACTGTTCAAAAGTGTATTCTATCTCATGAGAAAAATATTGCCCCTACAAGGGCTCACCCTATTTTCTTGATGCCAGTTGTTCAAAAGAATCAACTACTTGTATGGGTGTTGCTTCATCTGTCTACACATGATGCACCCCTACTGAATCTGCTGCTGCTGCACTTCCTTATTCTGTTGGCGCAACTCTTGTTCTTTCCAGAGTTTCTCCCTCAACTCATGCAACTCCTTGCCCGTTTCTTCCATTCTCTTCTTATCTCTCTGCCTTCGCCTGATTTGCTTTTTGTGTTGTTGCCTCTTATGTTGAATAGCCATAGTTTCTTGTTCTACAAGTGGATCTGCTCGAAAATTGCAGCTTTGTTCCTCCTCCATTTGGTCGACAATCTTTTGTTTCCCTTTGTCATGTGCAAGTATGCTTGGCTCTGCTGCCTCTGTTGTTGCTGCTACTATTGGTGTTTTCTGTGATGTTGCTTCATGCTACCATGCTAAACATTCTACAGTGAAACCGACCTGTTCATTGGGTCTGGAATGATGGTAACAATACCTCCATGAGTCTTCCTTGACCTAATTAAATGCCCCATGGATCCAATTGAACTGAATTCTCATGTAGTGATCCTTGACAATGCAATGTGGGTCACATAGGTTGAATCTTCGGAGGTCGAATGGGTACTTCTTCATTTGTTTAGCTTCGACATTCACTTGCTTGATGCTCTTGATCTCATATAACCTGATCCACAACGAAACAGTGGGCCAAGGTGCCGTCTTCTTCCGCTACAAACTAGATGTTAATCTTGTTAAGATATGATACGATACTTCCTGCATGACCAGCACGTCCAAATCAAACTTTGGCAGAACATGCAAAGGCTTCTCTGCATTGAACACTCGGATGAATGTGCCGTTCGGTGGGGCATACCAATTTGCAATTCCTAACAATGCCTTCATCACTTCTTTTGACATGCAGGGTGGATCCTGTTCAAATATCAACCTGTACATTGGGGCTACAAGATGGTTAGATAGTCGTTTGATCACTCCTCTGAAGATACACTCAGAGAATAGCTTGAAATATATGCTCACAACAGTCTTCGCCAACGACCATGCCCACTCTAATCCCGGGAACTCATGTTGAGCACAGACTGCATCTAGAATGTAGGTGGACATATAAATCTCTGCATGCATGCCTTCGGGCGACTGTCGAGCCTTCGTGACTTTCTCCTTCAGCTAATGAGCTAGTATGCCAGACCAGTTGCATGGTATTCCTTCCCTAGCTATTTGGTCCAGTGCGACCACCCAAATCTAAGGGAAGGTCTCAGTGCTTGCTTGGCCACTCAGTCGACATGCGAATATGACGAAGTATTGGTATGCCTTCTTCAATATCTTCGTCTTATAGATCCGGTTAGGGGTCATCTTGAAACAAGCTAGCTCCTTTACCTAATCCTTCAGAATATTTCTGGAGTGGCCTCTACTATTGGGCAAGCTGAACTGAGTGGTCATGATAGTCATGGGCTCATCCATCTGATATATCTCATCGTAGTATTGTGCCCGGAAGGTTGCAAGCTTCTTCCCACTGACACTGCTCAAGGTCATCGTTTCGGGGTCAGTGTGGGAGACGATCCAGTGAATCATATCTGCACATGGGAACGTGGGGTATCTGCATGCAATTCGGTACAGGGTGGACTTATGAATGTTCACGTACACCTGACGTTCTTCAAGGTCTTCCCCAAAAGTACCTGTGAATGTTTCATTCACCTCTTGCCACTTTAGTTTAATATCCTTGTCTAGATACATCTTCGTAACTTCACAGATCAGCATGCTACAGGACACCTGTTCAATTGTTGTACCAATTGCAACACCATCAATGTCCTAGGATCCTTTTCTCTTGGAAGCCATTGAGATATATGAACACCTAAAAGATCTGGAAATAAGCAGTATGCATGGCAAGAAATATGTCAGTGAAAACAGAGCAAATCCAGGGAAGGTCACAACACATACCTGGGAACTGATGAGCAAGATTGCGTAAATTTCACTCGGGGACTGAGTGAATGGCTGCTAGAAGTACACAAAAGGCTATCTGGATTGACTGGGGGGCTGAACTGGCTGTTGGATCTACAAAATGTGCAATTCAGTTGGGCAGTTGGCTTCTGGGATTGAGAAATGCGCGATTCCAGCTGGGACAAACTATTGGCCTAGGGACAATTTTGCACAAATTTTTGGGCCAAGCAGCCACTGACCTCTAGAAATGTGAAATTCAGTACAGGAGGTTAGTGTTGGGCCAAAATGTGCAAATTTGGAGAGGAAGTTGAGCCTTCCTTCTCTAGATTGCTCAATGCTGCCTTAGTGAAGGGTAGAGACCGGGTCAAGGTTGGCCCGACTCGCCGACGAGAAACTAAAAGCAGGTAAGTTGATGAAATGCATGGTGACACTAAGTGATAGCAGAAGTGATAAACAGTGCATGAAAAACATGAATGTAATATTGAGCAAACAGATCAACATGCATGTGTGTGAGGCCATTCGCCAATTGGGTGAACGTCTGTGCAAAACAGTTTCATGCATGTGACAATAGTGAGATAGAAACAAAAATTGAAACAGAGATAGGAAAAGCTAGAATATATATAAATGACAGCATGTGTTCAAAGAAATCAAGCAAACAACACTCACACAAGCGAATACACAAAAAGTGACAAAAATGCTGAAAAAGACAAGTTGAGGCCATGTACCCATGAATAGGTGAGTTGGATGTGTCGAAGAGTCCTGGATGTGCTATGGGATGTTAGAGCTCCAATATCAATGTGAATGAATGAGCTCTGATGTGTCGAATAAATAAGTTTTGCCTCAAGATGCACATGCCACAGATCTAGGAAAAAGCAACACTTGGAGGGAAACTTATAAAACAATTTTGCATGTAACCTCCGGTTGCTAAAAATAGTTCCCTAAATCATGGGATAAATTTTGCATGTTTCCTCTTACTATTCTAGGAAGATCAAGTCATGCATGCATGCAAGTCAAGTCTCCTCGGTCCTAGGTGGAACTGGTCAACCGGACTGTCCATGCATGCCAGTGCTCAACTGCTTGGGAAAATGCACATTCCTGACTATAAGTTGGGCTGATTGCTCAAGGGGATTGCGGAATTTCTAGGCCCAACAACTGACTTCTGCCATTATTTGTGCAAATATTGGGCTGAGTTTCCTGTTTGTGGGAAAAATTGAGCAATCCGTGCTGGGATGGTTGGCTGATAGGATTGCGTAATCCTGGAGACCAACAGGTTGACAGAGAGGATTTCACAATTCCTGGAGGGAACTGTTGGTTTCCCTCTAGGAATGCACAATTTTCAGGGGGAATCTTCTCAGCCTGTAGCTGGACCAAGTCTGATTAAGCAGCCTGTGAGGGGAATGGATTGACTGCGTTCGATAGGCTGCTTTTTTGCGAGGAAAGCATTAAAGCTTGAGTACTTGACGAAGAAAGACAAAGTGTTGTGTAAGGTTGGTAGGGAGGCTCCAAAATAGTCTAAGGAAAAATTTTGGAGGGTGGTTGTAGCCGCTACAACACTTGGCAACACACTGGTAGAACTCCATCTCTCTGCATAGACCTTGTTCGTGAAAAGCAAGTCTAACACCTCCGGAAGTATTGTTCAATTCTTAGCTCATCTTGGTTTCACACTAACTTGATTTTAAGATGTAGCATATGCCAGACTCTTGGTCGATTGACACACATTCCAAGCCAAGGCAACACAATTATTTCGATTGGAGTTGAGGGGAATATAGGTGCATAAGCAGTATAGTTGTCAAAGTCTTATTTTCATCTTTGGTGTAGCTCCACTACCAGTAGGCCTAGCTAGTACCTCGGTGGAGTCACATAGGAACAGAAGCATGGCTTTACTATCAGCGAGCCTAGTTAGTACCCCGATGGAGTTACTTGCATCACCTCCCTGCGCAGGAAGCCGTTCTCTTCTTTCGGCTTATTCATTTTTTTATTTTGAATTTTTTGACTTTTCATTTTTTTTTCAGTTTCATTGTGCATAGCACTTATTCATTTCAGAGGTGGAAGAGGGATCCCAACTTATTAAGAGAAGAGGAGGTTGTTCCAACAGAGAAGTATTTTATTATATCTCTGATGTGCCTGTTAAGGTTTCCCCCTCACCTTACTTTACTTGACTAAGCTGACAAGTGTTAACCAAAAAACAATCCACTAGATAAGGTGAAACTAGTTAGCGCACAAGCATTGTGTTTACACCAAGGCTCATTTCGAAGAGTATGTATTTTCCTTCGATGTATCATGGACTAAGAGTAACAAGTTCATCATACAGAGGCAAGATGATAGATAACCAAGTAGCGATAGCTATACAAACCCTCTTATACTTTACCCAGCTCGTTTCATGAGTGACACATGGTTTCATGCAAAACTAACCTACGAACGAAACGAGTGAACTAACAAACATCAAATCAAAAGCGAAAGCAGAAGCAAAAGTGAAAGCAAAGCAAGTAAGGAAACAAGAAAACAAACAAACAAGAAAACAAAGCATATAAGCAAACAAGCATGCAAGTAAACAACTAAAATCAAACACTACTCCTACTCCTACACTAACAGTGCATGGGCCTGATCACGTGAAGTGATAATTCGAATGCAACCACTGACGCATTGGTAGACCCATGTGGGTGATGGCTTGGTCTGTGAGTAACCCAGTTGTGCGGATCAACATACAAGAAAGATATGACATTGAAGACAGCCACACTTCGTGTTTCAAATTGCCCACGGGACATAAGTGAGTGCATGTGCATGACAGACAGTCCATGGAATTTTCATGGTGTTGTGTGGCACTACGTGCAACTTTGAAGCAAAAGCACACTCTTGATTGAAACATGCAAGAAAAAGAAAGAAACAAAGATAACTTGTGTCGTGCATGACTGATTGCAATGTAAGGGTCCTCCAATGCATGAGAAATGGGATCATGTAGTTTGAGTGGAGGAAGTGTGATCTGTGTGTGAGATGGATCTTCAATGCATACAGATAAGTGATGAGGAACCTTGGGTGATTGAACAGTTTCATGATTGGAAGTGAGACTAACCCCAAGAGAGCAAGGGCCTGACATAACCATCAAGTTGGGCTAAAGTGCCTCGACACTCTTGGGTGTCTCATCTTCATCATCAGGTAGATCATCATAAACCAATGGCTTCGAAATATCAGCTGCAATAGATTTGTGATCGTGATCAAGATTGGAAGCAAATGGATCATGACCACCATGATCAGGAAAAATCAATGAATTCTTCGGCATCCTCATGATCAGATGAATCAAACAGAAGGGTAGATGAAAAGCGAATGAACTCATCCTATCTGTTTCCAGAAAAGATAGATGAAGGATCAAGTGGATCTTCAATGAATAACTTATCCTCTCCGTTGTCGAATGATGGAATAGAATTTGGTGAGTCCTGCGAGTGATCAACAATGGGTGCATCCATAGATGAAGACACACATACAAAATCATGTATGGCAGGTTCATCAAAGAAGGTAGGAAGGAACGGACGAGGCTCGGATGGAAGGAATTCATCCTTCACTGAGCGTTGATGTTCAAGCTCCCACTCATACTCTTCATGAATGATAGCACGTGTTGGTTGTGCAACACCAACTTTGTCAGTGGGTTATTCCTTGTTCACAACAAGTTAAGAGTCTGGAATGTACGAACACAAGGCATTGTCATTAGGAGGAACACCTGGGTGTGAAGACAGAGGTCGAAGAAAAGAATGCATATGGGAACTTGAAGGGCTAACAACCAACTCTGTGAAAAATTAAGTGGAGTGATGTTGGGAGGGTGTGAAGGATGAACAAATGTGTGAACATGATCCTCAACATCACTGGGCTATGGTGGAATTGTTGAATGAGAGGGAGGCAAACATTCTATTGAGACAGTGCCTTCTCCCACATGGGATTGCGCAGTTCCATCAACGAAGAAGGTTGAGTGAGGCTTGACATCAAGCTTTCTCTTGGGATGGACAGATTTCTTAAGACAATACTTGAACCGGTCCCAGAGATAAGCGAACTTCATCTAGCTCTTTAGAGATTGAAACTGTAAGTCACAGAAGCATTGCCAAAAATCAATAATGGATTCATGTGGAGCCCTCCGTTTTTGTAACAATTTTCTATCAAGATGGTCTGGATCAAAATGATGGAACATGTCTTCAATAAGATCACAGAATTTCTCACATGAGTGCACAGTGTCAGCCGGTAAGCTGAGAACCCAACAAAATGGGGATTCGTGAAGTGTGAATGCAAGCAGTAGACCTTCCTTTTCATCAGTAAACTCATCTTCCTCATAAATCATGGAAAGGAAGTGCTCAGTCTAGGCCACTTCGCCTTCACCATCGTACATGTGAGAGGACAAGAGATTGAAAAGCTTCCTCGAGATGAAGACATCTTCACGATTCGAAAAACACCTCGGGGGAAGAAGAATGCAAGATTCCATGAAAGATATGAAAAGGTTCAAAACTAGATGAGAGGACACTACTTTCCATCAGGCCCTCCTTCTAGCGCTAGAAATGTTGACAATGCTAGACCCGCCAACATGTCAAAGGGATCTCCTCGGCAAGAATTCCCAATTAGACCTTAGACTATTTGGTGTAGGAGTCCCAACAATGGGTCGTAAGGTAATTCCTTGACCCCGATGTTGCACAGAGGCAAGTAAGATAACTCTGTCAGTAGTAAGGGTGTGACTGATGTAGTGAGTCAAGGAATGAGTATGAGAGGTTCCAACACTTCAAAGGGGGAGGAAAGTGAAGGTGAGTTCTAGGTTGAAAGGGATTAGTCCCAAATCGGCTAGGAACACACAACACAAAGGACATGCACAACTTTCGATAGAGCAGTCGACACAGATGCAACAGTCCCAACATACAAGGTAAGATAACCTGAAAAGCACTCACAGATCAGTTTGAGATGAGTGTGATAGTTGATATAACAAGGTTCAGAGAAATGTCTATCTGGTGTCCGATATAATAGTCGACACGGATGGTGACAAAATTAACAACATATGAAACACATTAACAACAAGATTCATATAATTGCATGTGAATCAGTTCATACACAAGTACGTAAGTTAAACAACATATATCATTAAGGCAACCGGAGCAGTCCAACTAAAATAACAACATATGCATGAAAATGTGCTGGCTTTTATTATATAAAGAAGTGTAATTCACAATCATACAATACACCATGTAAACCTACTAGCCCTATCAGTAGAACATTATAGCCACATCTGCCTGCTCTTCCAAAGAGACTTACTAGCTTCGTGTAGTGGAGAAGCCAAGGCTCATTACAATACTATCCAAGCCTTCTTCAAGATAGTCTTAGTAGAATCTTGGCTGACCAAAAGCCTATACAATGAGTTATGAGGGACTATTTATAGCAAAGGGTGGGATGACCCTTAACATTCCCCTCTGTGACCGTTCAACTACCCTCATGACTCTTCACCTACTCTATGACTGTTGGGTCTAAAATGTGGATGCAAATTAGAGTTTCATTTACTATCAACCCAGGTAAGTAAAACTTCAAGGATCATCCAATATATATGGACTTAGAGACAAACTAAACTAAGCTAGGTGAAGAAATATTAAAGCCCCCTTACAGGAGACTATCCATTAATATTTCTAATCAACTATTTAAATTAATGAAATTGAAGCTCTTAAACATAATTCTGATTTATTGCATGAAATATTGAAGCTCTCTTACAAGAGACTATTCGTTTATATCTCAAGCATATAAATCAGAAACTTAAACTAATGAAATCAAACATTAAATAACAAATCAGATTCATTGAAGGAAACATTAATACTTTCCTACGAAAGGTCATTCATTAATATTTCAAACATATGAACTGAATAATTTAATCTACTGAAATTCACAAACAGACATAAAATAAAATCTTACCAAAACAAAAGTGGACTTGCTAGGCAATGGGGATCCTTCCAATGATTCACAAGCACACCAAAAGAGAAGTCAAATGTAGAAGATCAACGAAGTTCCATTTTATTCATCATAATTTTCAAAGTACAATGGCTATAAGCTCATATGATCCAAACCAAAACTATTCTAAATTCTATCTATATTAACATTACTAGGTTACAATGAAGGACTAGGTTCTAAGATTCTAAAAATTAAGATTACAAATGAAGGAGATAACACTCCTATTTATACAAAAGCTATGATAACAAACTCATAAATGTAGATCCACTATTTCCTCCTTTGATCCACATATTTCTCAACCAATGGTGACACATAACCCTATCCTCCACGATCTCCTCCATGAGGTCCATGATCTTCTCAAATTCGTATCTGAACATAGAGTGCCACATAAAGATGCCTTGGAAGCTTCCTTTGTACCTACACATGTCAACAAACTCATTCTAATTGTTAAGTAAAAGTATATGGATATTATTTTCTAAAGTTTAACCACAAATTCACTTAAAAATACTAAGAATTAATAATGTTTTGGAAAACACAATGGTAACCCATTTAATGATGAAAGTGAAGTTGATGTGGTGACATGGTGGTGGAATAGAGGTGAGAAAATGTGTGAATGGAGTGAAAGTGGATGTATTTTAAGGATAATTCTTAGGCCCAACATACCCCAAAACTAAAGGTATTGCATGTCCTCATGCAATCTATTACATCACTTTTGATACTTGAGCTTTTTGGCTTAAGTTGTGCATGATATCGTTTACCAACGCTTGCAAAGTGTGTTTGTTGAATTACAACTTGGTTGGTTCTTGTGTTTCAACCATATTATGTTTGTTGCATTCAATGTATGATCTTTGCATGATAATGTGATTTTTATTGCAAAGTATTTTTGTTGGAATGCTTCATGGTTGGTTCTTGTGTGACAACCATGATTGTGTTGGCATCCAATTAGCTTTTAAGTACTTTTTACAAAGCCATTTATATGCTCATGATGATGTAATAGTAAATATATTTGGAAAGTATGTGGGTTTTAGAATGTGATTTATGAATATGGAAAAATATTAATGTGACAAAGTATGAATGTAAATGTATTCCCCCCAAACTGATGGTTTTGGCAATTGTGTGAAATGAGAAATGGAAGTGTTTCTTTTGCTTTTTTTTTGTTTTTTTTCCAAAAATTATCATTCTAGTTTTTTCGAGGAACTAAATGGTTAAAAGTTAGAAAATATCATACCTCAACTTACCCTTTCAAAAATGGATGAGAGCTGTACATGCATGGCTGCAAAATTCTGATCATAGTCGTCTTCTTTTGCCTGTGAAAATGGTAGATGAAATCGAAAAAGTGAATCTTTTATTGTTGTTGCATTTGCTGCTAAATCTGCTGCTGGATCTTCTGTTGAATTTTCAGAATTTGCTTCTGAATGCGGCCGAAAATGTATAAGTCTTGAAAGGTATACAAAATTCAAAATTTACACTTCCGCCCCAGCCTTAAATGTTGACTTGTCCTCAAGTCATTTACATCAAATACTGAAAAGTAATGAAAGTAAATCTGCTTCCTCTGCTACATAATGAAAGTACATGTCTTCAAGTCTTCAATACTCGTTGGCACAATTCTTGTCATGTGAATAAATGTTTTGGTGTCAAACATAACAAGAAATTGTTAACTTAGTGGCCATTAATGGATGCCACTAGTCAACATGAGGGCTTCCATCTTTGGTGTGGATGAGGGTCAAGATGCCTCTAACACATCTTTCTAAGTATGAATCAATTTGTTGTTGTCGAATACTTAGAAGATCTGATGAAAAAGGGACATTGATGTATTCCCTTTGTTTATTGGCATGATAGGTTGCCCTTAAGGCATGCAAGATTCAAGGTGTTTTTAGAAAAATATTTAGGCTCAAGGACTATGGACTCAATGATTTACATAGAAGCAGGGTTTCCTTTGCAAACTTGAAAGAGGAAAAAGGAAACTGACAATGGAAATGGAAAGAGGAGCAAAAAGCTTGTAAGTGAGTTATTTACATTTATTTATGGGTTAGGAATGTATAGAAATAATGAAGTGTATGTGAATAATGAAAATTGGATAATGAATCTCACTGGGTAAAAGTAAATTATGGCATGCTTTGACAAGTGGTGGGATTTACAATTTTTCAAAAGAGGTCAAAAAATCTCAAGAATAACAAATAATATTTCTGGGATTTCTATTGAAATAGCTGAGGTTGACTAGCATTGACCAGCCACCTGTAGACGTCAAATTCAAGTGTGGATAGGTATTTCACCATCCTTGTACATTTAGGAACAACCCCCAAGTCTTTGAATTTGCTAATCTGTCATGCAACATATCAAACCATTAAACCCTTACAGGTAGTTACAAGAACTTGTAATTTTCTGGAAATTTCGTTCTTATGATCATGGTCTTGTTCTTTAGAATTTCTCATGAAAATAGTCTTTTGAAGACCAATTGTCATCACAATTTAATCTCCTTAATGATCAGTTTATCATCCGAAACCTGCTAAAAAAACTTGGCATAAAGAACATAAGTTTGTTCAATAAGAGATGGCCATTCCCTTCCCGATTCTTATGAAAAAAATTGTATGCCAAAACGAAATAGATTAATGAATATCAAAAGCATAATTTTAGCCCAGTTCATGATGTTTTTTTTTATGAAGTAAGTGTTGGACCTTCTATTCAAAATAATAAAAAAACCATGTTACAGAATTTACAAATGAGAAGTGAGCCACGTAAAGTCTAGGAAACCGAGCCTACGTCCCACTATTCGGGCCCCAGGCCCACAAAAACATGACATCGACACCAAAAGGATACTTGAACTCCCAGACCCTTCGATCTGTTGTTAGAGATCTAACGATCAAGAACAATATCGGACCCCTAACAAGCATACCCTTTAACTCTTGAATCAGACCCAATAAGCCTTTAGAGACCACTCTACAAAAATTTCGGGTCCATTTTGGCTGGTAACCCTCATGCATGTAGTCCGCCAGAAATCCACCAAATGACAGTGATTCACATCCGTCCGAGTGGCTTGCTTGATGTTTAACCCTGCTTTCGGACCCAAAGCCTAATAAAGCTATTGTTAAAGTTGATTTCGGGTCCGTTTGGCTTGGTAACCACCTTGCTATTTGCCACGCGGAATTGATAAGATTGCTGCTATTTCTCCTATCTACTCACACTTTAACCAAGCTCCCTGCAAAGCCAGTGAAAGGTCGATCTGTAGTATAATTCAAATTCATATAAATATTTGTGTTGTCAATTGAAACCCGCCTGAGAACCTTGGGTTTTTAGATTTCTGGGCCCATATTCCGGCCTAAGGGTCGGCCCTTCTTTACGTATATATCCCTGAACTGCTGCTTCATGTGGACTAAAATTCAATTGTTTCTAGAAATCTGCAACCTGCTAGTATCCCCTGCTCTCATAAAGCTCCCAGTCCACATTCGCCTATCTGAGACACTCTTCCCTCAGTCTCCCTTGGGGGATCTCTATCCATTTATATTTGTTGCTGCTTTTAGCACATAATACTCCTTCATTAGCTAAGATGCTTGTTAATTTGTTGGCTGTTCGGCGCACATGAGTGAAACTCAAGGTTCTCATATTCTGTAGGTGGGATTGAATCCTTTGATAGACTTGCAGAAGCCTCCAATGTCTCGAAACTTTTTCCAAAGCTGAGCCATAGAAAATTTTCTTGACCGAATTGATAATCAATTTGGAATCAGCTTCAATTATAATGATATGAAGATTTGAGTCCCTTAGGATTTCTAAACATTGCTCAAGGGCCATGAGCTTTGCCATATTGTTTGTGGCTTTCCCCACATTACTATGAAAGATGATTTCTATACAACCCTTTTCATCCCTTATCACTCCTCCATAACCAGCCATGCTTGGGTTTCCTTTTGAGGCCCCATCTATATTGCATTTCATAAAACCTTGAGGGGGAGGTTGCCAGAAATCCTTATCAGCCATTATGTGATTTACACTTTTGTTTTTTCCCTTTGGGATAAGCCCCTGCAGACCCAACTGTATTAGTATCTGCACATCAGTATCTTTAGGTTGGTTCTCAGGGGGGTTTTTAATGAGGGTTCCTACCGTCTCATTGAGTTGTCTTAAAATCTGTGCCATGATGCTTTGGGAAGAACTCTTCCTGTTTTTTAATATTCTGTTGTTGCATTCTTTCCAAACATCCCAGATTAGAAAGCTTGGAGATAAAGCCCAAGCTTTGTTGACAGTTTCATTATCAGAGAAATTTTTCCTCCACTTTTTTATGGTGCTGGTAATGCTACCCATGTCCCTGTCTGTTTGTCTGAATATTGAAGCAATCCAATTCCACAATGTGGATGTGAATGGGCAGAGGTTGAGAAGATGATCCATAGTTTCTTCTTGTAATTCACATAGTTGGAATTTAGATGGACCAGCTACCCCTCTTTTCCTAAGGTTTTCCAAGGTTAGAATTTTTTTATGCTGCACTAACCACATGAACAGTTTGATCTTCATCTAGCTTTGGTTCTGCCATAGGTCCTTCCATACCCAATTAGGGTTTGGAAAGTCAAGCCCAAGGGCTATGTGCTTGGCCTCTTTGAGGTTAAAGGTTCCTTCATTGTTATTGCCCTATCTCACTTGGTCTGAATCTGCTGATACCAGAATCTTCCTCTGTTCCAGTATGGCTGCTAGAGCTTCTGCCTATGCCTTCAAGGGTGAGTCATCACTGTATCCCAGGTTCTTCCATATCCTCCATTTTCCCTCACTTTTTTCCTGATCCCAGAATTCATTTACTCTGAGCAACCTTTTTTTGTCAATATCGTTCTTGATATTTGCAAATTCTTCTCTTAACAATTTAGGTTCCTATTGCCAGATATCCTCCCAAAAACAAGCAATGTTTCCATCTCTAATTTCCCAGAAGCTGTCTTTCTGAATAATGGCTCTATTCTCCCAAGCTTTGTTCCAAATGTGGGAGCCTTTGATGATCCTAGACATTCTAATGTGATCCTTGTCTTGCCAATTGTTTGCATATTTCTATTTCCAAATTTGGGCCCAAGGGGAAGCTAAATCTTTTAGCCATCTCCACCATAGTTTTGCCCCCAAAACTTTGTTAATCACTTTAGGATCATTTAGTCCCAAACCTCCATGTGTCTTAGGTTTACAAATTTTTTCCCAGACTCCAATGCCCATTTCTTTTTCTCTTCCCCTTTGCCCCAAAGAAAATCTCTTTGGATATTTCTAAATAGTTGCATGACTCCTTTAGGAGTTGGAAGGGATGAAAACATAAAGATGGGGACAGTTTTTAGGACAACTTTTGTGAGCACTAGTCGTCTTGCTAAGTTCAAATATCTACTTGTCCATTTCCATATTTTGTCTGGTAGCTTATTAATCACATGCTCCCAAACCGTCTTGCTTAAAGGTTTGTCTGTTAGCGGTACTCCCAAATATTTGGAGGGTAGCATATCCCTTTGGAAGCCTAGAATTCTGGATATATTTCTTTGAATAGCAATGTCAGTATTAAAGAAGAAAATATTTGATTTGGTAAGGCTTACCTCTGTGCCCACAGCCATTGAAAAATCTTTCAGAATTTGTTTGTAGGCTAGAGCTTCCCTGACTGTAGGTGTACCCTGTAGCATAGTATCATCCACAAATTGTTGATGGGTCAAAGCATCTCCGTTCATGGTGAGTTTGAGACCCTAGATTTTGCCTTCTGCTTTGGAAGATTTGATAGCTTTGCCTAGCTCTTCCATCATGAGAATAAAGAGGAAGGGTGAGAGGGGATCTCCTTGTCTGAGACCTCTTGTAGGATTAAAGGGCTTGGATGGTGAACTATTTAATAGAATTGAAAAACTAGAGGTAGTTACTAGGGCCGTTATCCATCTTACCCAGTTATGGTCAAATCCATATGTTATAAGAACTCTCCTTATGTAAGCCCAACTTAACTTATCATAAGCCTTTTCTAGATCAAGTTGCATAATCATTCCCGCCTGCCTATTGCTTATAAGTGAGTGAACCACCTCGTGTGCTTGAATGATATTGTTGAGAATTTGTCTGCCTTCCACATACCTTGTTTGTTCCTCAGATACGAGAGTTGGAAGAAGGGGTTTAAGCCTGTTGGCAATTATTTTGGAAATTATCTTGTACACCACATTGCATAATGTTATTGGTCTAAATCTGTCTGGTGTCATAGCATTATCCTGTTTTGGAATTAAGGATATGAAAGAGGTATTGAGTGCCTTCAAAACAATTCTATTTTTCCTAGAGTCCTCCACCACATCGAGGATATCCTATTTGATTATCCCCCAACATGCTTTAAAGAAGTCAACATTAAAACCATCCGGTCCTGGTGCCTTCCCATTTTGCATTTCTTTTATGAATTCGTTGACCTCCTCTTCATTCACAGGCCTATTAAGATTATAATTGTCTTCTCTTGTCACAAGCTTAGGAATATGCTTTGTAAATTCCTTGATGAATTGTGATCTGTCTAAGAGAGGTTCCTCTATTATGCCTTGGAAATGTTGAACCAACACAGTTTCTATTTCTTTGTGGGTATTGAGTTGATTTCCTTGAGAATATTTGATTTTTGAGATCCTGTTGTGAGACCTATGATCCATGGTAGATTTGTGAAAAAACCTTGTTTTCCTTTCTCCTTCTTTTAACCATTGTACCCTTGATTTTCGTTTCCAGAATATTTCCTCTTGTTTGAATAATTATTCCCATTCCTATAGATGGTGGTCAACTTGTTCCTTTCTTCCACTGTTGAATCCATCTTTAATGAGTATCTGGTTAATGTCATGTAGCTTCCATTCAACCACTTTTTTGGCTTCAAAAATGTTGCCAAACTCATTCTTATTCCAATCTTTAAGCCTAATTTTAATATGTTTCAATTTTCTATGCAGGAGGAAAACTTTAGTTCCCTGAACTTGCATATCCTCTGTCTACCATTTTTCAATATTGCTGATAAAGTCCGGATGGTTAAGCCAAATGTTTTCAAACCTGAAAGGTCTATTTCTTGGAGTTCCTATAAAGGACGATTCAAGTTGAACAGGCCAATGATCTGAGCCAACAAAAGGGAGTATCATCGTTGACAAGTCAAGGCCTGTTAGGATAAGGTCCTCCGCGATAATAAATCTGTCTAGTTTTGAGGCCACCTGAGACTCTCCTCCCCTTTTGTTATTCTAGTTAAAGATGCCATTACTTGTCCCTGTGTCCACTAGCCTCATGTTGTTTATAAAATTCTGAAATGCTATGGAGTCTCTTCCTAGTGATATGGTTCCACCTTTTTCTTTGACAGGGACCTGATCATATTAAAGTCCCCCCCCCAAAAAAAATCCATGGGATGCTTGCATGTCTGCCTCTTAGATCCTCCAGTGAAGTAAGAAGCCTTAGTTTGTCTTCAGGCTTCTGTGGACCATAAACATTTGTGATTAAATAAACTTCCTTGTCCCCCAAAGGTTGAATAACCACTGATAAGTAGTTCCTAGATGCTTCCACATCTAGGATTCCTAGTTTCTGAGGGTTCAAAAGTGTGAGAATTCCTCCTGTTGTTTTGTTTGCTTTAACTTCTAGATATTCATATTTAGTCAGCCATTTGCTGTGTATTTCTCTTATTTTTTCTACTGAACATTTTGTTTCCTGGATGAAAATCATATCAGGTTTTTCTTCTTTCATTCTATTGCTAAGATTCCTTTGTTTCCTTTTACTCCCTAAACCCCTAATATTCCATGTTGTGAGCTTCATTAAGAAAGATTTGTAAATGAGTAACTGGTTAGGTATTTCATCTTACCTGAATCGATCATGAGTTTTCCACACTCTATCAGTAGCTCGTTCGGTTTTTTCCTACCTCTTTTCCAGCCTGGGTTTTTAGGTGCTAGTCCCGATGTTGCCTTCATTGTTTTCACCCCTTCGTTGTCCTGACTATCATGGTTTCTTTTAACTCCCAAACCTTTTGTCTGAGTTCTCCATAGGAATAGTTGTTGCACTCTATTGAACTCCTCTTGTGGTAGCGAATCCATTCCTTTGGTGGTTCCCTACTCTAGGAACTTTTCTAGATCTAGATGTTCCCTATCAAGAATTTCCTGCAGTACATGATCCTCTATTCCCACCTCGCTCGGGGTCATCTCTTGGTCCCTATCAAGTTCCATAATGTTTAGCAAATCCTCCTTTTGTTGGTTGTTGTCATGTGTGTCCTCCATACTCTATTCCTTTTCCTTCTCCAATAGGCTATTCTCCAGAGTCTGATTTACTTTATCGTGCTCCTCTTCTTCTTCTAGTACCTTGTACCTATTCTGACTTCGTTGCTTTTCCTCGTTGATTTTCTTTTGGTGCTTTCTCCCTCCTTTACCTCTGTTTCCCACTTTTTTAAAGCTTTTAGTTTCTTTCCCTGAGGTAGCTTTAGTTTTGCTTTCCATTTTGTTTAAGGGGCAATCCCTGAATAGATGCCCATGTTCATGGCATTTGCAGCATCTGAAAGGAACATGCTCATAGTACACTGCTTGTACCCATTCTTCATCAAAATATTCTAGAATTACTTCATCCGGTAGAGCTCCAGAGAGGTCCATCTCTACGCATATATGGGCAAAGGAGGTATACTTTCCCCGCCTAGTGGCCTCTAATATTTTTACAAAATGCCCTAGTTTATTTCCTATTACTTTTAATGATTCTGGCTGCCAATAATCCAGTGGTAAGGAGTAGAGCCTTACCCAAATTGGGACCGAAGTGAATGTCTCGCACTCCGGGACAAAATTCATCACCCAAGGCCGCATATAGAGGCATGCAGCAGCATAGAAGTAGGGCCCTCCTTCAAACACCCTGTCTTTATCCTCACTGTTAGTAAAAACTACAGTGAAGAAACCCTTTGATCCTAGGTGCATATCTATATTCCCCTTAGGTTTCCAATTATACTTTATCCATGCCTGTAAAACCTTCTCCGTTGGCCATAACCCCATAAATTTACAAATGACTGCGTAAGTCGCCATATGTTCTCTATGCGCCTGTAGCACTGGATCACTTAACACCACTCTGGGTGTGATGGTTGCCCTAGGCTTACACGGTCCAGTTTGATTTCTGTTGTCCGCATTCGGATTTTCTCCTTCTGTTCGTGTTTCTCTTTTGATTTCTTCCTGCGTATTTTCCTGCTCCTGTGAACCTATGTTGTTCTGTTTCCCTCCTCCTAAAATTCTTGTTTCAGCCTCCAGAGATTTCTTGAATCGATTGGAAACTACCTGACTATAGGAGGGAGTGGAACTCCCCCTCTCTCACTTCTCCATGGTACCCAATGCTTAACTTCTGCTGTAAACCCTAGCTCTCTCTGCTCTCATTGTTTCGAGCGTCCAGTTCATGATGTTAATAACAATCTATTTTTAATAAAAATAACCATGAAAAGTAAATCAACTCCCTGTTTGTGTCCGATGACTCATAGAATGTGCATGTAAAAGCTTGCATTATAGATTTGTTGTGTCCTGCAGATTAGTACGTTACATAAAAGCATACAACATGAAGAAGTTTTAATTTTATTGCCAAAACAAGATAATCCTCCAAATGTTAGATAAATGAATCCTCCTAATTTGCTTCCAAGTGTTCTATAATTTTTAAAAGGTTCCTAGCACATTTTTTAATTAATAAAATCTTACAAAGTCTAATGCATAACTTTATTTATAAATCTTGGAACTAAAATCAACCTGAATTCATTTTAATAGATGCCTGCTCTTTGTAATTGCATATCTCGATTAGCAAATGTATGGTGGGTCAATACCCCCATAGAGGACTCTTAAGACTAGGAGTGGAGGAAGGCTAAAAGGAAGGAAGGAAGTCTTAACAACCCTTAGCCATAGAAAGAAACCATGCATGATCAAAGACTTACGATTTTGCTGATTTTTTTTAGCTGCAGAAAATGCTGCTCCATAACGATGGCCACATAAGGTCATTTTTCTATGCACAAATTTTATTCAGCATGGGTACATTTGAATTTGTTTGATTGCAGGTATGTTGCAATTGAGAAAAGGACGCATTGATCTTACTCACCTTAGGTTATTGGAAAAGATTATTTGGCTGCTAGTTCAAGATGGAAAACGTTTTTCATCATAGCAGTTTGCCAGAAACGTGTAGCAATTTTGATACATCATTTTAAAACTCGATTTCTGGCCAAATAAAAACGAATTTCTAAACAATAAAATGTGGGTTTTTCTCAAAACAGGGTCAGTTATAAAACCCGAAAATTATTTTCTCCAATTCATAACCGATTGGGAGATATGTGGGGTTTCCCGATAATGGCGCCAAAATGTTTGGTCTAAAATGCAGATGCAAATTAGAGTTTCATTTACTGTCAACCCGGGTAAGTAAAAATTTGAGGATCATCCAATATATATGGACTTAGAGACAAACTAAACTAAGCTAGGTGAAGAAATATTAAAGCTCCCTTACAAGTGACCGTCCATTAATATTTCTAATCAACTATTTAAACTAATGAAATTAAATCTCTCAAACATAATTTTGATTGATTGCATAAAATATTAAAGCTCTCGTACAAGAGACTATTCGTTTATATCTCAAGCATATAAATCAGAAACTTAAACTAATGAAATCAAACATTAAATAACAAATCAGATTCATTGAAAGAAACATTAATAATTTCTTACGAAAGGTCATTCATTAATATTTCAAACATATGAACCAAATAATTTAATCTACTGAAATTCACAAACAGACATAAAATAAAAGCTTACCAAAATAAAAGTGTACTTGCTAGGCAATGGGGATCCTTCCAAGGATTCACAAGCACACCAAAAGAGAAAATGTGTGAATGGAGTGAAAGTGGATGTATTTTAAGGATAATTCTTAGGCCCAACAATGACTGTTACATTCACTCTTGAGACTTGACTTACACTTGACATGAATCAACAATACAAATCACATGTACCCATATGAACAATGGCTTGAACAAGCCAAACTAGACACCACTCTGAGTTAGACAACTATAGAACTCCAATTTCTCGACATCCTCATGCTAATCAACAGTAACATATTGGTGTCAAGATTGGTAGTCTTTGATAGTGCTCGTGTGTTCCACTGTGACATCTGTCTGGGACTTGAACCTTGCCTCCATGGCATCTCGGTACACTACTTGGGCTCCTCTGTCCAACTCATTTGAAAGAATGCGCAACAATGTCCTCAATGTGGCCAGTCCAGTAACATACTTATGCATGATGTCTACACTGATAGGAAAGTCTGGACTGGTGGCGACGTGCATCAACTCGTCGAAGTACAAGTCAAGCTCCTGTTGGACATGCTTCTTGGTCTTCACTTGGGTGAGAGTCCTAAGTGACAGAATCACATATGTGTGCACAACATCCTCCAAGCTCTTGAATACTCATCCATGGGAAGCCTATATGCCAGTGATGAATTGCGATAGGTCTTCATAGTTTTGGATCTGACTCCAGATACGTGCTTGTAGCTCAACCACATTGTCCTTCATCATCTTGGGCAAATGAAGCAGGGCTCCTTTATACTTCATCGTCCATGCTCGCATGTTATCAACGACATCATGTATGTTCTTCAAGATGCGAGCTCTTCTCACACATGGATGCTTCCATCTGTGAAGATGGATGACTGCTTGATGCATGGTACTGAACTCTAAGTACAATGCCCTCATAACCATGTCCAAGGACAACACTTCCTCCAGTATTTCCTTCTTCAGTTCAGCTCAGGCAGACATTGTCACCAAGTCTCCTCCCTGCTTGGCCACCTATAGTTCCTTCTCCATTTGCTCATTCTTAGCTATGAGGAAGCGGACACTGGAGCCAGTGGCTTCGGCATACATTCGAGTTGCATCGGCCAAAGCAACTGGGTGCTTGTGCACATTGGTCATGATCACTTGTTCTTCAACTTTCTTAGGGGATGTTTGGTCCTCTAGAGTTGGTACTTTGTCAGGCTACGCAACTCTATGTTGAGATTCATCAAAGGAGCTGTCACGCATCTCTGCTTTTGGCTGACCACGAAGGATATCAGTGCATCCTTGGTCATTTGAGACTTTCTCATCATCTGGATGCATTGTAGTGGGTTAGTCAACCTCTCTGTGGTGAGGCATGAGGTCAGTGTCCTGCTCTAATTTTGGATGCTCCATGTCTGCATCCAACTATTCGAAAGCCTGTTCTATCTCATGCGAAAAATCTTTCCCTTATGAGGGCTCAACCTGTTTGCCTGATGCCAGCTGTTCAGAAGAATTAACTACTTGTATGGGCACTGATTCATTTGTTTGCACGTGATGCGCCCCCAGTTGAATTTGTTGTTGTTGCACTTCCTTATTCTATTGGTGCAACTCTTGTTCTTTCCGGAGTAGCTCCCTCATCTCATGCAACTCCTCTGTTTTTCCATTCTCTTCTTATCTCTCTACCTTCACACGATTCACTTTTTGCACTGCTACCTATTTTGTTGAATATCCATAGCTTCTTTTTCTACAAGTGGATCTGCTTGAAACTTGCAGCTTTGTCCTCATCCATGTGGTCGACAATCTTTCTCCTCCCTTTGTCGCACGTAGGTATACCAATCTGCAATTCCTAACAATGCCTTCATCGCTTCTTTTGACATGCAAGGTGGATCTTGTTCAAATATCAACCTGTACATTGGGGCGACAAGATGGTCGTATAGTCGTTTGATCACTCCTCTGAAGCTACACTCGGAGAATAGCTTGAAATAGTCCTCACAACAATCTCCACCGGTGACCACGCCCACTCTAAGCTCAGGAACTCATGTCAGGCACAGAATGCATCTAGAATGTAGGCGGACATATAAATCTCTGCATGCATGCCTTCAGGCGACTGTCGAGCCTTCGTGACTTGCTCCTTCAGCTGATGAGCTAGTATGTCGGACCAGTTGCATGGTCTTCCTTCTCTAGCTAGTTGGTCCAGCGCGACCACCCAACTCTAAGGGAAGGTCTCAGTGCTTACTTGGCCACTCAGTCAACATGCGAATATGACCAAGTATTGGTATGCCTTCCTCAATATCTTCGTCTTATAGATCCGGTTAGGGTTCATCTTGAAACAAGCTGGCTCCTTTACCCAATCCTTCAGAATATCTCTAGAGTGGCCTCTGCTGTTGGGCAAGATGAATGGAGGGGTCATGACAGTCATGGGCTTGTCCATCTGATACATATCATTGTAGTCTCATGCCTAGAAGGTTGCAAGCCTCTTCCCACTGATGCTGCTCAAGGTCATCGTTTTGGGATCAGTGTGGGAGATGATCCAGTGAATCATATCTGCACATGGGAACGTGGGGTATCTGCATGCAATCCAGCATAGGCCAGACTAATGAATGTTCACGTACACCTGTCGGTCTTCAAGGTCTTCCCAAAAAGTACCTGTAAATGTTTCATTCACCTCTTGCCACTTCTGTTTGATGTCCTCATTTAGATACAACTTCGTATCTTCGCAAATCGACATGTTAGAGGACACCTGTTCAACTGATGTTCCAACTGCAACACCATCAGTGTCCTAGGATCCTATTCTCCTAGAAGCCATTGAGACAGATGAACACCTGAAAGATCTAGAAACAAGTAGCATGCATGGTAAGAAACATGTTAGTGAAAACAAAGCAAATCCGAGGAAGGTCACAGCACATACCTAGGAACTGATGAGCAAGATTGCACAAATTTCACTAGGAGGCTGAGTGATTGGATGTCAGAACTGCACAAATGGTAGTATAAACTGATTGGAGGGCTGAACTGACCACTGGATCTAAAAATGCGCAATTCAGTTGGGCAATTGGCTGCTGGGGTTGCACAATGCGTGATTCCAGCTGGGACAGACTGCTAGCCCGGGGACAGTTTTGTGCAAATTTTTGGGCCAAGTAGCCACTGACCTCCGAAAATGTGCGATTCAGTCCACGAGGTTAGTGTTGGGCTAGAATGTGCAAATCTGCAGAGGAAGGTGAGCCTTCCTTCTCCAGATTTCTTAATGCAGCCTTGGTGAAGGCAGAGACCGGGTCAAGGTTGGCCTGACTCGCCAATGGTCAACTGAAAGCAGGTAAGTTGATGAAATGCATGGTGACACTAAGTGATAGAAGAAGTAATAAATAGTGCATGCAAAACATGATGGAAGATTGAGCAAACAGATCAACATGCATGTGGGTGAGGCCATTCGCTAGTTGGGCGAACGTTTGTGCAAAACAGTTTCATGCATGCGACAACAATGAGATAGCAATGAAAATTGAAATAGAGCTAGGACAAGCTAGAATATATATAAATGATAGCAGGCGTTCAAAGAAATCAAGCAAACAACACTCACACAAGTGAATACTCAAAAAGTAACAGAAATGCTGAAAAAGACAAGTTGAGGCCACTTACCCATGAATAGTTGAGCCGGATGTGTCGAAGAGTCATGGATGTGTTGGATGTCAAAGCTCCAATATCGATGTGAATGAATGAGCTCTGATGCATCGAATAAATAAGTTTGGCCTCAAGATGCACATGCGCAAATCTAGGAAAAAGTGACACTTGGAGGGAAACTTCCAAAAAATTTTGCATGTAACCTCCAATTCCTAAAAATAGTTCCTTGAATCATGGGATACCTTTGGCATGTTGCCTCTTGCTATTCCAGGAAGATCAATTCATGCATGTATGCAAGTCAAGTTTCCTCGGTCCTGGGTGGAACTGGTCAATTGGACTGTCCATGCATGCCAGTGCTCAACTGCTTAGGAAAAATGTGCATTCTTGACTGTAAGATGGGCTGACTGCCCAAGGGAATTGCACAATTTCTGGGCCCAACAGCTAACTACTGCCTAGATTTGCACAAATCTTGGGTTGAATTACCTGTTGGTGGGAAAAATTGTGCAATCCCTGTTGGGAGGGTTGGCTAGCAAGATTGCACAATCCTGGAGACCAACAGGTTGACAGAGAGGATTGCGTAATTTTTGGAGGGTGTTAGAGCCTAAATCTGCCTTAGGCTAAAGGAAGGCAAAATTCAGGGTAACCACAAACCACGCTCAGTCTGGTAGCTAGCCCTACCAAAACCGGAGAGGGCTCTCTCCGGGTCACGCTCAGTGAGGAATAAACAATATGGTCTGAGATGACTTAAACTGAATACTGATTTTAGGCTAGTAAATAGATATGAAAGAGGTAATTGATTGAGTGACTGAATTTTCTAGGCTGTAGGGGACCAAAGGACAGCAGGAGCTCAAAAATTAAATCAAAGACACAGATTGTTTCTTGAGGCATGATAGGCAGGAAGTTTAGCAATCAAATTTGAATAATATGGAGTGGAAAGACTATTTGAGAAGCTAAAAAGGGCATAGGTGATGAATCCTTTTTAGACAGAAGAGGAACACATAACATGAATGCTTTCCCAAGGCAGAGCAAATAACAAGATTCTACCTCTCATACTTAAAAGCATTCAAATATCATGATCATGAAATGGGTGGTAAAGCATAACATGGTACATATGAAATAGAAAGAAGAATAAATTGCTAAACTCACACCACATGAGTCTCCTGAATCAGAGCTGTATCATTTCATTAATTCTCTGCTAAAACTGTACAGTGAAGCGTTGATTTCTTCCCCGCTACTTCCAGAAATTCCAACCCTTACAAAATGATTTTTCATACAATAAATAACTCTACCCTCAGGAAATGGATCGACCCAAAACAGGGGATTGTTTAATCATTACTAACTGAAGATGAAAAGCCAACCATCGCTAAAGGAGCAGCGTTACATTTTTTACTCTATTCTGTTGATGACCACTGGGAAGGCGAAAACTGTAGCTGTAACTCCCTTTAATTCGCAACTGAAAACAAAAGTAGACCGCGTAGCTTATTTCACTGCATACGGTCGATGTTCTTCGTTTTAGATTTAGGCGTTTCGGTCTTCGACCATTCATTTCCTTTTTTCCGTTTGAATAAAAACTGTCAGTTTGAAACCTTTAGGCTCCGGCACACAAAAGCATCTTGTTAATACGGGGAACATGGAACACTTGATTTCTTTGTAACTGCAGCTGTGCCGATTGGTTTGTCAAGTCACGGCCATCCTGAGAAAAGTATTTTCATAGCTGTAGACTGTGATTCTTCAGCTTCCATCTGTATAAATTCAGCAATACTGAGAATAAGTCGATTCTCAAAATCATTATCATCTTTCAGGATATCTTTATACCCATACCTCACAATACATCTGTACATATGGTATACTTTTGGGCCAATGTGACCAATAAGATAACGTTCTTCAGCAGGGACAAATGGAATAGGAACTGATTTGATGCACACAAACACAAGTACTCGATGAAATGCAGGAAGATTTGTGACAAAATGTGAGAATATAGCAGGAACCCCTATGACCAATTCGGTATAGATTAATCCAATACCAGGAACCCGCACAATTCCAAGGCTTGGTCCAAGTGTGAGAATCCATTTCATAGAAACCTTGTTTTGTAAGTCAAACATGTATTTTCTCCGTGTACCATAATGCCATACATACATGACAACCATAAATATTGCTGCCAAAGCAAGAGGAGCCCAGCCTCCCTGTGGCACCTTCATAACAGAGGCTGAGAGGTAGGATCCTTCAATCCCTCCAAAGAAGAGAAGAAAAGCAATAGCCCATACAAAATTCTTTCGCCATACAATGATTATAACAAGTGACATAAGGCATGTTGTCACAAACATAATAGTGATAGCAGCAATGCCATAAGCATTCCCAATTAAGGTGGTATCCCTGAATCCTACAGTGATGGCAAGGCATAGAACCAAGAGAATCCAATTTATTTCTGGTATGTAAATTCGACCACAGATATGCCTCGAAGTGTGGACTATCTTGATACGTGGAAAACAACCCAAAGCATGGCATTGCTTGACGATTGAAAAGGTCGCTGAAATAACAGCCTGGCTTCCAACAATAGCAGCAAGGGTGGCCACTACAAACACAGGCCAAAAAACACGCTCAGGTATTGAATCGTAGAAAGTTCTGTCAACAGAATGAAAATTTTTCAAAAGAAAGGCGGCTTGTCCCATGTAAGAGAGTATCAGACATGGATAGACAACTCCTGCAAAGGCAATCCAGATGGAAAAAGGAGTGAAGTGTCCAAGATCTGCAAACATCGCCTCTGTACCTGTAATACATAGGAGTATCCCTCCGAGAGAAATCCATTTATCTTTACCATTATTCCGAAAAAACTTGTATGCATAATAAGGAGAGAGGGCACGTAATATACTAGGATTCCAATAAACAACATTGTATATGCCAACTGCGCAGATGCAGAATAGCCAAGCAATCACAATAGGTGCAAATGTAAAGGCCACCCTATGAGTGCCAAAATGCTGCAGAGCAAAAAGGCCAATCAATATAATGCAGGCAAGAACCACCACCACACTGTCAGGAAGCTTTGAAGTGCGTACTTGAAGTCCAGATACTGATGAGAGAACAGATATTGCAGGCGTGAGAACACCATCACCTATTACCATGGAAGTGCCTAGTAAAACCACAACCAGTAAACCTGTGCGCAGTCTTCTATGCTTTTCCAGAAATCTCTTCAAAGGAGAGGTTCCTGTATTCTAAGCTGTCTGCCATGTATTATAATATGTAGAAACTTCCTCATCAGCTGCTTGCTGATTTGGAATCAAACTCAACTTCGCATGTCTACAAAGAAGTGAATACAATGCAAATGTTCCCCTTTCACCATTGTCGCTTGCACTCAAAACTATGACAACATACTTAACAACAGGGATTAAGGTCAACGTCCAAAAGATTAATGAAAAGACCCCAAAGACTGTATCTTCACTCATATAGTTACCCAACTTTCCATCAAAAGTACTTTTATAGACATATAGTGGGGATGTGCTCAAATCACCATAAACCACCCCAAAGCTTTCGTATGCCAATAGCAAAGTTGATTTGTAGTACATCACCCGAGAAACCTGGAACAAATATATCTGGCTCGATTGATAACCTCTGAAAATGAGGCACCCTTGGACCAATGGACGGGTTGTTGACTCAACATACTGCTCTATATCAACCTCTAACCTGCACTCACGCTGCACCTGTGCAATCCACCGTGCACTATCCTGAAGTTGACGTAATGGCTTCACAAGCTCATTAGTCAAATGTATTTGTTCAGATGATTTATCGTATGGAATGAAACAGCTTGCAAGTGCTGTTGTTTGATGATGATCCAGCTCATTGAATGTGCCATTGAACATCAACTCTGTCACAAGAAGTTCATCCCCTGTGTCAATGAGACATGTAGCCTGACCTTTCACTTGCACCACACCATCAGAATCAATGTGTCCAAGTCGCTTAAGCACTCTTGAGCGATTTTTTAACTCTTCCCTAAATTTGTGAAGCTGAGAGTCACGCATTTTCATTCGAAGTTGCTGAGCTGCACTATTTAATTCTGCTTTTCTTTGAAAAGACCTCAACTGGTGTTCATCCTGTTTCAGACTTATGACAGGGATGAGCAAGCAACTTTTGCTCCAATGCTTTCAACTTCTGGTAGTGCCTTATCATGTTGAAACTGATGGAAACCATTCAATTTCAAATTGTCCCTTGGCGCGACTCATTAAATTTCAAATAGCTCAACCTGAAGGTACTAACTAACGGTGCGGGTTTTCCCAAGATCATTTCCTTGCAAGTCTTCATGTCCAGTTGTTCATCAATCATAATAATACAAATGCCATGTCCATCTGTCTGGAATAATTTTGTCTTCACGTATCACTAAAATCACTGGTTTTTGCGGCGATCTCCACAAAGGCAATACTCAGGTGTGCGCTCTGTATTTGTCAATAAATTTAGGCATCTTTCTCCACACAGACTCTCTGGATCATCAGGTACATATTTGCAAACAATAATGTCCTCCTCCGTCTGCTTCTTGTGCCCACGATCTGTGATGAACTATTTGATTTTGGAACACTGATGATGATTTTTTCTAGCATGTCGACCCTGTGCGCCGCGCCCCAGCCCAACGCGCCGCGCAGGCTGGATGCGCCGCGCATGACCAAATTTGCACTGCTGTATACGGCTCTATGCGCAGCACGCTGTGGATGCGCCGCGACCTCCCTTCTATGTGCCGCGCCTGCAATTTCACCAACAATTTCGATTTTCACATTGACTTTTGTTTCCTCCACAATGTGTCGTGACTTCAATGATGTCTTCAACCCACCAATCTTTAGGTACAAGGTGATAATGCTGGCTATGAATTTCATTCAATGTAGGGTTCAATATGCTTCTGAAAGATTTTTGATCTTGCATCATATAAGTTCTTGTATAAGTAAATGACCAGCCTACATTTACTGGATCTGTCAATGCTTTCCAAGCTACAGCATCAATGCATCGACCATTAATCTTCAGATTTTCAGACCAGAGCAAGAATGATTTTGTAGTATGCAATGTAATGATAGAATCTTTCCAGCCATTAAGGAGGCTTGAATTGAGAAAGGTATCCAATTTCAATGTTAAGTTTCTTTTCTCTATTCCGTCAATCATTTCAAGATAGTCTGCAGCACAACGTGTAGACACGATGTTCTGGACACTTACAGTGACTATGATCCCACAGCCAAACTTGGCACAAAACTCAAATGCCTCCGCACCTCCTGGAATATCATTAAGGGACACATTGTCATTCATGGATTCATGAGCTTCAGCAGCTAGTTTCTACAGTCGACCAGACTTTGAAGGCAGTGGAAACTTGTGCAACAAGAACTTTGTATCCTTAATTTCCACAACATAGTCAGTAGGCACTTCAACAGAAATTGTCCTGCCAATGCTGCAGAACTTTTGGCACTTTCTCATTTTGAAATGACTCTGTTTTACCTGTCTTTGACTTTTTGGAGTGAATGATGAATCTCGTCTATCTGTTGCAGGGTCGCTGAAGCTGCTGAAGATAATAAGGTGACCAAGGCCTGCATTTGAAATTCTTCATGGTGAAAAACTTTAAAAATACACTTATTACAAACCATTGATTTGACGATTTCCTCTTCAAAACAGAGTTTTGAAGAGGAATCAACTTTGAGCATTATTGATGATGGCAATCTTGAAATGAAAACTTATTGATCCTCCCTCTGGCCTACTGGCATGATTGGGCACTTTGAAGACACAACTTATGAAACCCTAGACCTATGATTGACATGACTCTTTACCCATTAAAATATCAAACATTGACTGTCATGGATTTTAATAAACATTGATGAAAAGACCTAAGCCAGCAGGTACAAGACATGAGGGGAATAAATGACAAAGTCCTTCCGTCAGATTATGGCATGCTCCTAAATGGAATGCAGGTGATCGAGAGGAATGGGACACCTGAAAATGAAATGCAAAAAGAGTTTTGATCTCTGACCGAGGACTGACAAGACCGACTCTATCAGAGGGAATTGTTGGTTTCCCTCCAGGAATGTGCAATTTCCAGGGGGAAGCTACTCAGCATGTAGCTAGACCAAGTCCAGGTAAGCAGCCTATGAGGGGAATGGATCGACTGCGTTCAGCAGGCTGCCTTTGTGCAAGGAAAGCACTAAAACTTGAGTACTTGAAGAAGCAAGACAAAGTTCTGTGTAAGGTTGGTAGGGAGGCTCCAAAATAGGCTAAGGAAAAATTTTGGAGGGTGGTTGTAGCCGCTACAACAAGAGGTTGTTTGTATTTTGTCCATTTTGCCTAGAGAGGCTTCAACTTGAGAAGTCAAAACAATAAAACCAACATCCCACGAGGGAAAAATGTTTGAGACAGTGGCTTGAGAGAAGAAATCATCTGCAATATGGATGTCATAAATTAGTATCCCAATAAGAAACTAACAACATTATCATCAAAGCAACATGCAAGAAAAAATAATCCACATAAAAAAAACATATAGCAACCCAAAGGCTTATATTTCAAGTTCCTGAAATGATACCTAGGAAGCCTTCATTTCTACTTCCTTTTTAGTGTTTGCAGCACACCCTGTATATTGAATCCTAGAGATTTCAACAATACATATATAATTTGGTGAATGTAACTTTCCGAAACTTTCACAATAGATAGGAAGTGGTAAACTAGTATTTTGTTTATACTCTTGAAGCATATTCTTACATCATCCCCTCTCATGTTGGCATGAGAAAAAATAAAATGCCTTAGCATTGACATTGCAACATCGAAAGTAGGAGATATGGAAAAGTTCCAATTACTCTTTTTACAAAATGAGCATGCATAAATTCAAAAAAGACTTATGAAAAAAGATAATTGTGTTTCACTATTGAGTAGAGATTTTGTATTTCCACCTAACCATGGCATTTGACACAGATGGTTTCCTATGATCATTTATAGTGTAATTTAAGCATAAGTGTTGCACTAGAGGAAAGGAATGAACAAGCTTACCTTCTTTTTTGGAATACCACAAAGAAAAATGTACTTTGTGCTTGTAAAACAAAGATAGAATATCTACCTTATTAAATGATAAAGACAAAATGAATAGCTACTATATTAAATAACAGAGATAGAATGAATGGCTACTTTAATAAATGAAAAATATAGTTTTTTTTTTTAGCAAAAGCTTCTAGAAAAATGTCCATTGGGACAACAAATCATAACAAGGGCTTTCCAACTTAGATTCCATATCTGAAGGGTATTTATTTAGACATATTTGCCTGGGACTTGCGCCAAGTCTCATCCATTTCCATCATTGCATTAGGGTGAATCATAGTATAGTTAGAATGCAACAAACCCTAGTAAATTGCTCAACACTCCATCAATCTAACTAATGGTCCAAGGCCCCATAACTAGTTTTTAAAACCAATCCCCGCCATTTTAAGAAAAAGATAACCACCTAAGAGAATCTTGGAGAAAACATTACATATTTCAAAAATCAACATCATAACAAAACAACATAGTCTTTAGAACCAAACCTTTATGAACTGAATATGCATGCTTTGATAGATGAATTGATCAGGTGCTAATGTCCTAAGTGTCGTAAAATGCTCAAAATTTAAAGTGTTTAAAACTGGTTCAAAGTTGAATGACTGGAAAGTGCTCGCCTTCCCGATTCCGGTGCCACAAACGGTTCGAAAAACGGTCGCCGTATGAGGAATTTATGGCAAAAAGAAGAATTTGTCCATAACATTAGAAATTTTAATTTTTCAAAAAAAAAATTTAGAAAGGAATATTCCGCCTGCACGAAATCCGAGGCAACCACCTAAACATTAAATGTAACTGCAGTTAAGTTGGCGGAATTTTGGCAGGAGCGCCAAATTTGGTGGACCCGCCATAATTGGCGGAGCTATCTGGAGTTAACTAAAGTTAGCTAGAGTTTTTCTAGGGGCAAACTGGAGAAACTTTAAATGGCCATAACTTTGGCTAGGAAAGTCGGTTTTGGACGAATTTTTTTTTGATTTTGGGTATTTTCAACCTTCGGAAGCCATTGGTGCAGGTCTTATAGCCATCTGAGGTCATTTGTAGAGGTCTTGGAGCCGTGAAAGTTCTAGGAGCCACAAGGGCCCAGTTTTGTGAAGACTGTATAGGGTTGCAAGTATCCATTGGAGGTGATCCAATAGTCAATCCTGAAGGATTCAAGTGTTCTGAATCTATTTTTACCATCTATTTCTCCTGTAGATGCCTCTATTCAGCTATATTTTCAATTTGAGAATTTAATAAAAACAAGGACAAGCCCGGTTGAGAGCTTTGGACCCAGCAGACGTAGCCCTGGAGGGGTGAACTGCTTTATCAACTTCTTTTGCATTTGTGGTTGATTTATTTTGCAGAACAAATTCATTTTAATGTGTTAAATAGTAAAAGGAAATAACTCTGCTATGCTTAAATGGGTCATGAACAGCTGGAAATTTCATGTGTTTTCTTTCTGCAAGACATGGAAATCTTTTAAACATGTTTAATTCTGAATTGAATACCTTGCAAACAAATTTCAAGTAGTTTCAAATTCAGATCAAGTTGGTATCAGAGCTTAGGGTTTTGTGCAAAGATCTTCTAACTGTCTTGCAAAGTATTGATGCTTACCAGGTTGAAACTTAAAAGAGGGGAAGGACAGTTGACTAGAGAATGAGAGAATCCTCAGTCAAGGAAGGCCAGAGAGCCATCACCTCCACCTTCAATTTCACCCTCAAGAGTCTCAGCAGAAGCTTCAAGGATGTCTGAACATGAAGGAGAAATTCCTACAGAGACAGATCCAAGAGAAGAAGAAAGAGTCTTCAGAAAGGCTTTCTTGGACCTCACTGAAATGGTGAGGATATTGTACCAAGAAAGAAATGAGAAATTGGTTGGAGAAGGGTCCAAACATCCACATGAAGGAGAGGGCTCTTCAGGAGGTAAGAAGGATGATGATCATTCCAAGAAAGGACATGGAGGAAATGGTGATCCACCACCCCCATCTTCACCTTCTTCCTCTTCATCCTCGTCTTCTTCTATTCATAAGCATAGATCCTCTGGAAAAAGTCCTTTTTTGAAGCTTGATGTAAAATTCGAATTACCTATGTTTAATGGTGAAGAGAATGCAGAAAAGCTTGAAAACTGGATTAGGCAGTTGGAAGTTTACTTGAGGATCCAGAATATGCATGATGATGCCACAAAGATTCAGTTGGCTTCTTTGAGAATGGATGGAGCAGCACTGGTCTGGTGGGAGGCCAAGACTAAAGAGGAGATCAAGAAATTTGGTAAGGTTACCTTAACATGGCCTGAATTTCTGTTAGCCATTAAAAAACAGTTTTATCCTCTTGCTCACATGCAGAAGGCCATTATGAATTGGCAAAATTTCAGACAACTTAAGGGTCAGAGTGTCCAAGACTACACCCAAGAATTCAGGAGAAGAGCTCTCTTGTTAGGGGTAGATTTACAGACCCAAGAAACCTTGCTGAAATACATCGGTGGCTTGCATAGCTACCTTAGACACACCATCTTGATGTTTAACCCTACTAGCCTAGACGAGGTTTGTGTCCAAGCTACCCATTTAGAGGCAAGGGGAAAAAACACATTTGAAGAGGGTAGAAACAAGCCCCCCAAGGGGAAAAACAAAGAGAAAACCTCCAAGGGAAAGAGCAAAAAGAATGCATCTGTCAAACAGGAGAGTGAGAAAGTGATCTGTAAACACTGTTCTAAACCAAGCCATGAGGAGAAAAACTGTTGGAAATTATATCCTGAAAAAAGACCTCAATTTAACAAATCCAAAGGGAAACAAAAAACTGCTACTACTACATCTACACCACAAGATTTAGGGGAAGATTCAAGTGATGAAACCAAAATTACAGCCATGGGTTTGAAAAACTTGAAGGGAAAAGAATTTGAAACTCAAGCCAGCACTAGCACCTCAAACTGCCATGTACAAGCTCCTAATGAGGAAGAAAGAATTGAACTATTTCATGTGAGGGTGATTTCAAAACATACTAAAATTGACACACTTTTTGATAGTGGGTCACAAGCAAACCTTATATCAGAGGACTTGGTCAAGCAGCTTAAACTTGAGACCATTCCACATCCGAAGCCATATCCACTTGGATGGATTTGCAAGGATGCAAATTTACAAGTTTCAAGAAAGTGCACATTGCGCTTTGCAATTACTGCACATTTTATTGACACAGTTGAACTTGATGTGGTACCTTTTGATATAGCAGGAATTGTTTTGGGAAGTCCTTACTTGTTTGACAGGAAAGCTATCTTTCATCGCCATGAAAACAAATATCATCTGTTCAAAGATGGCAAGGAGTTCATTGTTAGAGCTCATCGCAAGAAAACAAATATAGCGATGGTGAATGCAGGACAGGTAAAAAGGCTGGTCAATTCAAGTAAGAATTTTGTTCTTCTTATGATTAAGCCCAAGGTTGATGTGAATCATGAGTCATTTGACAATTGTGATCCAAAACTTAAATCAGATCTGTATGATGTAGTTGATGCATATCATGAGATGTTTCAGGAGCCAACAGGTTTGCCTCCTAAGAGGGAGATTCAGCATGAAATCCATTTGCATCCAGATTGTCCTCTTCCAAACATAGGCATGTACCACATGTCTATTATGGAGAATGCTGAAATAAAGAAGCAAATCAAGGACTTGTTGGACAAGGGTTTCATAAGGCCAAGTACTTCACCATGTGGGTCACCGATTGTATTGATTCCAAAGAAAGATGGCACTTGGCGTATGTGTGTTGATTTCAGGGCCTTGAACAAGATAACGGTAAAGAATCATTACCCACTCCCAAGGATAGATGATTTGCTAGACCAGCTGAAAGATGCTTGATATTTCACTAAGCTAGACTTGCGCAATGGATATCATCAAGTAAGAATTGAAGAAAGTGACATTTGGAAGACAGCCTTTAAAACCAAACAAGGACTCTTTGAGTGGCTTGTGATGCCATTTGGTTTGTGCAATGCACCTGCAACTTTCATGCGGGTAATGGATGATGTCTTGCGTCATTTTCTTGATGATTTCATTATTGTCTACTTAGATGACGTCTTAATTTTCAGCAAGTCTAGAGAAGATCATGTCATGCATGTTAGAAAAGTACTTGATGTTTTGAAGAAGAATCAGTTATTTCTTAAAATGTCAAAGTGTGAATTTGGAAAGACTTCTTTGGTTTATTTGGGACACATAGTAGGAGGAGGTGCTTTGAGAATTGATCCTGCTAAGATTGAGGCTATTGTGAGGTGGCCTACTCCCAAATCCATAACAGAGGTAAGAAGTTTTTTGGGTACAGCTCAATATTGGAGGAAGTTTATCTCTAACTTCTCTTCTATGGCAGCTCCTATGCATGCAGTGACAAGTGTGAAGCATGCTTTCCAATGGGGAGGCAAGTAGCAAAAAGCTTTCGAATCTTTGAAAGAGAAGATTAGTTCAGCTCCAGTCCTTGCATTACCGGATTTGAGACAGCCATTTGAAATACAAACTGATGTTAGTGATTATGCTATGGGTGCAGTTCTTCTACAGCATGGTAAGCCTATTGCTTTTCATTCTGAAACTTTTAATGGTGCTGTTGTAAACTATCCTACATATGATAAGGAGTTGTATGCATTGGTACAAAGCGTCAAAAAGTGGAAACACTACTTGATGGGCAAAGAAACTGTTATACATACCGACCATTAGCCCTTACAGTACTTGCAATCACAAAGCAAGTTACAACAGTCACGACACTTCAAATGGATGGGCTTCTTGCAACAGTTCCATTTGGTAATAAGGTATAAGAAAGGTACTTTGAATAAGGTTGTTGATATGCTTTCAAGGCCTATTATTGGTGCTGTTACTTTACTTAAGAATGATTCCATTGTACATGATAGTTACATAGAACAATATGCATCTGATGATGACTTTAAAGATGTGTATGCTAACTTGAGTAAAGGAAATCATGTAGAGGAAAATGACTATCACATGCATAACAATTTGCTGTTTCATTTGGGCAAGTTGTGTATACCACAGGGGGAGAGGATAAATGTCATAAGAGAAGCTCATTCTTCTCTTATTGCTGGCCATTTTGGTGTGAGCAAAACAGTTGCACATCTATAGAGGTATTGCTATTGGCCTCGCATGGTAGATTCTGTTTCAAGGTTCATAAGAGGTTGTTCATTATGTGCTACAAGCAAGCCTAGCAACAAGAAGCTTGGTTTGTATACTCCTTTGCCGGTACCTTCTAGACCATGGGAGAGCATCTCTATGGATTTTGTAGGAGGTTTTCCAAAATCTCGAAAGCAGCATGATTATTTATATGTAGTAGTTGATCATTTCAGCAAAATGTGTATACTTATGCCTTGTAAGAAAACTATAACTGCTGAACAAACTGCTGAATTATTTTTTCATCATGTATGGATTCACTTTGGTTTGCCTACTTCCATTATTAGTGACAGGGATTCCAGATTTGTGGGGAATTTTTGGTCCAACCTATGGGAGATGATGGACAGAAAGTTGAAGAAAAGTACTGCTTTCCATCCGCAAACAGATGGACAAACCGAAGTTGTGAATAGAACCATTGTGCACCTCTTGAGAGGTTATTGCAGCAAGCATCCCAAGCTTTGGGATGAACATTTGCACTACATACAACATGCTTACAATCGTGCCAAGCACTCTTCCACAAACACCTCACCATTTGAAGCTTGTTTTGGTTACTTGCCAAAATCACCTCTTGATTTCATTCTTGAGAAAGATGTTGCCATTGAGGGACATAGTGACATTGACAAAGCTCGTTCATTCATTGAAATAATTCAGCAAATACATCAACAAATTCAAGAACAGCTTGAGAAGAGTCAAGGCAAGTACAAGGAAAGGCACGACAAACATAGAGTCGATCACAAGTTTCAAGAAGGAGATGAGGTATGGCTGTACATTAGTAAGGAAAGGATGCAAGGAGAAGGTAAAAAGTTGAAGCCTATTAGTTATGGTCCATTCAAAATCCTCAAGAAGGTTGGAAATAATGCTTTTCAATTAGATTTGCCTTCCTACATGCAAATGTATTCTGTTGTCAATGTGGAGAACTTACGTTTGTATGAACCTCCTTTGATTGCTGATCATGAAAATGCTGTTCAGCTGCCATCTATAGAAGATTTCTCGCCAGAATTCTTAGATGAGCTGAAAGAAGATACAATCCTTGACAGAAGGACACACACTTCAAGGAGGGGCAGTGTAGATTATGTTCGGGTTAGTTTCAAAGGTAGAAAACCGAACAAGGCAAAGTGGATGGAGGTGGACAGAGTGAGGGAGCTGCACCCTCACCTCTTTAACAGGTAGTTGAAGGCTTTTGGGGTCCAAAAGCTTCCCAATGGGGAGGCGTGATCAGGTGCTCATGTCCTAAGTGTCGTAAAATGCTCAAAATTTAAAGTACTTAGAACTGGTTCAAAGTTGAATGACTGGAAAGTGCTCGTCTTCCCGATTCCAGTGCCACAAACGGTTCGAAAAACGGTCGCCGTATGAGGAAGTTATGGAAAAAAGAAGAATTTGTCCATAACATGAGAAATTTTAATTTTTCAAAAAAAAAATTAAAAAAGGAATATCCGCCTGCACGAAATCCGAGGAAACCACCCAAACATTAAATGTAACTACAGTTAAGTTCGCATAATTTTGGCAGGAGCGCCAAATTTGGTGGACCCGCCATAATTGGCAGAGCTATCTGGAGTTAACTAAAGTTAGCTGGAGTTTTTCTAGGGGCAAACTGGAGAAACTTTAAATGGCCATAACTTTGGCTAGGAAAGTCGGTTTTGGATGAATTTTTTTTTTGATTTTGGGTATTTCCAACCTTCGGAAGCCATTGGTGTAGGTATTATAGCCATCTGAGGTCATTTGTAGAGGTTTTGGAGCCGTGAAAGTTCTAGGAGCCACCAGGGCCCAGTTTTGTGAAGACTGTATAGGGTTGCAGGTATCCATTGGAGGTGATCCAATAGTCAATCCTGAAGGATTCAAGTGTTCTGAATCCATTTTTACCATCTATTTATCCTGTAGATGCTTCTATTCAGCTGTATTTTCAATTTGAACATTTAATAAAAACAAGGACAAGCCCGGTTGGGAGCTTTGGACCCAGCAGACGTAGCCCTGGAGGGGGTGAACTGCTTTATCAACTTATTTTGCATTTATGGTTGAGTTATTTTGCAGAACAAATTCGTTTTAATGTGTTAAATAGTAAAAGGAAATAACTCTGCTATGCTTAAATGGGTCATGAATAGCTGAAAATTTCATGTGTTTTCTTTCTGCAAGACATGGAAATCTTTTAAACATGTTTAATTCTGAATTGAATACCTTGCAAACAAATTTCAAGTAGTTTCAAATTCAGATCATGAATCAGGAGTAAAACCAACAAGGTTAAGACCAGAGTATGAGGATCAAGGATAATTCATGCCTCGAAAATATTAGATAGCTACAAAGGAGCCACCTAAGGAGAAGAAACCACTATTACAAAGTGAATTCAACCCTGATAAACAAAAGGCTTATAAAGTTGTGTACCAATTAATACCTAGATATGTTAACCTTGGAGGTAGAAAAAAAGCCAATGAAAGAGCCGAAACAATTCTAATTTCTAGTATCTTTGAGATGCATCTAAAGTTTCAAAATACAAAAGAATAAAAGATTATTGTAAGCAAAGATCAAACTAAAGAAACAAATCTGCAAAAATAAATCCATTGTAAATGATCTTAACCTCACACGCAAAATGGTACCAACACGAGCACGTAACCCAAGATTGAATCTATTAAGAAAACCATTAAGTTGTACACTTAAATGGGCCAAATCTAATCACAGGTTGTAACTTCCCTAAATGGAACAATATTGGAAGGAATATTTACAAAATGATTTAATTTTCAAAAAGGATAAGAATGTTCACCAACATGCATTAAATTTTGTATTTTTAAAATTTCATAATGATTAGAAGCATTCTAAAACAAGAGACATAGAAGTTTGTCCATGCCAATTGCTTCTTGTATGTGAAATTTAATAAATAAAAACACTATACACGAGGATAAATAATGGCATGTAGCAGAAAGCCTAGTTGATTTTCTAACATTTTTTATTGCACTTAATGAAGTCAGACATATTCTACATTCTGGGTGATGGTGGGTGTGATCCATCACTTTTCATGTATGTGCATGTGGAACTATGGTGTAACATTTGAATTTGAACAATGCTTGGGTGTGACAATGTTTATTGCACCTCAAGATCCAAGGCACACTATACAGTATCGGTGAAGGTGGGTGTGATCCATCACTTAAACATATGTGCATGTGCATTTGTGGTGTAAAATTTCCTTGAATTTAGGCAGTGCTTGTGTGTATAGAATAAGAAAAAAACTATACATGAGGATAATAATGGTGTGTATAAAAAATACTAGTTGATTTCACAATAACTTTTATTGTACCTAAAGAAGCTAGGCACACTCTACAGTCTAGGTGGAGGTGGGCGTGATCCATCACTCTTCAATGTATGTGCATGTATGTAACATTTCATCAAATTGGAAAATGCGTTGGGAATATAGAATATGGGCATATCGCCATCATCTAAACCTTCTAATGTCTGTATCGAGGTTGTGAAAATGGAGGATGTGTATATCCACTTCACAAGTTTGCACAAATGGTCAATGTATCAAATAGTAAAACTCAACATATGCAACCTTGAGCTTCACAACTTTTAGGTGCAAATCAGGTCGGGGTTTATGTGTTTGTGCTAGTATTCAAAATAAAACGAAAATCTATGAAACTTGGGGGCTTGATTCCCTCGACACATTGCATCTATATTTCTCATATGTATGAATTCTATGCAAAAGTCTCTATTTTTTTTATGATATTTTACTACAAAAGAAGATTTTGGAAAATATTTTACTACAGAAGAAGATTTTGGAAAATTAGTGGGATTCACTTCATGAAATATAATGAACCAGTGCAATTTGTTTTCAGAGCCCATTGGACTTGTCGTTTAGTGGAAACTCAAAGTGATTGTTGTGAAGATGATCCAAGATTAAATTCAGGTAAATTCAGGTTGGAAGGCTACAATATAAACTACCAGAAAGCCACAGAATTCATGAAAAGTAGGCAGAAAACCTTGAAAATACCATGAAGTAGTAAGAAACTATATTTGCAAGGCTGAGGAGGGTTAACGATGAGGAATTTGCATAGCATGAGTGCAAGTCTTAAGATGCATATACATAGAACTTACTAGTGTATTAGTGACCAAAACCAACTCCTCTAAAGCAACTCACACTGCAACATGCTCAACAGCCTTGCATTTCCTGAAATATGAGGGAGGAGAAGCATAGTTGATCCCATTAACAATAACGATTGATTTGAATTCCTTCTCATGGGAAGGATCTTCTTTTGGAGTCTTGTCAACATGCGTGGTTATCCAGGTGGATCTTCAGATACAATGGCATGGAAAAGCTTAGAAATCAAAGTACTTAGAATGAAGTCACCTCAGGACCAGAGCGTAGATCTCGTCATCTTGATTCCAATGGCGTGAATGGTACTTCAATCCGAGTCCAGATGATGAAGTTATTGCAAAAAGAAGGTTGCTTTGTTCCTTAAGAAAATGAGGATTTTTCCTTTAAAAATGGGTTTAAGCCTTAAAAGGAAAAAATCGCAATCGGAGGATCCATGGAGGCAGACTTAAGAAGGGCGCAGAGAAAACCCCAATCACCGATCTCCGATTAAATCAGATCGGCGGATCAAAGGGAAATCAGGTCAGAGGAAGGCTATATATATATATATATATATATATATATATATATATATATATAGATATATATATATATATATATATATATATATATATATATATATATATATATCGACGATGGCATGGGCCGAATTGTGATGTGATCGGCGATAAAGCACCAGGCCGATATGTGAGCAGGATGCCGACGTGATCGGCCAATGCCGATATCGGTGATCGACAATCGCCGATCGACCATCCCCAATTAACAGGACTGTTGCACCTCGATATGCCGATTGCGATGTTGGGCCCGGACCCGATAAGGAATATACGCTCGATTGGATAAATTTGAAGTCCGAGTAAATGGGTTTTTGCTGGATTTTAGTGTTTTTTCAGGATTTCTTGGTATTTATCTCTTCAACGATAAAGAGGCTATCTTAAGGGTTGGTTGTGCCTGCCAATCCTTCTACTCCATCGGCCTCTATTTTGAACCAAGACAGCCCTGATTTAAGTAATATTTGTCCGAAAGACCCATTATAAAAGCCCGATGGTTGGAAAAGCACGGGGGAGAGGAATTTGTAGCATGCTGTTTCATTTGGTAGGAGGCCGATAGTGCACTTCGTCTGTTTTTGACAAGCTATAGATGTTTTTAGCCCCTTTCAGCACCACAGACGCTTTGATGCTGCCCACTTCTCCATCTGAGGTCTCCATTTCACAGTCATCTTTCAGAATGGAGGTATACGCCTCTTGTATGTAGTTGATGATTGTAATTCTCTTCTTTTCATGCCATTTAATATAAAGGCCTCCCCATTGTTCGAGCAGGGCCCGAAGACGTAGTCCGAGTTGGACGAACTCCGTTATCAAGTCTTGGTGTCTTATTTTTGTGCCTTTATGTGTTTTCTTCCTCTTTCTGTTGTGCACATTAAATTCCTGTGTTAAGCTGAAATTTTACATGTGATTCTTTTCATACATCTATAAGCAAAAATATCCTTGGATCAAGTGGTATCAGAGCAGGGATTTTTAGAAGTGAATTGTATGTTTGTATGCTAACAAGAAACATGCTTCAAAGAGGCGAAGGGGAACTAGAACCTTTCGATCCAGAGGCAAGGCGTGCACCTCGAAGAAGAAACATGGCTGAAGATGAAGCTCATCTTGAAGAGGAGTGTAATTTAAAAAATACCTTCTATTGAATGGCAGAGAATATCAGTCAGTTGGTTTTAAGGCTGGAGAAAGCAAAAGAGAGGAACCCAGAAGGACAAGGTTCAGCACATGGGAATGGTGGAGAGGAACCCTTCCTTCTACTTCTGGGAGTGAAGGTTCTTCTTCCTCTCACCACCATAATCATAGAAATTCAAAAGATGCATCTAAGAAACCCACCCTTAAATTAGATGTTAAATTTGATCTTCCTATGTTTAGTGGTGAAAGTAACACATAGAAGCTTAATAATTGGATTAGGCAGATTGAGGTCTACTGCAAGATTCAATAGATTGTGAAAGACAATAATTATTTTCATCCATCTTTTTTAAATAGTGGTAAAATAACAATTATTTTATCTCTAATCTAATTTCCTACCTCACAAGCCATAAAAATTCAATAACTCTTAAATACTATAAAGTGATAAATTATTAAAAAAAAACAACTTAAAAAACATCATTTAATACCCTATTAAAAAAAATCATTTAATACTCTATTGAAAAACATCATTTAATACCCTACGAAATCAATTAAATTAAATACAAATGTGTGGAATTCTTAATTAAATTAATTGACACAAACTTGATACCCTATGAAATCAATTAAATACAAATGTGTGGAATTCTTAATTAAATTAATTGACACAAACTTGTTAGTAAAAGAAAAATTCCTTATAATTTTATAAAATTATATAATTGGTGTATGCATAATTGTTAAATGATTGGTATAAAATTATATAATTGGTATATGCATAATCATTAAATGATTGGTGAGGATATCAATTCATGTGTTAGGTTTATTTTAATGACAAAGACAAATTACATAATTAAATGGAGAATATGTTAACATTTTATTAAAAATATATAAATTTAATTTATAACTAAATTTTGTCATATAAATTTTGTAATATATTTATTATTTAATCTTAATATATAAAATATATAAATATTAATATAATCTTATTTAATTTCATATTTTTATATGTTTTGTTTTTATTTATAAAAATAAATATAAATTTCAAATATAGTTTTTTTTATAAATAGTTTATTTATAAAAATATGTAAATATGTTATGTAAAATATTATAAGTTTTTTGGTTCGATTTTCAATTAACCTTTGTAGTGGTGTGTTTACCAGGACCATGTTATGTTAGTATAAGACTATTCCAATTTCCAATTCCATTGATCACAAAAAATAAGAAGAAATCAAACCTCCATTAGAATGCAAAACTTGAAGAAATGCTTATAGATGGAGAAATTTAATCCCTATAGAAGTTGTGCAAAACTTGAAAAATGTTTTTACCTCTAGGGATTTGATCCCCTAAAGGCCTTGGTAAATCTAGGTTTTAATATGGATGTTTTATATATATATATGTTATGTGCCAACTCCATGATAAGCATGAAAAACATTACACGTACACCGAAATAAAATGTTATAAATATAAAGAGTTTTTATTTTAGATACTTAGTTGACATTTAAATATGTTAATTATGACTCACATCATTCACGTATCTTTTTTGTTATTTTATATATTTTAAAATAAGTGTCTATTAAAAAGTAGAAAGCATATTTTTTTTGTTATTAATATTTTTTTAAATGTTATATGTCAATTTTATATACATTAAAATAATTACACATCTCCCTTATACCCTCAATTAAAAACTACTTAATAGGTTATTGATTTTTTCTCTATATATCTAAATATTTTACTTAATGTTCCTATTGAAATATTTTATTTATGATTTATATGGAAACTTGTTTTACTGTTATTATTATTTTTTAATATCTCATACTAAATCCATATAAACATTAAATAAATTACACATCTTAAAAAATAAAAATTAATTGAAATATTTTACTTTTAATTAATTTTTTATTTTTTAATATAATATAAAATTATTTTAAACAAAATAAATAGTAAAATATTTTATTTATAATTAACATCAAATTAAATTTTTAATTCCTAAACTAAATAGTAAAATATTTTATTTATAATTAACATCAAATTAATTTTCTAATTCCTATTTCAACATTTACATACATGTACTGACCAACTGCGTTTCTTTTTAATCACCAAATTAAATGTGAAAAATGATTTAGATTTTTCAGAGATAAAAGTGTATTGACCAACTATTTTTTTTTTAATCACCCAACTAAATTTGAAGTATCTTATAATCTATTTTTAACTTACTATAACTATTATATTAAAACATTTAAAAATAAATAAATATAAACAACTTTGTTGCTATTAATTTCGCTTATTATTTTTTAAGCATTAACCATATCAATGATGGGTATAGTCTACCTGATAAGGGATAATATCGCATCATCCATGTCTTTATATATGTGGGTCTTAGCTACTTTATTCGTTTCCTCTTGCGGTGTTTTTGTTTTTTGTTTTTTTTAATAAATATATATATTTTTTAATTCTCCATGTTTTGGGAGACTTCTATCGCTTGATTCAGAATGCAGTATCAGGGTGTTTGTTTTTGTATTTTGAATGTGCTTTAATATTTTATAATAAAGATGCTATATTATAGGATAATTTAATTATGTATTGTAAATTGGAGGGGAAGTGCATTGTATCGAGGTTAATATTATTTATATATATTGGGTTGCAATATGAATTATTTATTTAAATGGAAGGCAATTATATTTTGATAAATTTAAATTTAATTTTTATTTTAATTTACACCCTTTATTTATTTATGTTGATAATTTACTTAATAAAATAAACATATATAAATCAGATTTTTATTTAAATTAAAATTAGACTTTTATGTAGTAGTATTAAAATGATAGGTTGAACTTAATATTTATGTTGAAAAATCATAAAATACATTTTATTTATATTAATTATGTTTAATTAATTTATATTTTAATTATAAGATTATATTTTAATTTATATTAAAAATAAAAAACTTATTAAATTTTTGAAATAATATTTGAATAGTTTTAAAATTATTTTTTATATTTATTAAAATATCTATATCCAAAGAAATTAATGATATTTATATTGAGAAATACATTTATTAGAAAATAACATTTACATTGAAATTAATGCATATAATGCAAGCAATCAAATATGATGAGAAATCAACATTTACACTAAAATCAATGCATCTAGTGCAAGTAAGCAAATATGATTATAAATTGACATCTACATTGAAATCAATGCATCTAGTGCAAGCAATCAAATAGGATTAGAAATCACCATCTACATTGAAATCAATGCATTTAGTACAAGCAATAAAATAGGATTAGAAAGCATATACATTGAAATCAATGCATCTAGTGCAAGAAATCAAATAGGATTAGAAATCACCATCTACACTGAAAGCAATGCATTTAGTGAAAGCAACCAAATAGGATTAGAAATCATCTACATTGAAATCATTGCATATAGTGCAAGCAATCAAATATCATTAGAAATCAATATCTACACTAAAATCAATACATCTAGTGCAAGCAATGAAATAGGATTAGAAATCACCATCTAAACTAAAATCGATGCATCTAGTGAAATAAATATTCTTCCCTCTCTCCCTGCTCCATCTATCTATATATCTCCCTCCATCTCTCCTTCTTTGTCTCTCTATCTCAATCCCCCAAACACACACGCTCTCTCACTCCATATCTATCAATCTGTCTGTCCCTCCCTCTCTCTCCATCTCTCTCTTCTTCCCTCTATTCACTTTCCATCTATATCTCTATCACCCTTTGTCTCTCTATATCACCCCCAAAACATACACTTTATTTCTCCAATCTATTTATCTATCCTCCCTCCCTCTCTCTCTCTTCCCCTTCTTTCCCTTGCCCCTGCTTCTATCTCTCTCCCCTTTTGTTTTCCTCCCTCCCTCTCTCTCTCCATCTTTCTTATCACTCCCTCTCTCTCTCTCCACCTTTCTCTCTCTATTTATTTATTCTTACCTCCCTCTCTCTCTCTCTCTCTCTCTATCTCCCCAACTCTGTTACTATAACCTTCCTTCTCTCCTCTCCCCCATTCTCTCCATCTCTCCTTCTTTGTCTCTTTATCTCACCCCAAAACATACACACTCTCTCTGCATCTCTCCCTTATCACTCCCTATCTTTCTCCACTTCTCACTCTCTATGTATTTCTTCTTCCCTCCCTCTCTCCTCCTCTCTCTCAAGTACACTCTCTCGTACTTCCTCTTTCTCCCTTTCTCTCCTACCTCCCTCTCTCTTCCCCTATCACTCTCTCTCTTTTCCCTCCAATCCTCTCTCTTCCCCCATCACTCTCTCTTTTCCCTCCAATCCTCTCTCTTCCCCCATCACTCTCCTCCTCTGTCTCAAGTATTCTCTCTCTCCCCCCCCCCTCTCCAACTATGTTACTATATCCCTCCCTCTCTCCTTCCCCCCACTCCCCCGCCCCATTCTCTCTATCTCTCTTTCTTTGTCTCTTTATCTCACCCCTAAACACACACTCTCTCTCTCCATCTATCCCTTGTCACTCCCTCTCTCTCCACTTCTCACTCTTTATGTCTTTCTTCTTCCCTTTCTTCTCTCTCCCCCCCTCCATCTTTGTGTCTCCCTTTCCCTCTCTTACCCTCATCTCTTACTCATCTCCCCCCTCTCTCTCTTCATTCCTCCTCTCCGCTATCCTTAAGTTTATCTCCATCTCTCCCTTCTCACTCCCCCTATCTCTCCACCTGTATCACTCTATGTCTTTGTTCTTCCCTCCCATATATATCTAGAGTTAATTTATATTATGATATATTAATATATTATAAAATAACAAATTTAATAATATTAATGTTATAATATATTAATATGAATATTAGATTTAATAATAATAATAATAATCTTTCAACATTAATATTAGGGTTAACAATGTTTTTTTTTGTTCTTTTTGTTTTGTTTTGTTTTTTCTTTTCTTTTTCGTATTAATAATAGTTTGGCCCATAGGGGTCACCTAAGTAAAACATATTTTTTGAGTGTTAGTAAGTATAAAGAGGTTTATGGAGTAAATATAAAAAGAGGTTTTATATATTTACCATACATCTGGTTTATTTATATTTTTATTTATTTATCATATATCTTTTTGATATTTGCCCCATAGACTTGGTATATAATTATACATTGATTTCTAATATTATTTGATATATTTTTATTTATTTATCATATCTCTTTTATAAATATGGTATTTGGCCCATGGTATTAATAATTATTTGTCCCATGGTATTTGGCCCATAGGCTTCACCTAAATAAAACATATTTTTTGAGTATTCATAAATATAAAGAGGTTTATGAAATAAATATAAAAGGAGGTTTTATTTATTTACCATGCACCTAGTTTATTTATATTTTTATTTATTCACCATACCTCTAGTTTATTTATATTTTCATTTATTTACCATACATCTTTTTTTAGTGTTAGTAAACCTCTTTATATTTTAAATTTATATTGTGTTTATACATATTAATGATTATATCGATTTTTAAATAGGGTCGGCATTTGCATTTGATTAAAAATGTTAAATTGAATGGTTCATGAGGCACAATGCTGTGAGCATCACCCGATGCAATGAGTGCTAAGTGAACTATTCAAAAATCATGAGAAATTAGTGAGTTACGACTACCTCTCATGGAAACGGTCATACATTAATGACTTACTTAACGCAGTTGAATCCCAAAATGACATCTAATATAATGCACTGCGTAAACCCCTTAATAGTTAAACATTATGTTTACATTTACATGTTTACATTTTTATGTGAAATCTACCCATACTTGGATGTTTACATTTACATTTACATGTTTAAATTTTTATGTGACATATACCCACATACTATAATGTTTACATTTATGTGATATCTACCCCCATACTGTAATGTTTACATTTAGGTTTACATGTTTTCGTTTTTATGTGAGATCTACCCCATATGTGAGATCTATCCCATATCGGGCTGCACCGAATAAGGCCAAAACCTTTACATATTCCAATCTTTCTTGCAAGTTTCAAATTGAACATGGAGGCTCAATCTTCCTTAACATAATGTATTTTCATTTATTTTATTTTGATCTTATGGATACATTTTTCAAAATATTGTAAAGTTAGCTTTAGTATAAACATTTCTATGTAAGTGAACATTTTATAAGATAAAGATGAATATGAAGTAATACTAGCAATTGTACCTAAAGGTACAAAGTCACACCTAAGGAATATAACATTTGGTAAGATCATATTGAAAAACTAAATTACTAAATATAAAAGCTCTTATTTCTAATAGAATAAATATTCTATAAAGATTAAATCGATTAGTTTTCATAGTGATTCTTTCACTAGCTGGGTTAATACAACTCAGAGGAAAACCTTAAAGAGCTAGACAAAAATTTGACTAGGCAGAGATTGCCCAAGGGATGCTAGAGCCACTCTTGAGTCTCTAAATGATGATTACAAATCTCACTAGCTTGTCCATGTGCAACACTTCTCTTCACGACGAAAGGACTACTGCAACATAAGCCATGTCAATTCATGTAGGCACCCTTGATATGAAGGTCCTTAAGGTTGTTTTGAAGGATTTTGATTACAGTGGTTCCATGGACGCCGGTGGGATGCTAGATTAGTATCTTGCAATCGAAGGGGACGACAGGGATTACCTTGATTTTCTCAAGAATTCACATGAAAATGGTGTTAAAGTTGTTATGGCCACATCCTTTCTTTGATGATATCAACGTCTCTAGGTGAGTTTAGAGTAGATATGAATATTGGATATGCTCAGATGTTTTGGGTTCCGATGGAATTTGGAGGGTCGTATGCCACTTTTCTAGATAATTCACAATAGTATAAGAGAATCATGCCAAGGAGGATTATATTAGTGAGTGTGGATTCAAATGATAAGGCAGCTCTTCATATTTGGTGTATGAGACTGCTTCCGGACTGCCTTCTTTGGGCGTTCTTCGAAAGGTATGCACTGACTAGGCCAAAGTAATCTAATTCTAAACTCATAGATAAGTTAGATATCAAATTGGTGTATGTGACCTTATTTGTAGGGAAATAGACCACTTTGTGGATTAATTAGACTACTAAACCATGCTAAATTTACATATATATACACACCCTACCTGTTGCGTTTAAAGCTGCAACTTTTTAAGAGGAAAGACATGTTCTTTAAACATTAGGCCAAATCAAGTTCTAATATTTAACCCTTGAGTATTTGCATATGATTGACACCAAATTGGTAAAAAAAATCCCCTTGTTTATGTAACAAGGGACCTCTTACACACAATAATTTGACTATTAGAGTCCACAATGATACACATGACTTACCCCCTTATGGATTTCAACCTGTGACCTCTTAACAAGAAATAAATGTTCTTAGCCATTAAAACCTTGAGTATTTTCATGTGCCAAAAATGAATTATCAAGGAACATTGATAGCTGTGTGTATTGCCAACAAGAAACCTGAAATTTTTCATACAAAAGAAAAAAGACATCCTAATTTCCAAAAATGTAGGTCGGGTGCAATATTTACATATGAAAGGCTCAATTTTGCAAGGTCATGGAGCTCTAAACAATATAAGTTAGAAGTCCATGGAATGAAAGAAGAGTCATCCAATTGCTTTTTGCACAAATCTAGTGATACAATCTTAGATAAATCATTAGTTGGTGTGAAGAGAAATCAAGTGAGTCTTATGAGTGGATTACATTCTTCACGGCATTGAAGCTTCTTAGAACCCCCTTCTCCCACTTGAACTGAAACTTCACCCGCCAACTTTAGTCGGTCTTGCTGCATTTGAGAAGACATTTGTTGGGAATGTTTTTCTGGTTCTTTACATGTATTGAATTTGGATCCCCAACAGTTGCCATTCCTTGAGCATTTTCAATTTGCATAGAATTATTGGTTGTCATGTTTTGTTTTGCTTTAGCATTCTAATTCTCTACAAAGGTTGTTTGTATTTTGTACATTTTTCGTGGAGAGGCTTCAACTTGAGAAGTCAAAACAATAGAACCAACATCCTACGAGGGAAAAATGTTTGGGACAATGGCTTGAGAGAAGAAATCATCTGTAATATGGATATCATAAATTAGTATCTCAATAAGAAACTAACAACATTATCATCAAAGCAGTATGCAAGAAAAAATAATTCACATAATAAAACATGTAGCAACTCAAAGTCTTATACTTCAAGTGCCTGAAATGCTACCTGGGCAGCGTTCGTTTCTGCTTCTTTTTTAGTGCTTGCAATACACTGTGTATACTAAATCCTAGATATTTCAACAACACATATATAAGTTGGTGAACGTAACTTTCCAAAACTTTCACAATAGATAGGAAGTGGTAAACTACTCTTTTGTTTATACTCTTGAAGCATATTATTACATCATCCCCTCTCATGTTGGCATGACAAAAAATAAAATTCCTTAGCATTGACATTTCAACATCGAAAGTAAGAGATATGGAAAAGTTTGAATTATTCTTTTTACATTATGAGCATGCATAAATTCCAAAATGACTTATGAAAAGAGATAATTATGTTTCATTTTTGAGTAGAGATTTTGCATTTCCTCCTAACCATGGCATTTGCCACAGATGGTTGCATGTGATCATTTATAGTGTAATTTAAGCATAAGTGTTGCACTAGAGGAAAGGAATGAACAAGCTTACCTTTGGAATACCACAAAGAAAAATGTCCTTTGTGCTTGTAAAACAAAGATAAAATAGCTACCTTATTAAATGATAAAGGCAAAATGAATAACTACTATATTAAATAACAAAGATAGAATTAATGGCTACTTTAATAAATGAAAAATATAGTTTTTTTTTAATGCAAAAGCTTCTACAAAAATGTCCATTGGGACTACAAATCATAATAAGGGCTTTCCAGCTTAGATTCCATGTCTGAAGGGTATTTATTTAGACAGATTTTCCCGAGACTTGCACCCAGTCTCATCCATTTCCAACATTGCATTAGGGTGGAGTGTAGTATAGTTAGAATGCAACAAACCCTAGTAAATGGATCAACACTCCATCAATCTAACTAATGGTCCAAGGTACCATTAATAGTTTTTAAAACCAATCCCTGCCATTTTAAGAAAAAGATAGCCACCTAGAGAATCTTGAAGAAAACATTACATATTTCAAAAATCAACATCATAACAAAACCTTTATGAACTGCATAAACATAATTTGATAGATGAGTTAGAGATTAAAACCAACAAGGTTAAGACCAGAGTACAAGAATCTAAGGATAATTCATGCCTCAACAATATCAAATAGCTACAACGAAGTTACCCGAGAAGAAGAAACCAATCTTACAAAGTGAATTCAACCCTGATAAACAAAAGGCTTATAGAGTTATGTATCAATTGATACCTATAAATGTTAACCTTGGAGGTCGGAAAAAAGCCAATGAAAAATCCGAAAAAAGGCTTATAGAGTTATGTACCAATTGATACCTATAAATGTTAACCTTGGAGGTCGGAAAAAAGCCAATGGAAAATCCGAAACAATTCCAATTTCTAGTATCTTTGAGATGCATGTAAAGTTTCAAAATACAAAAGAATAAAATATTAGTGTAAAAAAAGATCAAACTCAAGAAAAAAATATGCAAAAAAAAATTCCATTGTAAATGACCTTAACGTCAGACGTAAAATGGTACCGACACGAAAATGTAACCCGAGATTGAAGCTATTAAGAAAACCATTAAGTTGTACACTTAAATGGGCCAAATCTAAGCACAGGTTGTAACTTCCCTAAATGGAACAATATTGGAAGGAATATTTTGAAAACGATTTAATGTTGAAAAAGGATAAGAATGTTTACCAACATGCATCTAAATTTTGTATTTTTAAAATTTCATAATGATTAGAAGAATTCTAAAACAAGAGAAATAGAAGTTTGTCCATGTCAACTGCTTCCTGTATGTGAAATCTGATAAATAAAAACACTATACACAAAGATAAATAATGGCATGTAGCAGAAAGCCTAGTTGATTCTCTAACATTTTGTATTGCACTTAATGAAGCCATGCGCATTCTATAGTTTGAGTGATGGTGGGTGTGATCCATCACTTTTCATGTATGTGCATGTGGACCTGTGGTGTAACATTTGAATTTAAACTGTATTTGGGTGTAATAATTTTTATTCCACCTCAAGATCCAAGGTGCATTCTACAATCTCAATGAAGGTGGGTGTGATAATTTTTATTACACCTCAAGATCCAAGGCGTATTCTCGTATTCTACAATCTCAATGAAGGTGGGTGTGATCCATCACTTACACATATGTGCATGTGCATTTTTGGTGTAACATTTCCTTGAATTTAGGCAGTTCTTGTGTGTATAGAATAAGAAAAAAAATAGACATGAGGATAATAATGGCATGTATCAAAAATCCTAGTTGATTTGGCAATAACTTTTATTGCACCTAAAGAAGCTAGGCACACTCTACTACAGTGTAGGTGGAGGTGGGTGTAAACACTCTTCAATGTATATGCATGTATGTAACATTTCATCAAATTGGACAATGCGTTGGGAATATAGAATATGGGCATAGACCCATCGTCTAAACCTTCTAATTTCCATCTCAAGGTTGTGAAGATGGAGGATGTGTATATCCACTTCACAAGTCTTCACAAATGGCTAATGTATCAAATAGTAAAACTCAACATATGAAACCTTGAGCTTCACAACTTTTAGGTGCAAATCAAGCTAGGGTTTATTTGTCTCTGCTAGTATTCAAAATAAAAGGAAAACCTAGGAAACTGGGGGGCTTGATTCCCTCGACATATTGCATCTCTATTTCTCATATGTATGAATTCTATGCAAAAGTATCTATTTTTAATGATATTTTACTACAAAAGAAGATTTTGGAAAATGTTTTACTAGAGAACAATATTTTGGAAAACTAGTGGGATTCACTTCATGAAATATAATAAACCAATGAAATTTGTTTTCAAAGCCCATTGAACTTGTTGTTTAGTGGAAACTCAAAGTGATTGTTGTGAAGATGATCCAATTTTAAATTCATGCAAATTCAGGTTGGAAGGCTACAGTATAAACTATCAGAAAGCCATAGAATTCCCGCAAAGCAAAGAGAAAGCCTTGAAAATACCACAAAGTAGTATGCAACTATATTTGCAAGGTTGAGGAGGGTTAAGGATGAGGAATTTGCAAGTCTTAAGATGCAAGTACATAGAACTTACCAATGTATTAGGGACCAAAACCAACTCCTCTAAAGCAACTCGCGTTGGAGCATGCTCAACAACCTTGCATTTCCTGAAATATGAGGGAGAAGGAACATAGTTGATCCCATTAAGCATTTGGAGTCTCGTAAACATGTGTGGGAAGGGATGCTTTTTGCACATATTCGTGCATTTGGCTCTTGAACATTATAATGTCCAACATAGCTGAAATGGGAGAAGGAAATCCCCGTAAGAGAACATAGACAAATTTACACATAAAAAGGGACCATATAAAAAATGATTCAAGACATCATGCTAAACCAGGAAAATAGAATACAAAATTTAGGCATTCACCTCCTTCGGTCATGGGAATTTGGTGAGATCTCTCCCTCTTCAACCTTTTTGAAGACTACTCTTGTGCTCTTATAATGGCATCAATATTGTGACAGTGCATCATAATAATGCTTGTCTTTCTTCAGAATAAGGATAAGTAGGTCAATTCATCAGGGGCTAATTGAGTTGGCTTAGGGAGATTGGGTTAAACACATTTCTTGTATTTGGGGTTAAAATCATTTCTTATGTATGGGGTTGCAGTGATGTAACAAAATTGAATAATATATGTAGGTCAGTCTTTAAATTAGTCGGCTTCTACTTGAATTTATCATACTTTAGGTTTTATTTATATATTGTGGTTGAAAGATTCTTCTCTCAATCTATCATTCATTTTCAGTCCTGATGATGGACCCCCTTTGGGGTTCGAAAAGTTGACATAATGAACATAGTACCGTGGATAATCCGAATCATACTACTCCAAAAAAATACCACATAAATTTGAAGTCTAAAATGTAACAAAATTTCAAATAGTGGTTGGAGATGTCATCCAGATTGCCGGTGACATGACTGTAAGTGACCTTCATGTATTCCTTAGTGAGAGTGAGTTACAAATTGACTTCAACAAGAAATATAATGGAACCATGAAACCATGGGACTTCATGGAATAGGTCAGAGTACTCATTTTCAGTAACGGCCTTGACTAGAGACCCATATGCCAAGACGAGCTGGTAGGCAACCAAACTATCGAAGAAGAGGCCGAAGAGGTGTTTGCTTCCCTCGATGTCGTAGCCATTGATGACCCTCCCCATGGTGAGATCATTGAGATTGAGAAGCACCTAGGGCACCATCCCCAGCGGCAACACAATGATGCAAACCTTCGACATGGAAACCATGGGCTCACACTTGATGAGCATCCTCACCCTGTCCACCCACATGATGTCTGCGAGATGGGAGAGATCTACGTCAAACCTGTGAGAACATGTGTACTCTGAATGCCTCATGGAGACCTTGAGCCATGTGTCATAAAAAAAATAATAAAACCCCAACTTACCATCTTTTATTTCTTCAGAAGCGGCCATGTGTCAAATTTTTAAATCATAGGAAAATCACATATATGAAAATTTCTCTAATGTTTCAAGTGAATTTCCAAATGGTGGGAAACGAAACGAAACCATATATGTGTTGAAACTGCTAAAATTGTGTCTATCCAAGTGACCCATAACATGAATATAGGAGTGACCGTGTTCTATTGCATGAAGTTCGTTCTCTCTTTCATGCCACCTCACCAATTGCAACTCAATCCCTCCCTCGCCAACACTTGCATACAACATGTACTCCCAGTTTGTAATCCAATGCCAAGAAGTGCTTACAAATAAATTATATACTCCTACAATCTAAAGCGCTAAAATTATCAGTCTATATAACAAACAATTCACATGATTTTTGTTTTTTAGGCTTTTTGAGCATTTGAAATGTTGATCAGTTTTAGGGAGTGATGTAGAAAAGTCATGATCATACACCCAATTCAACTCAGATCTTTGGTTTCATTACCCTGTTCGTTTCTGGTGCAATTTTATTGCTTTTGACGGGTCTCACCGTAAGACATTTCAATGGCTCTGAAACTTGTGGAAGGGACCTATATCACAAGAGAAAACGAAAATGCGAGGTCAATTGGCACCCCTTCACCTGTACATTCATGGATTTTAGACACACACATTTTACTAAATGCCTGCGTCTCATTGTTGCTAAAAAAGTTGCTAAGGGTGAAACTAGATACACATAATTTTGAGTTTGGTAAGCTTGTTCTTAGTACTTTCTTATTATGTGAATAAGAGATTGTTTAATACTAATGGTTTTATTTATCCTTCGGTAATGGCCACAATTTCTTAGAAAAATTGGTTGCTATAAAGGCCGAAGAATTGGGAATTATGAGAAAAGGTCATGGTGGGTTACAATTCACTCACCAGAAGGACATGGTCGTTGGGTTTGGTGATAGCAATATTTTCTTTTTTTAAATGATAGGTCAGGTATCTCATAGTATTGTACAATCAATCAAACACAAGATGTCATTGCAGGATGAAAGGAGATTTAACCTCTTTGAGCTCAGAGTCTTTAAAAAGAGCATAACATTTCAATTTAAATATAAGCTCATCATAAATGATACTAAAGATTTGAATCAGAAGGCTTTCAATGACCATCAAAACTTACTACAAAGATTTAATTTAAGCACCAAAATATGTAATTTTACATTTCTCCATAAACGTTAAATGAGAACATATCAAAGGTGAATGGGAATTCTACTGCAGTCATTTATGTCAAGCTGGAATCTCCTTTTTCCCAAAGATAGGACAGTTTGGTGTGGGGTGGTCAAGTTGCAAATGGGAGGATATCTGCCAAAGAGGTTTATGCTTTTATATCCTTGAACAACCATGTGTTACCCAATGTTGATTGGATTGCAGAGACATGGGGTTGGGATGTTCCCCAATGTTGATTGGACTGCAGAGATGTGAGGTTGGGATGTTCCATTGAAGGTCAAATGTTTTGCATGGATAACCATACAAAATTACATACTTACATGGGACAACCTATTAAATAAGGGTTTCGTTGGGTCAGGAAGATGTTATCTCTGCGGAGTGGACTCAAAAGACTGCGTTCATCTTTTCTTAAAATGATCCTTTGCAGATGCTATTTGGGAGGAGGTATCCTTATTATTGGGGTCAGTGTCCCTTGGGATAACACTTCTATTGCATCTTTCCTTATCTCATGGTAACATTGAGAGAAAGATCTCAGGGTTGTCCCCTTAAATATCTTGTGGGGGATTTCGCGCACCAGAAATGATGTTATCTTTGAGGACAAATTTTCAGATGTTAAGATCTCCATCCTGAGGATTGTTTCTTATTTTTAGGAGATAAGTCCCTAAGTCCCTAAAGCTTCTTCATAGTCCATATCCCTTGTTTCCCTGGTTGGAAACTATCCAATCTGTTTTTTTGAGGGGGCCTCTTCCGGTGGTTGATGTGGCTGTGGAGTTCTTCTTCCGATTAATCCTTCCTTGGAATGTCATTTCTGTTGTTTTGGGGGCCTTGGTGACAATTGAAGGGATGAGATGATTGCATTGTGGGGAGCACTACAATGTGCTTTGTGGCTTGATATAGAGAAGATTATGGTTGTCAAGGACTCTCTTTCCATAATTCAATGGGTCCAAAGGAGGAATGTGTTGGAGGTCCCTACATTATGTAATTGGATGCAACAGATTCGAGATTTACAAGACTCTTTCTCTTAAGCCACCTTCTAGCATGTATACCAAGATAAAAACATTGATGTTGATGCTCTCTCCAAGCGTGGCCTTTCCCTCTTTTCGGAACATTTGATTTTTGAGCATTTGGTTGACGGAGTGGTTTGTAGTCATGGTTCTTTCAAGATTTAATCTTTGGGATCATTGGCCTCTATTTTTTAATTCATCTCCTGGTGATTTAGTCTTTGTTCTCTAGATTTTTGTTTTCTTTCTGGATAGAAATAATCTGGATTATGATTCTATTCCATTGATTGCGGTTTTCGGGTCTATATTTTTGGGGTAATAAGGGACTTTTTCCTTTCCCTTCTATGTATATCATTGATGTGTTTGTTATTTGGGCATGTTTGTTTCTTGTATGGTTGCAAGAAATCAAGTATCCATGGGTTATGATACTCATCAATGTAAACATCCTCTATTAATGAAGGCTTACTCCATTTTTTTCCTCTGAAAAAAATGGTTCTAAACAAAGCTTGAATCCCCCACCATCTCCTCCGAATATGACAGTTGTAGCAAGTAATGTGCATATAATAACTGCTTAGAACTGAAAGTTGAATCTTCAAATAATAAGTGACAAGAAATCTAGGGCTAATGAGTAGAAAGTGTAGGTTCTAATGCTCTCCACAGGTCTATCTGTGAGAACCATGCCCGTAGGTTGTTGCATTGGTCGTGCTTTAGGTAATCTCCATGCGATTTCATAGAACAGTGCATTGACATTCTACGCCCTCTTTGATCTGATTGTCGATTCCTAATAATTCAAAATTTCCAGTACCCATATCACCAAGAAACAACAACTTAGCCTTCATTTTATTGGTGCCCATGGTCACCATTCAATCCGAGGATTCGATGCTGACACTCAAATTCTTCGAAGTTTTCTCTGTAGATTGCCGAACTCCATATATTTTGTATCAACAGAGGAGTGAGAACGAAGAACTGTATCTAATAATTTGGTGATCGTAACAAATCCAACCTTAGACTAGACAATGGTTTGTGAACGAATTCACCCAACCACAGACCAGACAATGGTTTATGAATGAATTCACCCCTTGCAAATATCTTTGAAGATCCAATCGAGGACCTTGGTGCCAATCTAGGACCTTGAGCTTCACTAGATGCCCAAGCTCTGCTGGAACGGTGCCTACGAACTAGTTGAAGCCTAAGCATAGTTCTTCGAAGTTGTTGAGAAATCTCAAAGCCACACGTATGGAGCCTTCCAAATAGGCCTGGAATTTCAAATCTCCTCTGCCCGTCAAATGAAAATTTGATGACGTTTTTGCATTTTTCATGCCTTTCATTTTACGTTCTAGGAAAATTTGTGAGTGTCGACCTCCTTTTACCTAGAAAGTCTCTTTCAACTACTCTTGCATCTCAACTTTCATTAATCTCCCTCTGAGAGTGCCTTGTTTTTTCCTAAGTTAACATATGTGTTTTGATACCTTGCTCTGATCTAAATAAAATAATCACAAAATTCTTCATGCTTGATATACTATATTAAAAGTGGTACAAATACAATAGGTTTATACAGGGTTTTTGAATTGTTGTGAGATCCAAGTTATTCCATACTTAGGAAGATAAGTTGAGAGAATATCTCAACTATCTCTAACAAACACAATTAAAATTTAATCCTCTAGTAATAACATTAATGTAAGTTAGAGTTCCCATCAGTTATATTTCAAAAGAATTTTCATGACCTCGAACTAAACGAATAAAACTCTAATAAACAAAGTTAATTTTCATTAAAGTTCATTGTCCTCATAGTTTCCTAGTCAATGTTCTTCTTTGCCAAGAAGTCTAACAAATATTTTTTGGTCAAATGATGATGAGTGTTTCTATTAATAAAAGAGATTGTGACAAAGAAGAACTTTGACCAAGCTTATATCTCTATGCCTTTTTTTGAGTTCTTGTTAATGAGAAGCCATGCCAGTGATACTTCGAAGGAACTTTCCTAAATAATTACTTTGACCAGGGAACTACTACCAATGAACTATGATTGTCTTGTTCCCTAATTGATCTAAGTTGTTATATTGATGTTGGGTCCTGTTGGTTAAAATTCATGTTGATCATAATTCTAAGGAATTTCTGAATTAAGAACCTTAACGGAAAAAATGATGGAGAATTGTAATAGATAGGAACTTTGATAAAGAAACTACAACCAATAAGAAATTTAGTCAACCAAAAACATAATCATAGGAACCATAAGTAACGAAGGAACTTTTAACTAAGGAAAAAGAATAAGAAATTAGTTAATATTCTTATTGAATAGATTTCCCATCCTATTGGTCATTGTTTTAATGTACTTTCTTAGCCAGAAAATTTTAATATGATAGATTAGATTGAATTGTGCCCAACAAGGAACCATTAACAACATGAACTCTTGTCAACAAGAGCTCTAACGAAGAAGCTATGACCAATAAAAACTCTAACGAAGAAACAATGATTAGTCAAGGTCCTCTTATTCTTTCCTTTGTTCAATCATGTATGTTAGAAATTATCTCTTCGTCCTAGTTCTAGGGAGCATTCCTCACTAGGAACCACACAATTAAACTTTAAGCAACAATGTTCCTATTTGTTAAGGATTCAAAAAATTTATAGTTGTTTTTCGCTATCTATACCCTCACTTTTGAATTTCACATCATATGCCACTCACCTCCACTGTGTAAACATGGATCAAGGAATTCAATTTGTACCTTGTATCTTTGTGGTCAAATTCAAATCAAAATTCACTTGTAACGATCTCATCCATCTAACTTGAGAATTGACCCGTTACCAACTCAAAATTAAAATCAAATTTTCAACATGAATTCGACTAGAAATTTGAACCACTACCATGTGAAATGAGTTGCATCATATCATAGTTAAGACATGTAAGCGGTGTTAAATGGCTTCCATGCAAAATAATGTAACTATGAGATTTTACAACTTTGCATTAAAATGTTTATTACTAGCATAACTATATGAATTAAATGGCTAGTAAATGGCCATAAAAATCAATTCATAACAATCATCAAAACACTTACTTCATGATACATCTCAAGCTGTTAAAATTAAAAGTAAAGAAAAAACATAAAAAACAATTATTACAACTTTATTATTATTATCATTATTAATGGTAAAAAAATAATATATAAATTAAATATATATACATTTAAAAAAAAACATGTAACAAATTTTTAACCATGGAGATTCACCCCCACTTTATCGTGGATATTCTTAATATGTAAGTAGACATTGTTACAATACCATGGGCCAATACATGACTCATGAATACCGCATGCCCAAAAAACCATAACTTCTTTAACACTCACTCATTCATATGACATTTTTTTAATTAATGAATTTAATTAAAAAAGTGAAAAAAACTTAACTATAGAAATAAATTTCAGTCTTTGATTTATTTATATTACTAAAAATAGTCTAATATTACTGAAATTAAGTCCTTACTATACACTTCATAATTATACCTAATTTAACTGAGTTTAACTAACATGATCACCAATAATAAACTCAAATTTCATACAAATAAAAATTAAAACCAATCTAAGATTCAGTTTTTAAATCCCACGCACCTTTAAAAACAATTAAATTTTTCACGAAGAACAATACAAAATGTATGAATTTATGTGAAAATAAGTTCAAATTCTTAATTTAAATGAATATGTCAAAATTTACAAATTATATGAAAAACCTTGAAAAGGGAAAAAGTGCAAAATACCCGGTAAGAGATGGATCTGCCAATAGGAATGTTGATATTCATCATTGTTCTTGCTATCGTCATTGACCTTTATCCCATCAAGTAGATCAACGCCTTGTAAATATCCCCAAAAGGACACTCAATTTCAATTTAAGTATAATGGTTTGCAACAAACTATGAATTAGAAACAACATGGACTCCATGAATGGTTTATCCTCAAACGTAGTAGTCTGAGAGGAGAGGGGGAGTTCATTAAATTTAAAATTAATATTGGAGAGAGATAGAGAGATGCGTTCTTCTTGCGACAAAGCATGGAGAATACCTTAGTTTGGTGTAGGAGCATGACAACAATCTTCTCCATTTTTACATTTACCGTGAACGCCAACACTTTTGTTCGTATTTTTCAGGAAAACACACCTCTTTAGTCTATATTACCAATTTCGCCCACCGGTTACATTTTTTACTGTTTTTTCTTTAGGTTTCAATGGGTTAGTTCCCCTTATCATGTGACATTGTCCAAAGGTGCTACTTTTAGCAAGTGATATTGAGATACACTGCTCACTGTTTAATTTTCTATGTTTGTAATCACTACAGGAGATACACTGCTCACTGTTTAATTTTCTGTGTTTGTAATCACTACAGGTTCCCTGACAAAATTTATTGCAAAGCTCTTAATCACTGCAGATGAACTGACAAACTTATTTAGAATTCACGAAATTGCAGCTGTAAAGGATGTACCCTATTATATATTTTGACGGCTTCAATTCTAAACTGGACGTCATTTTGACGAGTTGCTCCTCTACAAGACATACCAAATCTGACATGGAAAAGTTTTTGGTAACTATCAAATACGTTTTGAAATGCTAAATACATCCTGTAATACTTCAAATTCCAGGGCTGCTTCCAAATAGAGGGACATGAGGTCCAGAACACTGCGCTGGGAAAAGTATCAACACAAGTGGAGGGACACTAGAACCTAAGGTGGACCTAATCTAATGACACTATCCATGTGGTAAAAAACTATTGGTTGGAGAAAGACAAAAATGACGATCCGGGATGGGCTAGGCTGAACAATGTTTGTCAGCCAATCTGCCAATCAGGTGCCAATCGGTGCAAAGTGGTTAAATAAGATGCCCACGGGAGATGGGTGGTTCCCTAAGGAACCCCAATAGCCAATGGTGGAATTGCAATACCGTCCAAACATTACAAAGCAAGTTGTGGAGTATCTGTACATGGAGATCAAACACAAGCATCTAGGAAAAGGTGTGGGGACCAAGATGGCGGTGAGAGAGTGGGTGCCAAAAGTGGTGGGGTGATGCAACGATGACCCGGGGGCACATAATTGGGAAAGGAGTTGTCTATAATGCGACTTTTTGGAGATTCCGGTGACGGAATCCAGTGGAAGAAATTGAGGTTAAATCTTGATTTGTTGCAGTTAAAATGGTTTTTTAACTGCATATTTGGATTCAGCACCCTCGAAAACCCCCGGACGCTTTCATTGTGCAGAAACTAGCTATCAAACTTGCGATTCCAATAAATTCCTGCCGGATTTCGACCGGAAAAACCGGCCAGAAAGACTTTCAAAAAATCGCCTTATAGACTATTTCATCGGGAAGAGCCAGGGCGGCCTCGGCATCGTGAAGTGAAAAATATTTCCCCAGAAGGGTGAGTACAACCGCAGTGCTTACGTCCACAGCATCAAATAAGTTTTCAACAAAACCATCAAGAAGTACGGCACCGCCAAGATCTCCTTTTTTTTTTAGGACAATGCTCAAGAGCCCTACCTCCCCACTATCTTCAATTAGTGGGGAGGGAGTGGGTGGCGAAAGTGGTGGGGCGGCGCAGCGATGACGCAGGGCACATAATCGGGAAGAACCAGGGTGACGTCGGCACCGTGTAGTGGAACATATTTTCCAGAAGGAAGAGTTCAACCGCAGTGCTTACGCCCACAACATCGAATCTGTTCTCAACGACACCGTCAAAAACCGGAGGCCATTTTTAAGTCGATTGCAGATTCCCCCAAATTTCCATGTGCGTCCCGATTCCCGAAAATTCGGGTAATCTGCAATCTACTTAAAAATGGCCTCTAGTTTTTGACGGTGTCGTTGAGCACAGATTCGATGTTGTGGGCGTAAGCACCACGGTTGAACTCTCCCTTCTAGAAAATATGTTCCACTTAAGCTGACCGAAAAATTATGGCACTGCCAAGATCTGGTTTCGTTTTGTTTACGGCAACGTTGTAGAGCCATACCGCCCCACTCGCTTCAATTATTTCCTCGTCCATGCCAATGGCTCCACCACTCATGACGATCTGCTCAACCCTTAACTGGATGTTAATAACTGTAGCTCTCTGCTTTGCTTTCATGGTGATTCTATGTGTATATCAGATAATAAATAAGGCGGACTAATCTATACTAGAATTTTAATATGGATCGGGTTTCGAATTATCCTGAATTCCCACAATTCGGATAAATGGAAGTCATGGTTTCAGGAATTTTATATTGATTTCAAGAACGATGGCTTACATGCTAACTGCCCACAACTCATATTAATGGAAGTGAAGTCATGGTTTGAGGAATTTTATATTGATTTCAAGAACGATGGCTTACATGCTAACTGCCCACAACTCAGATTAATGGAAGTTATGGTTTAGGGAGTTTTGTGTTTGATAATTTGGAGATAAGTTTAATAAATGGTGCAGTCTGTTTCTTTTATGTTTTATGATTTGGGTTTTTTAAATTTAGTAAATTATAGTTTATTGTTGTTTTTAAAGGAGTTGTTTTAGTAAGATGTTTTTGAGGTTTTTCTGGTTTAATTTCTTTAAAATTAGGCAGGGATTTATTGAAATCACAAGTTTGATGGGTAATCTCTGTGTTATCGAAGTGCTCTAAGGTTTTTCAAGGTGTTGATCAAGATTTCACCTCAATTTTTTCTGTGGGATTCCAGAAAAGTCCAAAAAGTCTCATTAAATACAACTCCGTTTTAAAAATATATTCTTGAACGTATAAATAAATAAATTCAATATTTGCAAAACATTATAGAATATTTGGAACTTAGATTATGAAGATTTCACAATTTAAATTTGTAATTTTAATATAAATGGCAATACAAATTTGCACAAAATTAATCAGAAAATATATCTCCTAAAAACCCAAAACATAAAAGAGACTAAACTAGGATTACACCATAGCAATGTATATACTTTGACACTTCTTAATCAAATTAGGAATTAAATTTTAAATTTCATGTTTTCTCACACATATATAATTTAATATTTTAATTAAAACCAGCCTAGATCCATCTATATTCCGGATCTACCAAGGATCCAAGGGGTCAAATCTTTTTTCAATCTAAAATAAGTTTACATCTCAAAAAAATTGATTGTAGATTCCAAATTAAGATGGATCTAGGCTCGTTTAATTATTAGTTTTATGCTTTTTGTTTTATTATATGAATTTTTTTTCAGTAAAAAGTGGTCAAGCTGAGGGGAATCACTGATTAAAATGTAATATTATTACATTTTACCAAATATTTCCCATCATCTGGGACCTAAAGATTACATTTTACTCAATATTTTCTCTCAACCCTACTAATTTTATAGTTGGATTTGTTTACTTTTAAACTTTAAATATAAAGAAAAATTACAATAAAAAGTGGACCAATTGAGGGGAAATATTGGGTAAATATAATATTATAGTATTATACTTTACCCAATATTTCTACAAGCTAGTAAAAAGTGGATGAAGCTAGGCATAAATATTAGATAAAATGTAATAATTACATTTAACCTATAATATTTCTCCCACCTCCTCCCCTCACCTTAGCTCACTTTTATAGTTAAGCTTATTCATTTCTAAACTTACCATCCTAGATGTATCAAAGCTCTATATCTATAGCACATTATTACACATAAATTAATAAAATATATTACATATATTATATTAAAGTGAATATCAAAGAATCCATTAGAATGATGAAGCAACTATTTTTCACTTTGTACAATCATGTTTAAGCTTACACTTCTTAAAAACACCTTCCTGAATCACCCAATAGTTTCTACGCATATATATATACATTATGTATTCACCCATTCAAAAACAGAAACAAAACATATAAAAAGAAATAGGGCCACAGAACAAATCCATACAAATGTCAAGTGCTAAAATATCATAAAAACCTTTTACCTGTACAAGCTACATGGATTCAACATAATCATTTTTTACACTTAATTATGTATCTAAATATAACATCAAACTAAAATGGATCTAGGCTTGTTTAATTCCCCCTTAAATAGGTTATACTCCACATGAATGCCATGGGACAATACCATGGATTCTTAATACCATAGGTCGCTACAATGAGTCATTTGTATCTTTTTTTTATTATTAATTTTTACAGGTTATTTAATTTTATTTTCATCGAATTAAAATGTTTATATTATATTATGTTACATTCAATTACACATCTCTACCATATTTTATATTTTATTTGTTGCGATTCAAAATGTTTACATTAACATTACACATCTCTAGCATCCTAGGCTGGAGAACACCTCTTAGCTTAATAAAAAATGAGTAATTTTATTAAAAAAATAAAAATATTATTTTATATTTTAAAATAAAAATATTATATTCAAAATCTAGAATCCATCAATGTTACATTAACTATTTTACTTTAATTATTTCCCCCTTCTCACAAACAAAATTCTACTATTCCACTGTTTTCTTTCTCTAAAACCAACGTTAAATTTATATTTTGTTTATCCATAATAATTATATCAATTTTTAATTAGTGCCTACATTGAAATTAGATTAAATATATTAAATGTTAAACATTTACACTTGACATCTAACCCATACTAGGCTATAGAGTGTCTCTTAGCACAAAAATACAATAACAAAAAAAAATAGACTCGACATAAAAATACAAAAGAAATCACTAAACATAAAATAATTAGTAATAAAATATATTATAAAGATATTCTTTTATATATATTTCAAAATTTTATAAAACTATATATTTTAAATTAAAAATAATTTATTAATAAAAATCTAAATATTTTATATAGTTAATAATTTAAAAATATTAAAATTATAATTTTTAACGAATGAACTTATTATATAATTATAAAAATGATTCAATATTTTTGAACATTAATATTATATTTAAATTATATAATATTAAAAAAATATAATTTGTTTATTTAAATAATAATATTAAAATTTCTAAGAGTCCTATCATCATTTCTATTTTTTTGAAATTTTCCGATTGTATAACTACCTTTTTACCTATTTTTCATATTCGGAAGGACTTGTCTAGGAGCATGTTCTCTCAATGATCCATCGTACCACACCTAAACCTCTTTAATGTTATTAGCAAACTCCTCCATGTTTAACCGTTGTCCCTTTAATTTAAAGGGAATAGTTATTTTTAAAGGAATTTTAAAGTAAAAAATGGGATTTAAAATAAAAAAATACATGATCATAGTTGTATATTAAAGGAATTTTAAGGTAAAAAATGGGATTTAAAATAAAAAAATACATGATCATAGTTGGTTTTAAAGGAATTCAAAATGATGATGTTAATAATAAAGTAAATATTTTTGAATGGAAAGGACAAAAACTACTTTTTTTAATTGTATTTTCAACTTATGTTTTTATAGGTTCTCTCAAATTTCGAGTTAGGAACATGTTGGATGAAAAATTAATTTTTGCATGAATACTCATTCTGCATAGTATTAATAGAGCTAGAGTGAGATAGTTAAGGAAATATATGAAAAAAATGTTTCTTAAAAGAAACATGTCTTTTCATGTATTTCCAAAATTATGTCACTCTAGCTATATCAATAGTATGCAGAGTGATACTCATTGGATGTGGAATTTAATTTTGAATTCAATGAATGAATATACTTGAAATTTTAGTAAACTTATAAGGCCATATGTTAAATATATGATTAAAAAAATATTTTTCTTTCTTTTCAATTAAATATTTATAACCTTTATTCTATAATTTTAACTATTATCTTATTATATCACTTGAGAGGCCACTTTTATACCTCAAATTCCTCTTAATTATTATCATCAAACTATGGTTTGAATCCCTGGAAAAAAAACCACCATCAAATTCTAAAGACTACTTCCTCCATTTTTTTATTTAGTATCCCAGTAGATTGTGCAGTGGTGTAATTACCCTCAACACTTTTAATGCTCCCAAAGTGAAATTTAAATCCCCTCCTACCATAACCAAATAATTATGTAACCATTCCATATTGACCACCATGTTGCAATATTACGCCCTATATAAATAAGGTCTATAAATATTTATCAATTGGGTTAAGCTTTGGTGTAGGGAGAAATTTTGTTATCCTCCCCACCTATGTTCAATTGCTGCATGTGACATGTTGAGATCATAATGAGTATTTCTTGTAATTACTTTGATCATTGTTGTTTGAGTAGTCCATTGAGAACTAAAATATGTATATTTATCATATGGAATATAAAGGTAAAAGAAATTGTCCAAAAATATTCAAAAGAGTTATTTTTTTCCAAGGTCTAAAGAAAACAATACAGTCTCCAAAACTATCGATAAGACTTGTGAATTAGTAAGTGAATTTTTTTTTTTCAACATAGTAATGTTCATTCCCCATATTTCTATTGAATAAATATAAATAAATTCCAAATTCCCAAAAAAATTAGAAATATCATGAGTTATCTTCTCCCCATTAGTCATAATTTCTTTTAAAAAATGACAAATGTATTTTTATCCTCAACTACTTGCTTTTAGTCCAAATTTTCTTTTAGGGATTGGCCAACCCTCAACAATTCAAGGTCAAAAAATCATTCTAGAAAATACTTGGGGACATTTTCCCTCATCTGCAAAATTGGTTTTCCCCGCATGGGAGTTTTCCAGGGACATTTTGTCCAAAAATACTAGTGTTAATTATTTTGTGTGTGCATTATTTCTGAGTTCCTATTATTATTTATGAAAATTGTTGTAGTGATTTATTCATTATTTGTCATGATTAATTTATGAAAATAAATAAATCTACATAGATAGAAGAATAAATTCCAGTTGTTGCAATTAAGGAAATTTTACATTCTACACTTATTTTGGCACCATTTTCCCTCAAAGCTAGCCCTAGAAGGGCCTATGCTTGCATGATATCAACACCTTACTCTATTTCAGCTCACACATGTCGAGGTTTTTATTTTTTCACATTAGCTACTAGGTCAGCTTGTGACCTAGATTGTAGAGGCACATTATTTTATGATTTGTAGGGGATTTTAGGTTAAAATAGCTACTCAACCTTCTCATATAAATAGAGTAGGCTTCATTGTGATTTATCATCATCAGAAACTTGGAAATTTTGACCTCTCTAAAAATTTCAGCCTCTTTCTTATGGAGGATCAAGGATCTATGAATGCACTTTGATATTTGGACTTGAATTGTCTATCTTTGGAGCTATTCTTTGAATTAATGGATGGAATATTTTTCATGTTATGTTGTATGTGAGCCTTTGTTGATGAAATATTTTTCTCTATGTCTAATGTATGGAATAATGTTGAATCTTGGCTTACAAATTCTACCTTGATTTATTGAATATTTATTAAATTTCTATCTAGATGATCTATTGCATGCATTACTCATACATAACATGTGAATGATTTTCCTAGTGGTGAACTATTGTTAGCTCTCCCATGAAAACTCTATTATCCATTGCATAGGTAATTGGTGAAATTGTAGTGTTAGGGCATCAAAATTTTGGCCACCTTAGAAGGTTGTTGGTTGATCCATCACGTCATAGATTCTTCCCTCCAAAGAATCTAGGTAGTGAACCTCTTTGTGGGTGATCAATTTAACCTTTAATCAATTAATTTACCCTTCTCTCGTTTTCCCTAATTCGGCCCCTTCAAGGCTAAGTGAGCTAACTAGGGCTTGGTGTGAATCCCTAGGTAAGGTGTGTTTGTAGGACTAGAGAGCCTAAAAATCAAGGGAATAACATTTGTCACAAAATATATCCTTTTGGTGGGCATCCACTTCAATATTGTCCATAAATTTTCTTACCGTAGTTGTTTTCCATAAGGGCGAACCCTAGTCTAGTTTTTCTTCAACTTAGGGGCCCATTTGTAGGTTTCATGAGCCTTGGAATTATTAGTATATTGTTGTCACTGCAATAAACACCCTCCAAAATTTCACCTATACTTGAATTTTTGATCCTACTGTGGATATTGCAATCAACCTTTTCATAGTCACTTCTAGCTCAGTTAAGTATTTGAGCTCCCTTTTGGATTGTGAGTGTCGAAGTCACTCAATTGCATATTCTCAACACACAATGAATTCATGAGCCCTACATGCAAGCTTGAATAAGCCTAGAATAGTCTATCAAGACAGTGCTTGCGCTATGATCAATCCATGTTGACAGTCAGTGCACATTGAAATTAATAGTTTCTCACTTTTAGATGCATTTGTACTCCTATTTCGATGAGTTTTACAAATTGTCTCCTTTTCACACTCTTTCTTTCATGAGTGTCGTTTTCATGCTTTTGAATATCGCTCCTGCTTTCTTTCACTTTAATTACTGTCATTTTAATGTTATATTCGCTTTGGCATATGTTTCTTTCACTGTCGTTCACATATTGCAAGTGTCATTTGCACTTCTCTTGTCATATCGCAAGTGTCATCTTTTGGTGTGGGAATTGTTGCTTATTGCATAAAATGCAGTTTTTTGCTTGTTTCAAGGGGAAACCTTTGTGATAATGAGTTTTTATTATCATGTAGACACTTTTTGCACTCATTTCCAAAGTTTCAAGCACTATCGCACAAGTGTTGTCGCTTTCATTGCAAATTGTATCTTTTGTGCTGCACTTGGTAGGAGTTGTCACAAAGTTGTTTCATTGAGGAAAGTATGTTGTTCATAAGTTTTGAGTGTTCCATTTTATGTCATCAATTAAACTAAGTGTGTGATCATGTTCAAGTCTTGATTTCATTCAAATTCCCCTCACCGATCCAACACTTAGTCAAAATTGGAAAAAATCCTAACTGGACCACTCAACCTCATCCAGCCCCATTGAACTCTACACTGTGTAGTCTCAGCCCTCAAGCAACAACCTTGTCTCTTGGCACTATGCAATGCATCGTATCTGTCTCCCAGAACTAGACATTTCACAACCTTTGTGCTCAAGTCTAGCCCTTGAGTCTTATAAATGCACAAGCTTTCTCTCCAGCCAAGCCAACACTATGCATTGCATAGTCTCAGTCCTCAAGCCTTAGTATTGAGCTCCTCAATTGTGCAACTGCGCAATCACCTAGCCTCGTATAGTTCCAGTACTTTGCATTTCATAATTTCAGTGTTGAAGCCTTGACCATGGCATCCAAAACTACGCAATCATGCCCTTTAGCCAGGCCTTAACTACTTATTACTCAGTCTCAAACCTCAAGCCTAGCTCTTGATCTCCTGAGCTATGCAACTGCGCAGTCACTTGGCCTCCTCTTCCTTCTATAAATGCGTAGTTGGTTGAAACAGTGCAAAACCCTTCAACCTAGCTCACATACTCCCAAAACTACATAATCTACTTGCCCAATCCAACCTGAACTACTCATTGCATAGTCTTAAGGCTCAAGCTTCACCGTTGACTACCTAAGCTACACAACTGTGCAGTCACAGAGCCTCTCTCTCAAACTGTCACTTGTTTTTGAATCAATCAATGGATCATCATACAACTCCTTAGATTAGGGGTTTATCAGACTAATTTTGTCTTGTCATGAGTGAACTGCAGATGTAGGTTCTCTGTCATACCATGACAAGATAATGATGAAGGAGATGGAGAACAAGGCCATGCCAGAAGACACTTCATTAGCTGACCAATCAAGAGAAAGCAAAGGGACATCAAATTGAGACAACAACCGGAGGTCAAGTTCCACTGAAGAAGAAGATCATGATCCATCCTTTAGAAGACACAAAGCATGAAACAACAAAGAATGGCTTGAAATTTCCATGTCATCATGCAAGTCCATGTCATCAGTTTCATGTCATGTCATGAATCATCATGTGCCACATCATTTTGTGGAATATGTAAGCCAATATTGGAGAAATATAATGTAAAGTGGAAGTCCAAGAGTCATTCATGTAATGTGAAAAGTCATGTAGGAAGTCAAAAGGTCATAGATAAGTCGAACAATCATGAGGGTAACCCAAGAGTCACAAGGGAGGTGAAGGATCACCCCTTTTTTTATATATAGATCCTCATGGTACAAGAAAATGAATTTTCACCTTGGCTCCTCTCGCAAGGCTTTAGAGAGGCAAGCTAGTTCTTTTGGGAGCAAGGAGTGGCTCCAACACTCCACTATTGGAGCTAGTGGTGTTCATTGTATACATGTGTATTATGACTTTTACTTAATATCAGAAGCCTCATGGCTAACACATTATTCCTGCATGGATTATGAATATTTTTAATAATATTATGTGGATGTTTGTAATTCATGTTTGTTTTCATTTGTGCTAAAGTAGTTGAACTATTTTGGTTATTTTAGTACTTATCATATTGAGAATGTGTTGTAATGGTTGCTATAATTTTCACATCCTTGTTGACTATTCCACTAGATGTTAGACAATTATTTCTTGTTTATAATGGTTGCAATAACCGTCACATCTTTGTGGACTATTCAGCTGGATGTTAGATGTATATTTTCTATGTGTGTGTGTGTGTGTGTGTGTGTGTTTGTCTACTAGGGTGGTACTATTACCTCTCTCCTATAGGCTCACTTTCATTTTCCTCTATAGTAGAAGAATATTGACACACATGGAATCACTAGGCATACTCACTTGCTAATCCAATATTAACTATGCATAACTCTCTTGTGCTAAACTTTGTAGTTAAGGAAAACCTATAAAAATACATGGTAGCTAGGCTGATATCCTAGATGGGGCTCCTATTCCAAACAATGTGAGGTCTAATTGGGACATCACATCGGGGAGACCCCCTTGGTTGACGAATTTACAACACCGTTAACAAAATGGTGCTAGAACGAGGGCCATATTACAAGATGTCCATGTTGAGTCTGTTTTGAATCTCTTATCATAAATGGCTCATCCTCAAATCATACTCTCGGGGTGTTTTTCCAAACTATCCCCTGGTAAACTGTTAATCCCTGATGAGCCTCTTTATCACTTGTCTCAATTGAAGTTTAATGGTGAGGATGGAACATCCATAACCGAGCACATTTCTAATTTTCTTAAATTTTGTGAACATTATGAAATCAATGATGAAGATTTTTCTTGTGTGGCTTTCTTCCTCACCCTTGAAGGTCATGTTAATCGATGGTGTCATACCTTACCATCTAATTCCATCCATTATTTCATCATTTCCTCAAAGAGCTTTATCAAGCCTTTGATAGGTATGATTACTGATATGTTCTTAAAAGAATCAATCAACTAAAAATGAAGCCTAATGAATCAGTTGAGGATTCTCTGGTCGATTCCTTGACCTTTGTTATGAATTTCCTAAAGAAGACATGAATTGGGATTTATTTAAGTAAAAGCTCAAGCGTTTGATTCACATCTCTCTACATGGTGAATCTGAATCTCCTGATGTTTCTACTTCCCCAACTATTGTAAATCATGAGACATCTCTAATTTTAGAGGAGGAATCTACGATTCCTTTTGTTCCTTGTCCTCCTCCCTTTTCAGTTCTGATGTAGATTCTTCCTTGCGATGATAATAAATTTGGGAGATATTCTAATCAAATTCCTAATCCATCCTCTCATTCTTCTTCCACTTTTCATGACTCAGATTCAATGGAGGAAATCACATAATGGCTCATGAAGCCCATGATGAAGACTAACTCCTCCATTCTGCAAGATGATGTTACTATTCATAACTCTAGTCTCAAACATGATATGGATTTCTGTTACCCTCTATCATCTACATGCCATGACTCTTTGTACCATTATCAACACGATTAATCGGCTCCACCAACTAGTTTTCACACTCTCCTGATTTTTAAGTTACTGGTTCAAATTGCGATAAGATACAAGGTAGTCTCATTAAACAGGTTATAGAAGAGCAGGATGGTGAAGATTCTTTCAACCTTTCTTCTCTTTTTCAAAATCCTCCATGTGAAGATGATGTGATTCCATTATTGGATGATTTTCAATCTTCTAATCTCGATAGTGAATCAAATGCAATCAATTCTTCTACATAATCTGTAAACTTGGGTAGCAATCATTCTGATGATGATGACTTTATTGATGTAGCGATCATGAATTCCCAAGTGCATCATATGATCTTTCAATTTCTCATGAAGAATTTACTTTAGATCTATAGTTTGATTTAGTCAAGGAAGATGTCCTTATCGAAACTTCCTCTTCGTCTCATTATCCCTTGTGCTCTACCGTTTGCAATGCATTTACTTGCAACGAAGATACTCCATGCTCTTCAAGTCTTCATCTGATGAGTTAACTCCTCAATTGACACAATATGGTGAGATTACCCATGATGAAAATGAAAAAAATTGAATAATTGGTACTCTTTCCATCCCTCATCGTCTCTTCTCTTACATGAAGACAACTCTGCAAACTATCTTGCTCATGAAATTTCTTCGATTCATACATCTTCAAATTTGCAATCAGATGAATCTTTCAACTTGACTCATCTAGTTGTTGAAGTTGAAAAATCCAGTCAAGTTAGTGACATAGGTGGCTTCCATCCAGTGAGCAGTGGTATTATTGAAACCAGTGGTAGAAACTATCCTCACACCATGCACGATCTGGTTCAATCTTCAAGATGCGATTTTACAATCCTTGAAAGTTTCAGGACTTGTTGGGAAGTCAAGGCACTTCAACTTTCATTTATGATTATGTCAGGATCTTGTGACTCTGGTAATCCACCCCAACTAAGTTAGATCTGCTTTCTCTAACACAATCCTTCTCTTTGCATGGTTTCACTTGATGTAAATCTATTTTTGAAAGATGTTTGGTATCTTATATGTAATATTTTGAAATTTCAAGATTTTTTTTTTTATCGGATTCATGAATCTTCTTCATTTGATCCATATTCATGCAAATCTCTCACATCAAACTCAGGTTTTGAATGTTCATCTCTCATAGAGTCATGGAATTGCAAAGTTTATCATTTCAAAGACTATATTTGGCCGAAGGGATCATGCCTATCGGATTCATTTCTTAATAGTCAGCTCTTGGTTTTTGTTACGAATGTTGTATTGCAAGTCTTTCCCTTCATCGCACCTGAAATCCTCTTGACTAATAATGAATGCACGAGTTATCATACGAATAAAATCAGTCTCTGTTCCCTATGTTGTGATTGGTCTCATGTGTTTGTTGTTCTAGCATCCCTTTTAAATTCTTTCAATGATTATGATGCTTGTACAATTTGTCACCAGTTAGAGGAAAATTGTTTGTCACATTCAACTTGGGAAGAAGTTGGTTCAATTGTTTAGAGCATTTGCAGAGCTATTCAAATTAATTTATCTTCATTAACTACTAAATGGGAATTTGATTCTTTAATCAGTCCATATGATCATAATATTAACTGTCATTCATTTTATCGTTTTCTCACCAGTATATTTGATGACAGTTGTATCACATCGATTAATCTTTATGGTTTATCTCACCATTCGAATACTTGTCAAGTAGTTGAGGCACTTCAGCATTCACTGATGGTTATGTCAGGTACTCACTATCTTAACAAGCCTTTTGAATATGAGCTAATCTTGAATCAAGCACGTCTGTCGTGAAGCATTGGTTCTATAACATACTCTTGACATCCTCTAGTGATGAAAATATATTATAGTGTTCTACCTCTTTATCCTTCAAAACCAAGCTAAGAAGAGTCTTTATTTGCTAGTGAAGGGCCACAAAAATTAGATATTGTTTCTTTCGTCTCTTGGTATGCCCAAGGTTCGACACCCAGCAAGAAACCTCGTCCATGATATCATAATCATGGAAAGATTGTCTCTCAACTCTTGCCTAAGTTTCAAACTTCCTAATTTCTGTCATTGTCTTTGGAGGAGCTGCATTAAAATATGTGGCTACAGAGTCTTGAGCAAAGAGTTGATCCCCTTGTTGACCTAGCAGATTTCTACCGTCGCCACCCCTTCTACATTACATACGTTGTCTTGGAGGCATATTGAGGGACAATAGAGGATAACACTTAACAAAAAAAAACCAAAATGACCACAATTTGGGAAGTGATAAGAGAAGAGCCCAAATTGACCCCAATCAAGAACTGAGACTACCCATACTATCACTAGACATAGACCATAAAGTACCAGACTCAGAAGCCCTGTGTGCATGCACTCTAGGACTTGAGAAACTCCTTAAGAGACCAATAGTTTCCAAGGCTAAAAGATAGATAATATAACTCACACCCCACAACTGCTAATTGCACCAACTTGCATGAGTTCTAGAGGGCGCAATAAGGTTAACCCGCCAAAATCTCGACACCTGATTTCCTTTGCACAAAATTAATATAAACTCAAGGTTCTCTCCTTGACCAGACAAATCCTAGACTCAACAAGAGCATATAGACCATAACAAAATTAGAATTGACACAACCTAAAGCCGCATTACTACGAAAAATGTAGAGAATAATAGTATGAAGGTGAAGCAACAATACCAACTCTCTAGTGGTCATGAGCTCAATCTGAGGCTAGTGCCAACCTCCGCAACCAGACTCAGGAGCCACCAATTGATTTTTTTTCACCACAAATGAATGCTTCCCTCTTCTCCACTTACCTAACATTCATTGCGAATCGCTCTCCCATTGCTTACCACCAAGCTACCGGCGTTGCAACGCACAAGCCACACCAAAAATCCATCACCCAATAGCCTTCAATACCAAGCTTCCTCTCTTGCCACTTAAAACACCCACCCTTCTATGCTTCGCTAGTTTCAGGTAAAACCCACTCTTTTCCAAGCACACTCCAAGGACAAGACTATACTAGGATTCCACAACACTGTTATCATTTGAGGGTGCGAGTAGTAGGGAGGTCGACACCTCAACCTCACTCATGTGGCAACACTTCAACCACACCAACAAAACACAAACAAGAAACCATAGCCTTGATCCTATGTTTAATTCCATCTGAGTGGCAACATGCAACAACGTGCCCAAGATGCGTTGCACCATCCTCATTTCCTCATAGTCAGGTGGGCAAGGTGGTGGGCACATTCCCCTAGGCCCTTCCTCGGATCTTACACTTTCCCCATCAGGGAGGTCAATATGTCTATTTATTTAAGGTTTCCTTGGAAATCGTAATTAAGATAATTGCCTTTGAAATTTTGCTTGTTTAAGTTTCAAACTTTTCCGTGATAATATCGTTGAAAGGTTCAAATCCACATATGTAAGGATGGAAATATTTGTTGGCATTATGTTTTCTGGTATGACTGTATGTTACAGATGTTGTACTTGATGGCAACTCCAGTGGCAAGGCTCTCAGTTTGTTGAAAATTAAGAAGGACATAGGAAACCAGTTCAGGAGGTGCGTACCCGCAGGTACACCATGCAGGGTCCGCGTCCAGCGACGCTGGCCAGCCGTTCAGGGGGTGCGTCCACCCAGTGCACACATTTCAAGGCAGAGAAAAAGCATGTGGGGGTTTCTTGTGTGGTATCTAGCCGACGGTTTTGTGTTTCTATGGTGTCGGCTCGTGGTATTGTTCCATGTTTTGGGGAGGAGCTTGCCTATATAAAGTAAAGGAGTTCATTTGGATTGAGCATTGTCTTTGGTTGAATATCTTATTTGGTGAGATCTAGTCCAGATCTAAGAGGACGAATCTTCTAATGGACTGTGATCTCTATGGCGCATGATCAGATCTGTAGATCTGACTGTTTGGGTTTGTCCTGAAGCCTTCATATCATTTATATCTAAAGGGTCGCAGGTTCAGTGAAGGAAACGTGCGCCGGGACGCAGGTACTGTAAAGGGCAAGTGCGCCGAGACGCATCACAGTAGAGAGAGACCTGCGTGGGGACGCAGGGCGATCAAGGTTCAGGTGCGTCTCTGAAGCAGAAGGACGCGGCGCGATAGTGTTTTTAGGTGCGTCTCTGTAGCGAAAGACGCGGCGCGATAGTATCTTTGGGTGCATCCCTGAAGCAACAGAACGCAGAGCAGTCAAAGGAACAGTGCGTGGGCACGCAGCGGAGCAGAAGGATATCTGCGTGTGGACGTAGAGTAGCAGAAGGTTAACGGCGTCTGGTCGCAGGCCACAGAAAGAAAAACTGCGTCTCTGTTTTAAGATGTTCTGTTGATTGAATTTCTCTATTGATAAGGTGTTCTGGGTTAGTTCTGTTGTTGCTGATCTGATATCTGTAGTGATCTATATCTGTTATGTACTTGTTGATTATCTGATGCTTTATGAAAAGAAGTAGGGGGTTGTAGCTCCCTTCCAGGAGTAGACTGGAAAACGAGAGAGAGAGAGAGTTGTAGCTCTCTGCAGGTTGCAGCCTGCGTACTGGTAAAGGACTGCACCAGTACAAAATCATTGTAAAAGAAGTTTCTAAATTGAAAGAAGATAGAGACATATTGCAGCAGGTGGTTTTCACCCACATTGGGTTTCCACCTTACATCTTGTGTTCTTTGGTGTGACTATCTGTTTTTCCATGCTCATTATTTTATGGTACTGACATGCTAAAATAATTCAAAGATCAAAAAAGGAAGATTTATTAAATTGCAAGATAATACTGATTCACCCCCCCCTCTCAGTATTATTTTCAACAATTGGTATCAGAGCAGGTCCTTCAGAGAAGCTTGATCGCTTGAAGGTAGATCGTTCATCATGAGCAACTACGAGAGAGAAGCATCAATCAGGCCACCGATTTTTGATGGGACAAACTTCAATTATTGGAAGGTAAGAGTTACTGCATATCTTCAATCTCTTGGTACAGAAGTTTGGGACATTGTAGAAACAGGCTATGCTTTTCCTTCAGCTACTCCTACAGATCCAGCTGAGAAAAAGAAGTATGAAACAAATGCAAAAGCAGTCAGTACTCTATTAGGAAGTATATCCCAAACAGAATTCATGAAGGTAATGCACTTCAAATCAGCAAAAGAGATATGGGACAAAATGGTCACGAGCTATGAAGGAGATGAACAGGTAAAACAAGCTAAACTTCAAACTCTCAGGATTCAATATGAGACTCTCAAGATGTATAATGATGAAAGTGTTGCTAATTATTTTCTTCGGGTAGATGAGATTGTTAATTGTATGAAAAATTTGGGTGAAGAAATAAAAGAGGCTATAGTAGTTCAAAAGATTCTAAGATCATTATCCCCCAAGTTTGAATCTAAAGTATCTGCAATAGAAGAAAAGGAAAATCTCCGTGTTCTCACTATGTCTCAGCTACATGGAATTCTAACTGCTTATGAAATGAGAAAGGGAGGTCCATCAGACAGAAGGGAAGCTGCTTTTAAGGCATCAGGCAAAGAAGATTACTATGAAGCAAGCCATGTTCCAGAAGAAGAGGAAGAAGAATCAAATTTTGTCAGAAATCTTCAAAGGGGTTCTGGAAGGTTCAGAGGTAAGCTACCTTTCAAATGCTTTGCTTGTGGAAGAGTAGGTCATTATGCTGCAAAATGTCCTTATAAGGATAAAGGAAAGGAACCTGCTAGATGGAACAAGAAACAAAGTGCAAATAAGGGAAGCTACTACACCCATGAAGATAGTGATGGTTTATCAAATAGTGATGAAGATGAACAAGGTAATAAATATAAGTTGTTAATGGCATTTGAAGATGATGGTTATGAGGATGCTGTAGATGTGAATAACCTCTATTATGAAATTACTAGACTCAAGAGATGTATAGAAGAAAAGAATGTGATCATTGATACTCTACAATTTCAAATTGATGAAAAAGAAAAACATCTTGAAAAACTAGAAGGTGAAATTGTTGGTCTCAGAAAAGAAATTGAGAAAACAAAAGCTATTAATCTTAAGTTTGTCAAAGGATCTGAAACTTTGGATGAGATTATCAATGTGCAGCGGTCTCCTCTAAACAAGACAGGTTTGGGTTACAATGGAGAAACCTCTCAAGCATCCACCTCAAAAAGTTATCTTGATGCGGCAAGAAGAAATGAGCAGAAGAACAATGAAGATAATCAGGTAAAGCAGGGACAAAATACAAACAGAAACTATCAGGGGCAATCCATCTTAAGGGTGAACAAAAGCTACAACCAGCCACAGGTAAAATCTTCTCAGTTTGGTTCAAGAATAGATGAAAATAGAAATTACAATCAGTTGGCAGGTAGATTCAATAACCGCAGAAGCTTCTTCAATGGACAATGCTTTTCTTGCCATAATTTTGGTCACAAAGCAGCTCAATGTGTTGCATATAAAACAATCATGACTAGGGAAGCTCAAAAACAAAGAAGTATGACAGGGATGACAAAAAGGACCTATAACAACTTTTCGGTTCTTGAAAATGAAGTCGAATGTTCTATTTGCAATAACTTTGGTCATGAAGAATCTAAATGCAGGAGCAGGTTTCAGCAGAAAAAGGAGCAAGCCTCAAGCACCAAAACATGGAGAATAAAGGAACCTCAAACAGAAAGATGTGGAATAGCATTTTATGCAGAGGGACAAGAAAATCTATGGTACATTGACAGTGGATGTTCGAAGCATATGACAGGTGATAAAGAAAAACTTGAATCTTATTCTGTTCTAGAAAAAGGAAAGAAAGTCTCTTTTGGAAACGATACTCCTGCAACTATAAAAGGAAAAGGCATTGCTCAGTTAAAAGGAAAGGTCAAAGCTGGAAATGTTTTGTATGTTGATGGATTGAAGCATAATCTTCTAAGTGTCAGCCAGATGTGTGATCAAAGAACCGAGGTTATTTTCAGATCGAATGGATGTCTTGTTCGTGATCTTGATACAGGTAAAACAGTACTCAAAGGCAAAAGAACTCCAAATAATATGTACATATTTGAAGAAGGACAACAACAATGCTATCTAAGCAAGGATGAAGAGCACTGGTTATGGCATCGAAGGTTGGGACATCTAAGCTTCTCACAAATAAGGAAAGCATGCAAATATCAGGCAGTTCGCGATCTTCCAGATATCAAAATTCCTGACAACACCATATGCAGATCATGTCAGTTTGGAAAACAAACCAGGACTAACTTTCCAGAGAAGGAAGGATCAGCTAGCATGCCTCTTGAGCTAGTACATACAGATACATGTGGTCCATTCAGGAAAAGAACACCTAGAGGAGAGGAATACTTGATATTATTTATTGACGATTTCTCCAGGTTTGTCTGGTTAGGACTTATGAAGCACAAAGATGAAGCTTTCGAAAAATTCAAATCCTTCAAAGCCTTGGTTGAAAATGAATCAGGTCACAAAATTAAGTGCCTCAGATCCGACAGAGGTGGGGAATTTACTTCAAATGAATTTTTCGATTTCTGTGATGAACATGGCATAAGGAGAGAATTCTCTACAGCTAGAACTCCTCAGCAAAATGGAGTTGTTGAAAGAATGAACAGAACAATCCAACAAATGGCTCGTGCTATGCTTGATGAATCAGGAACTCCCGCAACTTTCTGGGGTGAAGCTGCACATGCTGCGGTTATTATTCTCAACAAGACAAATGTCCGGGTGAACAGCACTCAAACTCCTCATGAGCTCTGGAGTGGTAAAACTCCTTCGGTAAAGCACTTCAAAATCTTTGGGAGCAAATGCTATATCAAGAATACTGATGAGCAGCTTGGCAAACTTGAACCTAGAGCAGATGAAGGCATTCTTCTTGGTTACTCTCCACATAGCAAAGCATACAAGTGCTACAATAAAAGACTTGGCAGAATTGTTGACAGCATTGATGTGGTGGTTGATGAGAAGGGATACATTCCTAGGCAAGTACATCGGGAAGATATCGAAGAAGATGAAGGCTACCCTCAAAGACAGAATGATGAAGAAGAAGAACCCCAAGAAGAACCTCAAGAAGAACCAGAGGAGCAGACAAGAATAGAAGAGAAAACTCCATCCAGATATGTTCAGAAGAATCATCCAGAATCTCAGATTGTGGGGCAGAAAGAAGCAGGTGTACAAACAAGAAGAACAGTTGCAGAAGCCTCAAGCTATTTGGCATTACTATCCTCTACTGAACCACAAAATGTGAAAGAAGCATGCAAAGATGAATGTTGGGTAAAAGCAATGGATGAAGAACTTGAGCAAATCAAAAAGAACAACACTTGGGAGCTGGTTCCTAGACCAAAGGATAAGAATGTTATCGGAACAAAATGGGTCTTCAAAAATAAATTGAATGAAAATGGAGAAGTAATTAGAAACAAAGCCAGACTTGTTTGTAAAGGGTATGCGCAGCAAGAAGGAATAGACTTTGAAGAAACTTTTGCTCCTGTTGCAAGACTTGAGGCCATCCGAATGTTCCTTGCTCTCTCAAGTTTTCAAAACTTCAAAGTATTTCAAATGGACGTGAAATCAGCCTTTCTGAATGGAGACTTGGAAGAAGAAGTGTACGTTGAACAGCCAGATGGGTTCATTCTTGGAAATGATCCAAATCTTGTATGCCGATTGAAAAAGGCTCTCTATGGTCTCAAACAAGCTCCAAGGGCTTGGTACTACCGGTTGGACAAATATCTTCATCAACAAGGTTTTTCAAAAGGTTCAGCAGATAGCAATCTGTATATAAAAGTTGAAAATGACAAATTGCTAATACTTGTTGTGTATGTAGATGACATTATTTTTGGCAGCAATGAAGAAGCTATGAGTCAAAGTTTTGCCTCGGTCATGCAGAAAGAATTTGAAATGTCCTTGCTAGGAGAACTGACATATTTCCTTGGTTTGCAAATCCAACAAAAGGAAGGAGGAATCTTTTTATCTCAAACCAAGTATCTCAAACAGATTTTGAAGAAATATGGCATGGAAGATGCAAAACCAGTATGTACACCCATGGTCACAGGATGTAGTCTCAGTGCAAATGATGAATCTGCAGCAGTACATCAACCAACCTACAGATCTATGATTGGAAGTTTACTATATTTGACAGGTACCCGACCGGACATCATGCATGCAGTTGGAATAGTTGGAAGATTTCAGGCAAATCCGAAGGAGACTCATCTTCAGGCAGTAAAGAGAATCTTCAAATATCTTCAAGGGACTCAAAATTATGGCTTATGGTATCCTAGAGATACATATCTTACTCTTCATGCTTATACAGATGCAGATTGGGCCGGAAGCGTGGATGACAGGAAAAGCACAAGTGGTGGTGCGTTCTTTATGGGTTCCAGACTGGTATCTTGGTTCAGCAAGAAACAGAGTTCGATCGCCTTGTCTACAGCTGAAGCGGAATATGTTGCTGCTGCATCTTGTTGCACCCAACTTCTTTGGATGATGCAGACTTTGCAGGATTTTCAAATCACTTGTACACCACCAATCCCCATCTTATGTGATAATACAAGTGCAATCAGCATCTCAAAGAACCCTGTTATGCATTCAAAAACCAAGAACATACCAATCAAGTACCATTTTCTCCGGGAATAAGTGCTTGAACAGAAAGTCAAGTTGGAGTATGTTCCTTCCAAGGAACAAGTTGCTGATATTCTCACCAAACCATTGCCCAGGGACACGTTTGAATACCTCAGGCAAAAGCTGGGGGTTGTTGATGTATCATCTTATTGTTGAACATCTTCTTATTGGTGGTACAGGCTCAGGGGGAGCACATAATGCATTGTTGGCATTATGGAGAAGGAGATCTTGGAAATAGCTGCAATATGTCTCTATCTCTTTCATGGTGGATCTCTGGTTATTTGTTGCAGATCTGGAGGAGCATGAGCTTAAGGGGAGCATACCCTTTGCCCTTGATGTCAAAGGGGGAGAATGAAGCTGAAGTTTGTAAGGTTGCCATCAAGTCCAAAGGGGGAGATTGTTGGCATTATGTTTTCTGGTATGACTGTATGTTACAGATGTTGTACTTGATGGCAACTCCAGTGGCAAGGCTCTCAGTTTGTTGAAAATTAAGAAGGACGCAGGAAACCAGTTCAGGAGGTGCGTACCCGCAGGTACACCATGCAGGGTCCGCATCCAGCGACGCTGGCCAGCCGTTCAGGGGGTGCGTCCACCCAGTGCACACATTTCAAGGCAGAGAAAAAGCATGTGGGGGTTTCTTGTGTGGTATCTAGCCGACGGTTTTGTGTTTCTATGGTGTCGGCTCGTGGTATTGTTCCATGTTTTGGGGAGGAGCTTGCCTATATAAAGCAAAGGAGTTCATTTGGATTGAGCATTGTCTTTGGTTGAATATCTTATTTGGTGAGATCTAGTCCAGATCTAAGAGGACGAATCTTCTAATGGACTGTGATCTCTATGGCGCATGATCAGATCTGTAGATCTGACTGTTTGGGTTTGTCCTAAAGCCTTCATATCATTTATATCTAAAGGGTCGCAGGTTCAGTGAAGGAAAAGTGCGCCGGGACGCAGGTACTGTAAAGGGCAAGTGCGCCGAGACGCAGCACAGTAGAGAGAGACCTGCGTGGGGACGCAGGGCGATCAAGGTTCAGGTGCGTCTCTGAAGCAGAAGGACGCGGCGCGATAGTGTTTTCAGGTGCGTCTCTGTAGCGAAAGACGCGGCGCGATAGTATCTTTGGGTGCGTCCCTGAAGCAACAGAACGCAGAGCAGTCAAAGGAACAGTGCGTGGGCACGCAGCGGAGCAGAAGGATATCTGCGTGTGGACGCAGAGTAGCAGAAGGTTAACGGCGTCTGGTCGCAGGCCACAGAAAGAAAAACTGCGTCTCTGTTTTAAGATGTTCTGTTGATTGAATTTCTCTATTGATAAGGTGTTCTGGGTTAGTTCTGTTGTTGCTGATCTGATATCTGTAGTGATCTATATCTGTTATGTACTTGTTGATTATCTGATGCTTTATGAAAAGAAGTAGGGGGTTGTAGCTCCCTTCCAGGAGTAGACTGGAAAACGAGAGAGAGAGAGAGTTGTAGCTCTCTGCAGGTTGCAGCCTGCGTACTGGTAAAGGACTGCACCAGTACAAAATCATTGTAAAAGAAGTTTCTAAATTGAAAGAAGATAGAGACATATTGCAGCAGGTGGTTTTCACCCACATTGGGTTTCCACCTTACATCTTGTGTTCTTTGGTGTGACTATCTGTTTTTCCATGCTCATTATTTTATGGTACTGACATGCTAAAATAATTCAAAGATCAAAAAAGGAAGATTTATTAAATTGCAAGATAATACTGATTCACCCCCCCTCTCAGTATTATTTTCAACAATATTTGTTTATGATTTTAATACTTTCTATTTTTGTTAGCTTTATATTTTCCATGTTTGAAGATTATTATTATTATTAATTTAATTTAATTTGTTTTAATATTTTTCTTTTTATTTGATACTAAATATGTTATAAAGATGTTATATGTTATATTGTATGATAATTTAATTATGTATTGAAAATTGGATGTGAAGGTGCACGGTATAGAGATTAACATTATTTATATTTATTGGGGTGTAATATGAATGGATTATATTTTGATAAATCTAGTTTTTGTTTTAATGTTTTTTTTTAAGATAATAATTGAACTTATTTATGCTGAAATAAGAATATATAAAATTTACTAGACTATATAATATTTTAATTAGCTACTTCGAATCTAAAAAGTTATTATTTATAAATTAGATTATTAAATTAATTATATAGATTGGGATTAATAGATATTAATTTAAATAAATTAATATTTTTAAAGATTAATTAATAAATTAACTATATAGATTGTGACTGATTATATTTATTTAAATTAAAATTTTAAAATAATTAAAAAAAAAATTTATAGACATTCATGTTATAGTAATAAAAAGCTATCTATTTCGGAAAATGTCTTTTATCTCCAATTTAAATTAGGTTTAATACACTTCATGTTATAATAATGATAAGTCATCTATTTTAGGAAAAAATCTTATCTTTCTCATTTATTTTTATATAAATTTGATTATAATTTAATCTATCTCTTATTAATATTCATATCTTATTAATATTCATATGTTGTAATTTTTTTTTTTCATATGAATCTTATGAATGAGTTTTGTTAAAGTTATTTCAATGTGCACTTATTTCTGGGTGGATGAACAATTTATAAGATAAAGATGGGTATAAATTAATAATATTATGGAATATTAGTGTTTATATATTAATAATGTTTAATCTAATATAATGTTATTTATTTTTAAGTCTTTGAGATAGGTTTTTCGCGATAATCACATTAGAATTTATTTGTTAACCCGTTTCGAACCAATAAGTGTGGTTCATCGTCAAGACAAGTGTCGACAAATAAATTCTGATGTAATTATCACCAAAAAGAAGTCTCAAAAATTTATATGAATCACAACAACCTCAATTCAATATTTTTAAATCATCAATATTTTTGTTAATATCAAAATAGTTAATTCATATTATAGAAAAAATGTTAAAATGTGTTTGATGATTAAAATAATGTTTTAATGTAATTTATGCAATGGTATTTGGAATTGTGTTGGACATAAAATTTATATCAAGAAATTATAAAAGACATTTATATTGATTATAAATTTCAAGTAATTTATATTTCATGTTTTATATTTGTTAAGATGTTATATTTGAAACCAAATTTGTAGCATTTTGGATAAATTACACGAAAAAATATACCAAAAAAACCATCCATAAAGGAATTTCTAAATTTTACAATAATCCAAAATCTATAAAGTTTTGAGCGTCTTCTAAATTCATTCAAATCATTGAAAAGTCAAAATTCTGCAACAATAAAATCTAATACTGTTCGCTAAATAACATGCCCACGGGAAATGGGTGCTTCCCCAAGGAACGCGAGCAGCCGGTGGTGGAATTGCAATACCGTCCAGGTGTCGAATTTCGTTTAAATTAAGATTACACTATATCAATATATACTCACGCACTTTCTAATTATATTAAATTTTTATTTATTTACTTTAAATTAATTTTACATTAATTCAGAATTTCAAGATGCATCATCTCAAACATTATAGTTCATACTATCACTGGTCTCATTCTGTTTCAAGGGAAACTAGATAGGTTGAACGATAATTTAAGAGCAAGTATATCAAAATAAAGCAATTGTTGCTTAAAACTACAAGAGCTAACTAAGACTGAGCTACATAAAGAATCAAAATATTTGCATAGAGACATATCATGAAGTCAAGATTAAAAAGAAGTCACTAGAGCAACATCATGTGCACTTGTACTCGCTGGAGCAAAGGGATTAAGCTCATATTGAGGATGGCTTTCTAGGTGAGCTAGACGAGCATCCAAGCTATTCAAATATGAGCACTAATATCACTACATCCGCTTGATACCGTTCAATGAAGAAATGATGTCATTACAATTTTCATGTTTCTATTTTAGGACTCTACCCAAAAGAGTTTTCATCTGCTAATGGAGGGTGATGGAGTACAGGTATTGAATCTATCTTCCCTGGTGTGACCAGGGTCAAGAACCCAATTGGCTACCTCCTCTAGAATTTCAAAGTTAGAATGTGCTTGGCAGTCATTAGTGGTGAGAGTGTCAAGTTGGCAGATTTCTTCACGAATGTTAGGTAATGTCATAGAGTGGAATATGCCAACAACTTCCTAGGCCTGTGCCTAGGCACAAAACTGGCCTTGTAATCCTCTACCACCAACTCCCCTACATCCACATGATGTACGAAGCCTTCGTTTGGGTTATTGTTTAGTATTTTAACTGCGTAGGAGTCACTACCCCAAACTTAAGGTCAACGTGCACCAACACTTTCATAGGCCAATACTCGAATTTTTGTATAGCTCACACACCTTGTGCTTACCCAGACTCCCAAACTAAGGCTTAAACATGAGTCATTTGAACCATGGTCAAAACATGGCATAAGTCCTTACCGACACAGGTCCTTTATCCTATGGTTGCAATCAATAGAAACACATTGACGATATTGGTGAACTACAGGGAGGGCCTCCCCTTATGAAGTAAGTGAAAGGGGGTGGGAAGGAGGGCCACGGGTTCCCCCTGTGACAAAAGAAGAAAGGTGGGGTGGGGAGAGAAGGGGCACATGAATTGGGTCCATGTTCTTATAAATGTATATGATTACAGAGGGAGGATATATAATGTAGGGGCCACCGTATTGCCTGTAGGTTACTAAACAATCCCCAGACCTTTCACTGTGGCTAGGCTCCTAATGCTCTACCACTTCGAGTTCCTTTAACTACTCCTATTAAACATTGAAACTTAGCCTGCACCACTGAAAATTCGATCTTTGCATAATTGCAATGATCTTATGTGAGAAATCTTTGCTAATAGGGATTAGTCGATGAGCTAGTTACACAATGTGGGCATAATGTTACGTGGGAATTAATGCTTCCTTAAAGCACTACTTTGACGATGCACACACACAAACCAAATTAAATTGAATATTCATATAAGCCCAACAAGGAGTCAACACTCACAGAAGACATACAAAAAAATTGCCATTCGATCCATTTCTCAGAACAAGGTATAATTTTAAATAGTTACACAACTTCTCCCTTTGAGTTGTAGGCTCTTGTGATCCTCCTTGAGCTTTATTCTCCCTTAATAACTCATCTCTACTCTTCTCCCAACGCCTTTCCTATTGCTACTACACATAATACACATGTATACTTTGTACATATCAGAAAATATATTGACAAAACCAAAAGTGTTCAGACATCTATCCCAACACTGCAAACACATCAACCTAACACTTGTCTTTTTGACAAAGGCCCATTTGGCCAAAACATCATCTCACCACCCAAATTCTTCTAGAATGTGGACACTTGTATTTACATCAAATTGCCTAAATTTATACAAGTTACATTTGAGGGAATTTCTTCCCCTTTGGAGAATTTCATGATCCCCTTAAGTCTAATAAAAATGGATATCCCGGGGTTGATGCTCCTACATCAGACTCCCCACGTAGAAATTTTTATGACCTTCTAGTCATTTTTCTTCAATTTTTGAAATCCTCTAGGGTCCCAAACCCTATGTTGCTGATGTCCACATGGCTATCCCAATTGTTTTGTTATTACCTTCACTTTTCTAGGATCCCTTGTTTTAGATTACCTTCACATTTTTTATTTACTCATTTTATTAGATATCATTTAATGCCTTCCTTGATAGGGACATTTATGGTAGACATTAAGGTGCAAGAGGACATCGATCCTTGGCTCAAAGTCACATTCCATCCCAACATGCCTCCATATTTAAACATTTAATACCTTCTACATCGATTGAGACACCACCTCCTCACTTAATGCTCCACATTAGCCTCGCTCATGCCGATAGAGTCTTCATCGAGGCTGCTAACTCTAAGTTCATTGATATGGTTTCCATTATTGCTTTGGCCCTTGCATATTTGTTGTTTCCTTCTCATACCATGACTTTTGGTAGACTTTCCTTTTCTAGCTCCCTTGCATAGTTTCCTCCCATTTTGTTATCTCTCGTCCTTGCTAATAGTGGAGGAAGGATGTGAATTTATTATGGTAGAATCAAGGCACATCCTCTAGGATAGTATCATTCTCTTCTTCGGTTTGTAGTTCCCATGACCATTTTCTTTGAGTCTCCTTAGTCCTATTCGATTCTTCCTCCCCTTGGCTAATGTGACTTGCCAAGTGAGCCCACTATCGTCAGGAGGTGGAGGATGAGGAATTGGAGGTCATGGAGGATCATGTGTTCAATTCCATTTTGATTCCTTAGTCCACATTATTAAGCTCACACCTTTCCAGAAATCTAGTCGAAAATCAACATGAAAGAGGAGAAAGTGTGTCATGAGAATCAAGGAATTATGGAATCAGAGGTTATGGATGGTGTTGTAGTTTGGATCCTAGACATTTAGAACACCAGGATCCATAATCACTACTTATATTAATATACTATTGATTTCTATTGGCATGTCAAGTTGCTTTTGGGGAAAGTTATGGTCGATCGAAACGAAGCCTGGGACAACCTCGTGAACAAATTGGAGGAGCTGAAGCTATTAATGATGGATGTAGAGGATTTCCTGGATCACCTTGAAATGGGCTTGCCTCTAGGCCCATTGAAAACATCACATTGCAAGGGCGCTAACCAACCCATCAATCTGGACACCCCATTGTCTTCATGAATTACATGTTTCTCTTAATTGTTGTGATGTTTACTCTGCTGAGATTTTTGGTCTCTCCTATGTTTATTTTAGAAATTGGTTTTCCCACTTATGGAATAATCATTTTATTTTGTAGATAAATGTTGTTAGAGCTGAGAATTCCAACACATAGAATTGCCCATTATTTTTTTTTCTCATTAATTGATTTTCCTTTTCATGGGGCAACAAAACTCTCAATACGCTGGATGTTCTTTTCATCCATCTTTTTTGGATAGTGGTAAAACAACAATTATTTTATCTCTAATCTAATTTCTTACATTGCAAGCCGTAAAAATTCAATAACTCTTAAATGTTATAAAATTATAAATTATTAAAAAACAATCAACTTAAAAAACATCATTTAATACCTTATTAAAAAAACATCATTTAATACTATGAAATCAATTAAATACAAATGTATGGAATTCTTAATTAAATTAATTGACACAAACTTGTTAGTAAAAGAAAAATTCCTTATAATTTTATAAAATTATATAATTGGTCTATGGATAATTGTTAAATTATTGGTATAAAACTATATAACTGGTATATGCATAATCATTAAATGATGGGTGAGGATATCAATTCATGTGTTAGGTTTATTTTAATGATAAAGATACATTACATAATTAAATAGAGAATAGGTTAACATTTTATTAATAATATATAAATTTAATTTATAACTAAATTTTGCTATATAAATTTTGTAATATATTCACTATTTAATTTTAATATATAAAATATATAAATATTAATATAATTTTATTTTATTTCATATTTTTATATGTTTTATTTTTAAATATAAATTTTATAAAAATAAATATAACTTTCAAATATAGTTTTTTTTATAGTTTATTCATAAAAATATGTAAATATGTTATGTAAAATTATTATAAGTTTTTTGGTTTGATTTTCAATTAACCTTTGTAGTGGTGTGTCTACTAGGACCATGCCATGTTAGTATAAGACTATTCTAATTTCCAATTCCATTGATAAAAAAAAAGAAAAAAGCAAACTTCTATTAGAATACAAAATTTGAAGAAATGCTTATAGATGGAGAAATTTAATCTCTATAAAAATTATGCCAAACTTGAAAAATGTTTTTACTTCTAGGGATTTGATCCCTTGAGGGCCTTGGTAAATCTAGGTTTTAATATATATATAAATATATATAGAACTTCATGATAAGCATGAAAAACATTACACGTACACCGAAATAAAATATTATAAATATAAAGAGTTTTTATTTTAAATACGTAGTTGACATTTAAATATGTTAATTATGACTCACATCATTCACATATCCTTTTTGTTATTTTATATATTTTTATGGAGATAAATGGATTGAATAAGAAAAGTTTGGAATTTTTTTTTGTTCGTACCAATCTCCACCGTGGCGGCGCAAAAGTGTGTTGAACTACTCCACCGTGGCGGCGCAAAGCGTGTTGAACTTTGTATGTATCGGAGACCAGGAGGCCATATAAAGCTATGACCACCAGACACTCATCACCAAAGCATATTAGGAACTTGAACCCTTCTGCTGCTTATTCTGGCAAGGATGAAATACCGTCCACCGCCCAGTCAGGTGCCGATCGGTGCAGAATGGCTGAATAACATGCCCACGGGAGATGGGTGGTTCCCCAAGGAACCCAAGCAGCCGGTGGTGGAATTACAATACCGTCCTGGCGTGACAGAGCATGTTGTGGAGTATTTGTACGCGGAGATCGAACAAAAGCATCTGGGGAAAGGCACGGTGACGAACAAGGCGGTGAGGGAGTGGGTGCAGAAAGTGGTGGGGCGGCACAACGATGACGCGGGGCACATAATCGGGAAGAACCAGGGCGGCCTCGGCACCGTGAAGTGGAACATCTTTCCCCAGAAGGGCGAGTTCAACCGCGGTGCTTACGCCCACAACATCGAATCTGTGTTCAACGACACCGTCAAAAAGTATGGCACCGCCAAGATCTGGTTTCGTTTTGTTTACGGCAACGCTGGAGAACCCTACCGTCCCACTAGCTTCAATTATTTCCTCGTCCATGCCAATGGCTCCACCACTCATGACGATCTGCTCAACCCTTAACTGGAAGTTAGATAACTGTATCTGCCAAACTTTGTGCTTTGTTTTCATGGTGATTTTCTGTGTATATAGTGCCCAGCGTCCAGAATGGAGATCTCTTTTTATCATCACGTGTGGGTGTCTCTGGAAGTGGAGGGATGCTTGCATCTTCCAGGATTCCAAGTCTTCTATTGCCTCTACGCTGGTTGTTATATCTGCAATGATTCAACAGGGTTGAATAATTGTGGCTCCGCTCTTTTTGTTTTCATTTATCTGGATCTATCTCTTCTTCTTATATAGTTTAATTGTTCTACCATGCGGAACTTCTTCCACATCATTTTGGAAGTTTATCTCGGTTATTTTGTCTTTTTCTGGATAACCTCTTATGGTTCATGTTACAGGCCTGTATCAGGGGGGTTATGTGTTTTGGCTCTATATATACCTGCTCATTATATTTCCTGAATATAATATATCTTGATTTTCTCTCTGAAAAAAAAAAATATTACACTAAATAAGGTGGACTAATCTATACTAGAATTGTAATAGGGATCCGGTTTCGAAGTTATTGAACACTATGTTAATTTCAGAAACAACGACTCACAATCATCCTAACTGCCCACAATTCGGATCAGTGGAAGTTATGGTTTATGGAATTTTGGGGTGTGATAAAATGGAAATCAAGCTGAATCAATGGAAGGTAGTGTCTGGGGAATTTTAAATCGTGATAGCATGGAAATCAAGTTTAGAAAAAAGAAAATAAAGTTTAAAAGAACTGTGCAGATCAATGGAAGTTATTGTTTATGGAATTTTGAATTGTGATAATATGGAAATCAAGTTTTGAAAAAATGGTGCAGTGTCCTTTATGTTTTGGTTTTTTCCTTAATTATGTGGATTTTAGTTTTTGGTTTGTATTTCTTAATTTATAAATAGATTTAATATTAATTAAATTAATTAATTAATTAATATTAATATTTAAATTATAGCTAAAAGGGCAATTTCAAAAGGGTGTCAAAGAGAATTGACCCATGATATGGTGCATGACTTCTTATTGAGAAAATGCTTTAGTGACGGTAACTCAATCAATTGAGCTAATCCTAGAGGGTTAAATAAACTTTTTATACTATTAAACAAATTAATTCTCAAAAAATAAATATGTTTAAATACTCATACATATATATATATAGATATATTCAATAAAAATATATTGTTAATACATTCTTTATATAAATATTATCATTTCAAAATCATATATATATATATGAAATTGGTAGAGATTTGTACTATTTAAATAATCTACATTATAAGGTCAAAACCTTTACATATTCCAATTTTCCTTGCAAGTTTCAAATTGAGCACAGAGGCTCAATCTTTCTTAACAAAATATATTTTCATTTATTTTATATGGATCTTATGGATGAATTTTTCAAATTATTGTAAAGCTAGCTTTAGTGTACAATTGTTTCTAGGTAAGTGAACATTTTATAAGATAAGGATGAATATGAAGTAATACTAGAAATTGTGCCTAAAGGTGCGAAGTTACATCGAAGGAATATAATATTTGGTATGATCATATTGAAAAACTAAATCACTAAATATAAAAGCTCTTATTTTTAATAGATTAAATATTATATAAAGATTAAATCTATCATTTTTCACAATGATGCTTTCACTAGCTGGCTTAATACAACTTAGAGGACAACCTTAAAGAGCTAGACAAAAATTTGACTTGGCAGAGATTGCCGAGGGGATGCTAGAGCCACTCTTGAGTCTCCAAATGATAATTACAGATCTCATTGGCTTGTTTATGTGCAACACTTCTCTTCTCGAAGAAAAGACTACTGCAACATAAGCCATGTCAATTCAGGTAGGAACCCTTGATATGAAGGTTTTGAAGGCCGTTTTGAAGGATTTTGATCATAGTAAATCCATGGATGTTTGTGGGGTGCTATTCTAGTATCCTGCAATCGAAGGGGAGGGCAAGGATTACTTTGATTTTCTCAGGAATGCACATGCCAATGGTGTTAAAGTTGTCATGATAATATCTTGGCTTTGACGATATCAAAGTCGCTATGTGAATTCAGAGTAGATATGACTATTAGATATGCTTAGAGGTTTGGGGTTTCGATGGCATTTGGAGGGCCTTATGCCACTTTTCGGGATATTTCACAAAAGTATAAGAGAATCATGCCCACGACGATTATATGAGTGAGTGTAGATTCAAATGATAAGGAAACTTTTTGGATTTGGTGTATGAGACTGCTTCCCGACTCCCTTCTTTGAGCGTTCTTGGAAAGTTATGCACTGACTAGGCAAGAGTAATCTAATTCTAAACTCATAGATAAGCCAAACATCAAATTGGTGTATGTGACCTTGTTTGTAGGAAAAGAGACAACTTTGTGGAACAATTAGACTACTAAACCCTATTAAACTTTACATATATATACACACCCTTCCCTACTAGGTTTGAAGCTGCAACTTTTTAAGAGGAAAGACATGTTCTTTAAACATTAGGCCGAATCAAGTTCTAATATTTAACCCTTGAGTATTTTCATATGCTAGACACCAAACTGGTATACAAAACACCCTTGTTTATGTAACAAGGGACCTCTTCCATACGACAATTTGACTATTAGATTCCATAATGATACACATGAGTTATGCCCCTATTCATTTCAACCTGTGACCTCTTAATAGGAAATAAATGTTCTTATCCGTTAAACTCTTGAGTATTTTCATATGCCAAAATTGAATTATCAAGGAACGTTGAATAGTTGTGTGTATTGCCAGTAAGAAACCTGAAATATTGTATACAAAAGAAAAAATGTATCCTAATTTCCAAAAATGTAGGTTGAGTGCAATTGTTACATATGCAAGGTTCAATTTTACAAGGTCTTGGAGCTCTAAGCAATATAAGTTAGAAATCTGTGGAATGAAAGAAGAGCCATCCAATTTCTTTTTGCAACAATCTGGTGATACAATGTTAGATAAATCATTAGTTGGTGTGAAGAGGAATCAAGTGAGTCTTATGAGTCGATTATATTCTTCACGGTGTTGAAGCTCCTCAGAAACCCCTTCTCCCACTTGAAGTGAAACTTCACCCTCCACCTTTAATCGATCTTGCTACATCTGAGAAGACATTTGTTGGGAATGCTTCTCTGGTTCTTTTACAGGTATTGAATGTGGATTCCCAACAATTGGCATTCCTTGACCATTTTAGTTTTGCATAGAATTATTGGTTGTCATCTTTTGTTTTGTTTTAGCAGTCTAATTATCTATGGAGGTGTTGACAGTGATGGACCCACTAACATGTCAAGGGGATCTCCCCGGTAAGAAGCCCCAATTAGACCTCAAACTGTTTGGTGTAGGAGTCCCATCAGTGGGTCGGAAGGTAATGCCTTGACCGTGATGTTGCACAGAGGCAAGTAAGGTAACTTTGTTAGTAGAAAGGGTGTGACTGATGTAGTGAGTCAACGAATGAGTATGAGAGGTTCCACCACTTCAAAGGGGGAGGAAGGTGAAGGTGAGTTCCAAGTTGAAAGGGATCAATCCCAACATGGCTAGGAACACACAACACAAAGGACATGAACAACTTCACGTAGAGCAGTCGACACGAATGCGGCAGTCCCAACATACAAGGTAAGATAACCTGAACAGCACTCACGGATCAGTTCGAGATGAGTGTGACGATTGATATAACAAGGTTCAGAGAAAGGTCTGTCTGGTGTCCGACAAAGTAGTCGACATGGACGGTGACAACATTAACAACATATGCAGCACATTAACAACAAGATTCATATAATTGCATGTGAATCAGTTCATACATAAGTATGTAAGTTAAACAACATATATCATTAAGGCAACTAGAGCAGTCCAACTAAAATAACAACATATGCATGAAAATGTGCTAGCTTTTATTATATAAAGAAGTGTAAGTCACAATCATACAATACACCATGTAAACCTACTAGCCCTATCAGTAGAACGTTATAGCCACATCCACCTGCTCCTCCAAAGAGATGTACTAGCTTCATGCAGTGGAGAAGCCAAGGCTCATTATAATACCATCCAAGCCTTCTTCAAGATAGTCTTAGTAGAAGCTTGGCTGACCAAAAGCCTATACAATGAGTTATGAGGGACTATTTATAGCAAAGGGTGGGGTGACCCTTAACATTCCCCTTTGTGACCGTTCAACTACCCTCATGACTCTTCACCTACTCTATGACTGTTACATTAACTCTTGAGACTTGACTTACACTTGACATGACTCAACAATACAAAGCACATGTACCCATGTGAACAATGGCTTGAACAAGCCAAACTAGACACCACTCTGACTTAAACATCTATAAAAGTCTCTGGTAGTTTCCGTGTGTTCCGCTGTGACATCCGACTGGAACCTGAACCTTGCCTCCATGGCATCTAGGTACACTGCTTGGACTCCTCTATCCAACTGATCTGAAAGAATGCACAACAATGTCCTCAATGTAGCCGGACCAACAACATACTTACACATGATGCCTTCACTGATCGGCAAGTCTAGACTATTGGCATTATGATACAGGTGTTGTCCTTAATGGCAACTCACTCAGATGAAAGATCACAGTACAACATTACAGATCAGACTACAAAGAATGAAGAAAGAGAGGTATACGCAGGTTCACCTTGACCAAGATGCGTATACATGTAGGTTCACTGAACATAAGTAACGTATACATACACATGCACTTTCACAGAAGGAAAAGCGTGTATATCTTGGAAAACTAAGTTTTTGGTCTGAGGTATTTGGTCCAAGGTATTTTGATCCAAGGTATTTGGTCCGAGGTATTGACCCTAGGTATTTGGTCCAAGGTATTGGTCCTAAGTGGTTTTGGTCCATGGTATTGAGAAAGGCCTAAAACTATATAAGGAGGAGAAGATCATTAGGCCAAGTGTGCAAGTATCGAATATCTGATGAAGTGTGAGATCTAGTATGCAGGTTATTGGCTTATGGTGTTGTGCTTGATTTGAACCAAGGATGAACCTTAGCGGTTGATGAGGGATAAGATCTAATGATGCATCGGGATCTTAAGGGTTGAAATGAATTATCATTATGTGGTTTAATCATGTATAGTCTAGATCTGAATACTGACGCATGTGTTATTCTGTAAGTATTATGATTTGGGTATAACCGAAGTCCGGAATAGCTGCAGAATTATGAATTAATATTTGCAGATGTGTATGCTAGTTGGCTTTGATAAAAGCGCATATACACACTGGTTCGACACATGGAAGTAGCGTATACCTTATGAAGTATGTTTCAGTTGTTTCTGTTTGTTGTTGCAGAGTTCTGGGTTCTGCTTTGGATTCTGGTGACTGTATTTTGAATGATCATATTGATTGTGATTTTCTATAGTGATGATGGGTTGTCAAAGTGATTGATTGATTTAGTTGTGGTTGATTCAGAAAGTGATGATTGAGTTTCAGTGATTGGTTGATGCAGATGTATTTGATGATTGTATTGCAGTTATGATCCAGTCTGAAAATTTATGAAACGTGGTCCTTGGAGGAAGAAGGAAGTCCGTAGCCTCTTGTAGGTTGCCGCCTATGTACTAATAAACATATAGGCTAGTACAAGAGCTAGGGGGTTTTAGCTCCCTTCCAGTAGAAGCTGGAGAACGAGAGAAGGTTGTAACCTTCTGCAGGTAGAAGCCTGCGTACTGGTATGAGTTTGCACCAATACAAGAGTGTAAACATATTTTCTTATTATTAAAAGAAGACAGAGACGATAGCAGCAGGTGGCTTTTACCCACATTGGGTTTCCACCTTATATCTTGGTGTTCATGTGTGTTGCTTATGTGTGATGCTTTATTTTGCTTTTACTGCACTGTCTAATAAATCTCTGATATACTGGTTAAAGTTCAATGCATGATAAATTGGCTAAATCAAAAGTTCTCTGCATATACGTTGGTTTCTTTAAGTACAGTCGCGTGTACACACTAGTTCACTTAGCTGAAGTAGCATATACAAATCTGTTTGGGAAATAAAATTATTGATCTGATAATACTGATTCACCCCCCTCTCAGTATTATTTCCAACAATTGGTATCAGAGTAGGTCCTTCAAAAGAAGCTTGATCGCTTGAAGGGAGATCCATCATCATGAGTAATCAAGAAAGCGTGGGATCCATCAGACCGCCAATCTTTGATGGGAGCAACTTTGTTTATTGGAAAATAAGAACCACAGCCTATCTACAATCACTTGGAATGGATGTCTGGGAAATTGTGGAAGGAGGATATACATTTCCAACAACAATTCCTACAGATACGGCAGGTAAAAAGCAATATGAAACCAATGACAGGGTTGTCAATACTTTATTGGGAATTCTGTCACAATTAGAGTTTATCAAAGTTATGCAGCTCAAATCAGCCAAAGAAATATGGGACAAAATCGTTCTGAGCTACAAAGGAGACTCTGAGGTAAAACATGCTAAATTTCAAACTCTCAGAATTCAGTATGAAACTCTTAAGATGCACAGTGATGAAAGTATAGCTAGTTACTTCTTACGTATAAATGAGGTTGTTAATTGTATGAAGAATCTGGGTGAAGATATAAAGGAAGTTACCTTAGTTGAGAAAGTTTTGAGATCCTTGTCTGCTAAATTTGAATCAAAGGTGTCTGCCATAGAAGAAAAATAGGATCTGAAGACTATCACTATGACACAACTTCACAGAATCTTAACTGCCTTTGAGATGAGAAAAGGAGGTCCATCAGATATGAGAGAAGCCGCATTTAAAGCTTCAGCAAAAGGAAAGGAAGAACACAATGAATCAGGACATATTTCAGAAGAAGAAGATGAGGTAAACTTTGTCAAGAAGCTTCAACGGGGTTCCATTAGAGGTAAGCTACCCTTCAAATGCTTTGCCTATGGCAGAGTCAGTCATTATGCTGCCAAATGTCCTCATAAATATAAATATGAAAAAGGGAAGGAATATGTAAAATGGAATAGAAAACAAGTTGTAAATAAAAGGAGTTACTATACTCATGAAGATAGTGATGGTTTATCAAATAGTGATGAAGATGAAAATAGTAATGACTATAGACTTCTAATGGCTTATGAAGATGATAATTTTTGGGATGATTTAGAAGAAGATGACCTTCATGAAGAAATCTATAAACTCAAAATCTATTTAGAAGAAAAGAATATGGTTATAGATACATTGACATACCAACTTGCTGAAAAAGAAAAACACAATGCAAAACTAGAATGTGAAATTGTGGGTCTAAGAAAGGATCTTGAGAAAATGTAATCTCTCAATCTTAGATTTGATAAAGGATTATAAACCTTAAATGAAATTATCAAAGTGCAGCGTTCTCCTCTGATAAAGATAGGTCTTGGATATATTGAAGAAGCATCTCAATCACAGAAGTCGTCAACCTCCACTAAAAGCTATCTTGATGCAGCAAAGACCAGTGAACAGTATGACAATCGTCAGCAAAGGCATAAAGAAAATCACCAGGGAAATCAAACTCAATTTATTCCAAGGATGAATAGAAGCCACAACCAACCTCAAGTAAATCATATTCAATTTGCTCCAAAGATGAATATCAATAGAAACTACAATCACCAGGTCAATAGATTCGATAGTCGCAAGAACTTCTTTAATGGGCAATGTTTTTCATGTCATAATTTTGGACACAAAGCTGCTCAATGTGTTGCTTATAAAACCATCATGACTAGAGAAGCACAAAATCAAAGGAATGTAACAAGGGTCAAGAAAAGTTTCTATAATAACTTTTCTCTTCTTGAAATAGAATGCTCAATCTGTAACAACTTTGGTCATGAAGAATCTGAATGCAAGAGCAAATTTCGGCAAACATCTCAAAAGGAGAAAACTCCATTAAATCCCAAGATATGGAGAAGGAAAGAATCTCAAACAGAAAGATGTGGTATAGCCTTGTATGCAGAAGGACAAGAAAATCAGTGGTACATCGACAGTGGATGCTCAAAACACATGACAGGTGACAAAGAAAAACTTCACTCATATAATGCCTTAGAAAACGAAAAGAATGTCTCATTTGGAAACGAAACTCTTGCTGTCATAAAAGGTAAAGGATCTGTTTTCTTGAAAGAAAAGGTTAAAGCTGGAAATGTTATGTATGTATACGGTTTAAATCATAACCTGTTGAGTGTCAGTCAAATGTGTGATCAAGGAAATGAAGTGGTGTTTCAATCAAATAGATGTGTTGTTCGTGAGCTTCATACAGGGGAGACCGTGATCAAAGGCACAAGAACTCCAAACAACTTATACATACTCAAGGGAGGACAACAGCAGTGCTATCTAAGCAAAAATGATGAAAATTGGCTGTGGCATAGAAGATTGGGACATCTAAGCTTTTCTCAAATAATAAAAGCATGCAAATTCAAGGTTGTTCGTGATCTTCCAGATATCAACATCCCTAAAAATAAAATATGCAAACCATGTCAAATTGGTAAGCAAACCAACGCTCACTTCATTGAAAAAGAAGGGTCAGCTAGTAAGCCTCTTGAACTTGTCCATACTGATTTATGTGGACCATCAAGGAAAAATTCACCTCGTGGAGAAGAATACTTTATTTTGTTCTTTGATGATTTTTCCAGAATGTGTTGGATAGGTCTGCTAAAGCATAAATATGAAGCATTTGAAAAATTCCAAGCCTTCAAAGCTTTGGTTGAAAATGGATCAGATCGAAAAATCAAATGTCTCAGATCTAATCGAGGAGGGGAATTTACCTTGGATGAATTCTTTGATTTTTGTGAACAACATGGAATAAAAAGGCAATTCTCCACTGCAAGGACTCCTCAACAAAATGGAGTGGTAAAAAGAATGAATAGAATTGTTCAACAAATGGATCGAGCTATGCTAGATGAATCTGGAACGCCTGCAACCTTCAGGGGTGAAGCTACATTCACCGTCGTAACTATTCTCAACCAAGCAAATGTTCGGGTAAATAGCACTCAAACTCCACATGAACTTTGGTATGGTAAGACTCCTACTGTAAAATACTTTAAATTTTTTGGAAGCAACTGTTATATCAAAAGGACTAATGAAAAACTTGGTAAGTTTGAGCCCAGAGCAGATGAAGGTATTCTTCTTGGTTACTCTTCCCGAAGTAAAGGGTATAAATGTTATAATAAAGACTTGGGAAATTTGTTGAAAGTATTGATGTTGTAGTTGATGAAGCATGCAAAAATCCAAAACAGACAAAAATAGAAGATTACGACAATGAAGAAGATGGGGAGTATTTTCCCACATCAAATCACAATGATATTTAAGAAGAAACCAATGAAGCACCTAGAGAAGAGATAACGGTAGAATAAAAGACTCCATCCAGATATGCTCAAAAAAATCATCCAGAAACTCAAATTTTAGGGGAAAAAGAGGCAGGTGTACAGACAAGAAGAACTATTACAGAAACCTCAAGCTATCTAGCATTACTATCCTCCACTGAACCTCAAAATGTAAATGAAGCATGCAAAGATGAATGTTGGGTCAAGGCCATGAATGAAGAACTTGAGCAAATTGAAAAGAATAATACTTGGGAATTAGTTCCTAGACCTCATGATAAAAACATTATAGGAACTAAATGGATATTCAGAAACAAGCTGAATGAAAATGGATAAGTCATCAGAAACAAGGCCAGACTTGTTTGTAAAGGGCATGCTCAACAAGAAGGTATAGATTTTGAAGAAACTTTTGCACCTGTTGCTAGACTTGAAGCCATAAGGATGTTTTTTGCTCTTTCTAGCTTTCAGAAATTCAAAGTATACCAAATGGATGTAAAATATGCTTTCCTTAATGGAGATTTAGAAGAAGAAGTTTATATTGAACAACCAGAAGGATTCATTCTTGGAAATGATGAAAAACTTGTATGCAGACTCAAAAAGGCTCTCTATGGTCTGAAACAGGCTCCAAGGGCCTGGTATTACTGCCTTGACAAATATCTACACCAACAAGGTTTTTCAAAAGGTTCAACAGATAGCAATCTATATACAAAGATTGACACTGATAAATTGCTACTTATTGTTGTTTATGTTGATGATATCATTTTTCGTAGAAATGAAGAATCCATGAGTCAGAATTTTGCTTTAGTAATTATGCAGCAAGAATTTGAAATGTCCTTGCTTGGTGAACTTACCTATTTTCTTGGTATACAAGTTCAACAAATTAAAGATGGTATTTTTCTTTCACAAACCAAATATCTCAAACAAATCTTGAAAAGGTACGACATGGAAGATTCTAAACCTGTATGTACCCCTATGGTAACAGGATGCAGTCTCGGCTCAAATGATGAGTCAGCAGCAGTACATCAACCGACTTACAGATCCATGATTGGCAGTCTGCTTTATCTAACAAGTACCCGACCTGACATCATGCATGCAGTAGGAATAATTGGAAGATTCCAAGCAAATCCAAAGGAATCACACCTTCAGGCAGTTAAAAGAATTTTCAAATATCTTCAAGGAACACAACACTTTGGTTTATGGTATCCTAAAGATACAGATCTCACTCTTCATGCATATACAGATGCAGATTGGGCAGGAAGTTTTGATGGCAAAAAAAGCACTAGTGGTGGTGCATTCTACATGGGTTCCAGGTTAGTATCGTGGTTCAGCAAGAAACAAAGTTCAATTGTGTTATCTATAGTTGAAGAAGAATATGTGGCTATTGTATCTTGCTGCAAACAACTACTTTGGATTATGCAAACCTTGCAAGACATTCATATCACATGTACTCCACCCATCTCCATTCTATGTGATAATACAAGTGCCATCAGTATTTCAAAGAATCCAGTCATGCACTCCAAGACCAAGCACATACCCATCAAATACCATTTTCTACGTGAACAAGTGCTTGAACAAAAGGTCAAATTGGAATATGTTACCTCCAAAGAATAGGTTGTTGATATATTCACTAAACCACTGCCCATAGAGACATTTGAATATCTCAGACAAAAGCTGGGAGTAGTTGCTGCATCATCCTCTGTTAAATCCATTTTTTTCAGAGAAAGGTTATTATACGCTGGTTTCATGAAGTATAGTGACGTACACATGCAAGTTTCTATGGGTCAAGGAGCGTATATGTGTTTCAGACAAGAAAAAGAAATAGTGGGGCAGGCTCTGATATGGGTGCTCTGACGGATATTGATGATTAATGTCTATATGCTCTATTCATTAATTTTAACTGACTGAAAAGCTGCCTTGATAATTGACCTGTTAACAATGCACAGGTAGCACAGGTTTAGGGGGAGCATTATCCTTCACCTACATTTAGCATTGTTGGCATTATGGTTGCCGAGTCCAGCTATGGCTTTAGATATTTCTACCATTTGTTGCTCAAGTCATGTAAAAGTCTAGGGTGTGATATGTCTTGAATGAGTCCTCTTGGAAAAATGATGTAATTTGTATCCCCACTTTACATGGGATGGATGATGTAATATTTCTTGTTTCTGTCATGTATAAACAATTTGGTATATCCCCACTTGGTTGGAAGATGGATGTATGTATGAGTCATTGGTGATAGGAAGGTCATCCTCACATAGTTGAGTTATAGATTCATGCTATTCTTTTAGAAAATATTTTTTTTGCAGACTCTGCTTGTGCTCAGGAAGAGCATGGATGGTTTCGCTGCATCTCAGCATGTACTCAGGGGGAACATGACCAACATAATGTATGTCAAAGGGAGAAATTATCTTGGTCCACCCTTTGCCCTTGATGTCAAAGGGGAAGAGTGACTTGGTGTTGTTGTTGCCATCAAGTCCAAAGGGGGAGATTATTGGCATTATGATACAAGTGTTGTCCTTGATGGCAACTCACTTAGATGAAAGATCACAGTACAACATTACAGATTAGAGTACAAAGAATGAAGAAAGAGAGGTATATGCAGGTTCACCTTGACCAAGCTGCGTATACACGCAGGTTCACTAAACACAAGTAGCGTATACATACACACACACTTTCATAGAAGGAAAAGCGTGTATATCTTAGAAAACTAAGTTTTTGGTCCAAGGTATTTGGTTCGAGGTATTGACCCTAGGTATTTGGTCCAAGGTATTGGTCTTAAGTGGTTTTGGTCCATGGTATTGAGAAAGGCCTAAAACTATATAAGGAGGAGAAGATCATTAGGCCAAGTGTGCAAGTATCGAATATTTGATGAAATGTGAGATCTAGCATGCAGGTTATGGCTTATGGTGTTGTGCTTGATTTGAACCAAGGATGAACCTTAGCGGTTGATGAGGGATAAGATTTAATGATGGATCGGGATCTTAAGGCTTGAAATGAATTATCATTATGTGGTTTGATCATGTATAATCTAGATCTGAATACTGACGCATGTGTTATTCTGTAAATATTATGATCTGGGTATAACTGAAGTCTGGAATAGCTGCAGAATTATGAATTAATATTTGCAGATGTGTACACTGGTTGGCTTTGATAAAAGTGTGTATACACATTGGTTCCACACATGGAAGTAGCGTATACCTTATGAAGTATGTTTTAGTTGTTTCTGTTTGCTGTTGCAGAGTTCTGGGTTCTGCTTTGGATTCCAGTGACTGTATTTTGGTGACAGTATTCTAAATGATCAGATTGATTGTGATTTGCTACAGTGACAATGGGTTGTCAAAGTGATTGATTGATTTAGTTGTGGTTGATTCAGAAAGTGATGATTGAGTTTCAGTGATTGGTTGATGCAGATGTATTTGATGATTTATTGCAATTATGATCTAGTCTGAAAATTTATGAAACGTGGCCCTTGGAGGAAGAAAGAAGGTCGTAGCCTTTTGTAGGTCACCGCCTACGTACTAGTAAACATATCAGCTAGTGCAAGAGCTAGGGGTTTGTAGCTCCCTTCCAATAGAAGCTGGAGAATGAGAGAAGGTTTTAACCTTTTGTAGGTAGAAGCTTGCGTACTGGTATGAGTCTGCACCAGTACAAGAGTGTAAACATATTTTCTTATTATTGAAAGAAGACAGAGACGACAATAGAAGGTGGTTTTTACCCACATTGGGTTTCCACCTTATATCTTGGTGTTTATGTGTGTTGCTTATGTGTGATGCTTTATTCTGCTTTTACTGCACTATCTAATAAATCTCTGATATACTGGTTAAAGTTCAATGCATGATAAATTGGCTAAATCAAAAGTTCTTTGCATATATGCTGGTTGCTTTAAGTACAGTCAGTGTACACGCTAGTTCACTTAGCTGAAGTACCGTATACACATGGAAAATTTTAGGGGCTAATATTCGCCCAGTGGGCTAATTTTCCATGATTTTTACAAAAAAAGATTCACCAAAAAATCACCAACATTATATAGAGACTATATATAAAATCATTATAAATTTGAATAATTTTACAAATATATCAATAAACATTTTACATTTTTCATATTAGGGATTTGTGAGATTCGCTAATGTTTTTAAACTTCAAGGAAATTTTCCATCCTTAAAATTTTCCTTGCGTATACAAATCTGTTTGGGAAATAAAATTATTGATCTGATAATACTGATTCACCCCACTCTTAGTATTATTTCCAACATGGATTGGTGGCGACGCACATCAACTTGTCGAAGTACAAGTCAAGCTCCTATTGGACCTACTTCTTGGTCTTCGCTTGGGTGAGAGTCCTAAGTGATGGAATCGCATATGTGGGCACAAAATCCTCCATGCTGTTGAATACTCATGCATGGGAAGCTTGTATGCCAGTGATGAATTGCGGTAGGTCTTCATAGTTTTGGATCTGACTCCAGATACTGGCTTGCAGCTCAACCACATTGACCTTCATCACCTTGGGAAAATGAAGCGGGGCTCCTTTATACTTCATCATCCATGCTCGCATGTTATCAATGGCAACATGTATGTTCTTCAAGATGTGAGCTCTTCTCACACATGGATGTTTCCATTTGTGAATATGCATGACTGCTTGATGCATGGTACTGAACTCGGAGTATAATGGACGCACAACTGTGTCCAGGGACAACACTTCCTCTAGTATTTCTTTCTTCAGTTCAACTTGGGCAGACATTGTCACCAAGTCTCCTCTTTGCTTGGCCACCTGTAGTTCATTAGCCATTCACTCGTTCTCAACTATGAGGAAGTGAACATTGGAGCTAGTCGCTTCGGCATACACTCTAGTTGCATCGGCCAAAGCAGCTGGGGCCTTGTGCACATCGGTCATGATCACTTGTTCTTCAAATTTCTCAGGGGCTGTTCGGTCCTTCGGAGTTGGTAATCTGTCAGGGTGCACAATTATATGTTGAGATTCATCAAAGGAGCTGTCATGCATCTTTGCTTCTGGCTGACCACCAAGGATATCAGTGCATCCTTGGTCATTCGAGACTTGCTTGTCATCTAGATTCATTGCAGCGGGCGAGTCGACCTCTCTGTGGTGAGGCATGAGGTTAGTGTCCTATTCCAATTCTAGCTGCTCCATGTCTACATCCAACTGTTCAAAAGCCTGTTCTATCTCATGAGAAAAATATTGCCCCTGCAAGGGCTCACCCTATTTGCTTGATGCCAATTGTTCAGAAGAATCAACTACTTGTATGGGTGTTGCTTCATCTGTCTACACGTGATGTGCCCCCTGCTGAATCTGCTGTTGCTGCACTTCCTTATTCTGTTGGTGCAACTCTTGTTCTTTCCAGAGTTGCTCCCTCAGCTCATGCAAATCCTTCCTTATTTCTTCCATTCTCTTCTTATCTCTCTACCTTCACGCAATTTTCTTTTCGTGTTGCTGCCTCTTATGTTGAATAGCCATAGCTGCTTGTTCTACAAGTGGATCTGTTCGAAACTTGCAACTTTGTTCCTCCTCCATGCGGTCGACAATATTTCTCTTCCCTTTGTCATGTGCAAGTATGCTTGGCTCTGCTATCTCTGTTGTTGCTGCTACTGTTGGTGTTTTCCGTGGTGTTTCTTCATGCTGCCATGCTAACCATTCTATAGTGAAATCGACTTGTTCATTGGGTTTGGAATGATGGTAACAATACCTCCATGAGGCTTCCTCGACCCAATTAAATGCCCCATGGATCCAATTGAACTGAACTCTCAAGCAGTGATCCTTGACAATGCAATGTGGGTCATATGGGTTGAAGCTTCGAAGGTCGGATGGGTACTTCTTCATTTGTTTAGCTTCGACATCTGCTTGCTTGATGCTCTTGATCTCATATAACCTGATCCAAAATGGAAGAGTGGGCCAATGTGCCTTCTTCTTCTGCTGCAGCCTAGCTGTTAATCTTGCTAAGATATGATACGCTACTTCCTGCATGACCAGCACATCCAAATCAAAATTTGGCAGAACATGCGGAGGCTTCTCCGCACTGAACACGCGGATGAACGTGCCGTCCAGTGAGGCATACTAATCTGCAATGCCTAACAATGTCTTCATCGCTTCTTCTTACATGCAGGGTAGATCTTGTTCAAATATCAACCTGTACATTGGGGCAACAAGATGGTTTGATAGCCGTTTGATCACTCCATTGAAGCTACACTCGGAGAATAGCTTGAAATATGTGCTCACAATAGTCTCTGCCAGCGACCATGCCCACTCTAATCCCGGGAACTCATGTCGGGCATAGACTGCATCTAGAATGTAGGTGGACATATAAATCTCTGCATGCATGCCTTCAGGCAACTGTCGAGCCTTCATGACTTTCTGCTTCAGCTGATGAGCTAGTATGCCAGACCAGTTGCATGGTCTTCCTTCCCTAGTTAGTTGGTCCAGCGCGACCACCCAACTCTGAGGGAAGGTCTCAGTGCTTGCTTGGCCACTTAGTCGACATACGAATATGAAGAAGTATTGGTATGTCTTCCTTAATATCTTCGTCTTATAGATCCGGTTAGGGGTCATCTTGAAATGAGCTGGCTCCTTTACCCAATCCTTCAGAATATCTCTGGAGTGGCCTCTCTGTTGGGCATGATGAACTGAGGGGTCATGACAGTCATGGGCTCATCCATCTGATACATATCATCATATTTTCGTGCCCAAAAGGTTGCAAGTTTCTTCCCACTTACACTGCTCAAGGTCATCGTTTCGGGGTCAGTGTGGGAGATGATCCAGTGAATCATATCCGCACATGGGAACGCAGGGTATCTCCATGCAATCCGATACATGCCGGACTTATGAATGTTCACGTACATCTGACGGTCTTTAAGGTCTTCCCCAAAAGTACATGCGAATGTTTCATTCACCTCTTGCCACTTCAATTTAATATCCTTGTCTAGATACATCTTCGTATCTTTGCAGATCGACATGCTAGAGGACACCTATTCAACTGCTGTTCCAATTGCAACACCATCAGTGTCCTAGGATCCTTTTCTCTTGGAAGCCATTGATATGGATGAACACTTGAAAGATCTAGAAATAAGCAGTATGGATGGCAAGAAATATGTCAGTGAAAACGGAGCAAATCTGGGGAAGGTCACAACACATACTTGGGAACTGATGAGAAAGATTGTGCAAATTTCACTGGTGGGCTGAGTGAATGGCTGCCAGAACTACACAAAAGGCTATTTGGACTGACTGGGGGGCTGAACTGGCAGTTGGATCTATAAAATGCGCAATTTAGTTGGGCAGTTGGCTACTGGGATTGCGCAATGCGTGATTCCAGCTGGGATAGACTACTAGCCTAGGGATAGTTTTGCACAAATTTTTGGGCCAAGCAGCCATTAACCTCCAGAAATGCACAATTCAGTCTAAGAGTTCAATTTTGGGCCAAAATGTGCAAATTTGGAGAGGAAGGTGAGCCTTCCTTCTCTAGATTGCTCAATGTAGCCTTAGTGAAGGCAGAGACCGGGTCAAGGTTGGCTCGACTCGCCGACGGGCAACTGAAAGTAGGTAAGTCGATGAAATGCATGGTGACACTAAGTGATAGCAGAAGTGATAAACATGAAAAACATGAAATGTTTCGATTTTCGTTGCTATCTCACTATTGTCACATGCATGAAACTGTTTTGCACAGACGTTCACCCAACTATTTTCGAAGAGTATGTATTTTCCTTCGACGTATCATGGACTAAGAGTAACATGTTCATCATACAGAGGCAAGATGATAGATAACCAAGTAGTGATAGCTATAAAAACCCTCTTGTACTTTACCCAGCTCGTTTCATGAGTCACACATGGTTTCATGCAAAACTAACCTAAGAACGAAATGAGCGAACTAACAAACATCCAATCAAAAGTGAAAGCAGAAGCGGAAGTGAAAGCAAAGCAAGTAAGAAAACAAGAAAGCAAACAAACAAGAAAACAAAGCATATAAGTAAACAAGCATGCAAGCAAACAACTAAAATCAAACACTACTCCTACTCCTACACTAATGGTGCATGGGCCTGATCATGTGAAGTGATAATTCCAATGCAGCCACCAGTGCATTGGTAGACCCATGTGGGTGAAGGCTTGGTCTGCGAGTAACCCAGTTATGCGGACTAGCATACAAGAAAGATATGATAGTGAAGACAGCCACACTTTGTGTTTCAAATTGCCCACGGGACATAAGTGAGTGCATGTGCATGACGGACAGTCCGTGGACTTATCATGGTGTTGTGTGACACTACGTGCAACTTTGAAGCAAAAGCACACTCTTGATTGAGACATGCAAGCAAACAAAAGAAACAAAGATAAATTGTGTTGCGCATGAGTGCTTGCAATGTAAGACTCCTCTAATGCATGAGCAATGGGATCATGTAATTTGAGTGGAGGAAGTGTGATCTGTGTGTGAGATGGATCTTCAATGCATACAGATAAGTGATGAGGAGCCTTGGGTGATTGAACACTTTCATGATCAGAAGTGAGACTAACCCCAAGAGAGCGAGGGCCTGACATAACCATCAGCTTGGGCTGAAGTGCCTCGACACTCATGGGTGTCTCAACTTCACATCAGATAGATCATCATAAACCAGTGGCTTCGAATGATCAACTGCGATAGATTCGTGATAGTGACCAAGATTGGAAGCAAATGGATCATGACCGCCACAATCAGAAAAATCAATGAATTCTTCGGCATCCTCATGATCAGATGAATAAAATAGAGGGGTAGATGAAAATCGAATGAGCTCATCCTGTCTATTTCCGGAAAAGATAGATGAAGGATCAAGTGGATCTTTAATGAATAACTTATCCTCTATGTTGTTGAATGATGGACTAGCATATGGTGAGTCCTGCGAGTGATCAACAATGGATGCATCCGTAGATGAAGACACACATACAAAATCATGGATGGCAGGTTCATCAAAGAAGCTAGGAAGGAACGGATAGGGCTGGGATGGAAGGAAGTCATCGTTCAAGCTCCCACTCATACTCTTCATGAATGACAGCACATGTTGGTTGTACAACACCAACTTCGTCAGTGGGTTGTTCCTCGTTCACAACAAGTGAAGAGTCTAGAATGGATGAACACAAGACATCAACATCTGGAGGAACACCTGGGTGCAAAGACGGAGGTCGAAGAAAAGAATGCATATGGGAACTCGAAGGGCTAACAACCAACTCTCTGCAACAATTAAGTGGAGTGATGTTGGGAGGGTGTGAAGGACGAACAAATGTGCGAACATGATCGTCAGCATCACTGGGATATGGTGGAACTGTTGAATGAGAGGGAGGTGGACAGTCTGTTGAGACAGTGCCTTCTCCCACATGGGATTGCGCAGTTCCATCAATGAAGAAGGTTGAGTGAGGCTTGACATCAAGCTTTCTCTTGGGACAGACAGATTTCTTAAGACAATACTTGAACCGGTCCTAGAGATAAGCGAACTTCATCTAGCTCTTCGGAGCTTGAAATTGTAAGTCACAAAAGTTTTGCCAAAAATCAATAACGGATTCATGCAGAGCCCTCCGTTGTTGTAATAATTTTCTGTCAAGATGGTTTGGATCAAAACGATGGAACGTGTCTTCAATAAGATCACAGAATTGCTCACATGAGTGCACGGTGTCAGCCAGTAAGCTGAGCACCCAACGAAATGGGGATTCGTGAAGTGTGAATGCAAGCAGTAGACCTTCCTGTTCGTCAATAAACTCATCTTCCTCATAAATCATGGAAAGGAAGTTATGTAAGTGCTTAGGCCAGGCCATTTTGCTTTCACCATCGTACGTGTGAGAGGACAAGAGATTGAAAAGCTTCCCCGAGATGAAGACATCTTCACGATTCGAAAAGCACCTCGAGGGAAGAAGAATGCAAAGATTCCATGAAAGATATGAAAAGGTTCAAAACTGGATGAGAGGACACTGCTTGTCATCATGCCCTCCTTCTAGCGCTAGAAATGTTGACAGTGTTGGACCGTCCAACATGTCAAGGGGATCTCCCCGGTAAGAAGTCCCAGTTAGACCTCAGCTGTTTGGTATAGGAGTCCCAATAGTGGGTCGTAAGGTAATGCCTCAACCGCGATGTTGCACAGAGGCAAGTAAGATAACTCTGTCAGTAGCAAGGGTGTGACTGATGCAGTGAGTCAAGGAATGAGTATGAGAGGTTCCAACACTTCAAAGGGGGAGGAAGGTGAAGGTGAGTTCTAGGTTGAAAGGGATTAGTCCCAACTTGGCTAGGAACACACAACACAAAGGACATGCATAGCTTTCGACATAGCAGTTGACACAGATGTAGCAGTCCCAACATACAAGGTAAGATAACCTAAAAAGCACTCACGGATCAGTTTGAGACGAGTGTGATGGTTGATATAACAAGGTTCAAAGAAGGGTCTGTCTGGTTTCCGACAAAGTAGTCGACATAGACGGTGACAACATTAACAACATATGAAACACATTAACAACAAGATTCATATAATTGCATGTGAATCAGTTCATACACAAGTACGTAAGTTAAGAAACCTATATCATTAAGGCAACCAGAGCAGTCCAACTAAAATAACAACATATGCATGAAAATGTGCTAGCTTTTATTATATAAAGAAGTGTAAGTCACAATCATACAATACACCATGTAAACCTACTAGCCCTATCAGTAGAACGTTACAGCCACATCTACCTGCTCCTCCAAAGAGATGTACTAGCTTCATGCAGTGGAGAAGCCAAGGCTCATTATAACACTGTCCAAGCCTTCTTCAAGATAGTCTTAGTAGAAGCTTGGCTGAACAAAAGCCTATACAATGAGTTAGGAGGGACTATTTATAGTAAAGGGTGGGGTGACCCTTAACATTCCCCTCTATGACCATTCAACCACCCTCATGACTCTTCACCTACTCTATGACTGTTGGGTCTAAAATGCGGATGCAAATTAGAGTTTCATTTACTGTCAACCCGGGTAAGTAAAACTTCGAGGATCATCCAATATATATGGACTTAGAGACAAACTAAACTAAGCTAGGTGAAGAAATATTAAAGCTCCCTTACAGGAGATTGTCCATTAATATTTCTAATCAACTATTTAAACTAATGAAATTGAAGCTATTAAACATAATTCTGATTGATTGCATGAAATATTAAAGCTCTCTTACAAGAGACTATTTGTTTACATCTCAAGCATATAAATCAGAAACTTAAACTAATGAAATCAAACATTAAATAACAAATCAAATTCATTGAAGGAAACATTAATACTTTCTTATGAAAGGTCATTCATTAATATTTCAAACATATGAACCGAATAATTTAATCTACTGAAATTCACAAACAGACATAAAATAAAAGCTTACCAAAACAAAAGTGGACTTGCTAGGCAATGGGGATCCTTCCAAGGATTCACAAGCACACCAAAAGAGAAGTCAAATGTAGAGGATCAATGAAGCTCCATTTTATTCATCATAATTTTAAGCTCATATGATCCAAACCAAAACTATTCTAAATTCTATCTAGATTAACATTACTAGGTTACAATGAAGGACTAGGTTCTAAGATCATCTAGAAACAAGAAGAGACAGAAGAAGACAACAAGAACAACACAAGAAGAACAACAAGGAGAGAATACACTATTATTACATGAAGGAGATAACACTCCTATTTATACAAAAGCTATGATAACAAACTCATAAATGTAGATCCACTATTTCCTCCTTTGATCCACATATTTCTCAACCAATGGTGACACATAACCCTATCCTCCACGATCTCCTCCATGAGGTCCATGATCTTTTCCATGAGGTCCATGATCTCCTCAAATTCGAATTTGAACATAGAGTGCCACATAAAGATGCCTTGGAAGCTTCCTTTGTACCTACACATGTCAAAAAACTCATTCTAATTGTTAAGTATAAGTATATGGATATTATTTTCTAAAGTTTAACCACAAATTCACTTAAAAATACTAAGAATTAATAATGTTTTGGAAAACACAATGGTAACCCATTTAATGATGAAAGTGAAGTTGATGTGGAGACATGGTGGTGGAATAGAGGTGAGAAAATGTGTGAATGGAGTGAAAGTGGATGTATTTTAAGGATAATTCTTAGGCCCAACATACCCCCAAACTGAAGGTATTGCATGTCCTCATGCAATATATTACATTACTTTTGATACTTGAGCTTTTTGGCTTAAGCTTTACATGATATCATTTACTAACGCTTGCAAAGTGTGTTTGTTGAATTACAACTTGGTTGGTTCTTGTGTTTCAACCATATTATGTTTGTTGCATTCAATGTATGATCTTTGCATGATAATGTGATTTTCATTGCAAAGTATTTTTGTTGGAATGCTTCATGGTTGGTTCTTGTGTGACAACCATGATTGTGTTGGCATCCAATTAGCTTTTAAGTACTTTTTACAAAGCCATTTGTATGCTCATGATGATGTAATAGTAAATATATTTGGGAAGTATGTGGGTTTTAGAATGTGATATATGAATATGGAAAAATATGAATGTGACAAAGTATGAATGTAAATGTATTCCCCCCCCAAACTGATGGTTTTGGCAGTTGTGTGAAATGAGAAATGGAAGTGTTTTTTTGTTTTTCCAAAAATTATCATTCTAGTTTTTTCAAGGAACTAAATGGTTAAAAGTTAGAAAATGTCGTACCTCAACTTACCCTTTCAAAAATGGATGAGAGCTATGCATGTGTGGCTGCAAAATTCTGATCATAGTCGTCTTCTTTTGGCTGTGAAAATGGTAGATGAAGTCGAAAAAGTGAATCTTTTATTGTTGTTGCATCTGCTGCTAAATCTAATGCTGGATCTTCTGCTGAATGTTTAGAATTTGCTGCTGAATGTGGCTGAAATTGTATAAGGCTTGGAAGGTATACAAAATTCAAAATTTACACTCTCCCCCCGCCCCCCACCCAGCCTTAAATGTTGACTTGTCCTCAAGTCATTTACATAAAAAACTGAAAAGTAGTGTAAGTAAATTTGCTTCCTCTGCTACTGAATGAAAGTAGATGTCTTCAAGTCTTCAATACTCGTTGGCACAATTCTTGTCATGTGAATAAATGTTTCGGTGACGAACATAACAAGAGATTGTTAACTTAGTGGCCATTAATGGATGCCACTAGTCAACACGAGAGCTCCCATCTTTGGTGTGGATGAGAGTCAAGATGCCTCTAACACATCTTTCTAAGTATGAATGAATTTGTTGTTGTCGAATACTTAGAAGATCTGATGAACACAGGACATTGATGTATTCCCTTTGTTTATTGGCATGATAGCTTGCCCTTAAGGCATGCAAGCTTCAAGGTGTTTTTAGAAAAATATTTAGACTCAAGGACTATGGACTCAATGATTCACATAGAAGCAGGGTTTTCTTTGCAAATTTAAAAGAGGAAAAAGGAAATTGACAATGGAAATGGAAAGAGGAGAAAAAAGCTTGTAAGTGAGCTACTTGCATTAATTTGTGGGTTAGGAATGTATAGAAGTAATGAAGTGTATGTGAATAATGAAAATTGGATAATTACTCTTACTGGGAAAAAGTAAATTATGGCATGCTTTGACAAGTGGTGGGATTTACAATTTTTCAAAAGAGGTCGAAAAATCTCAAGAATAACAAATAATATTTCTGGGATTTCTGTTGAAATAGCTAAGGTTGACCAGCATTGACCAGCGACCTGTAGACGTCAAATTCAAGTGTGGATAGGTATTTCACCATCCTTGTACATTTAGGAACAACCCCCAAGTCTTCGAATTTGCTAATCCATCATGCAACATATCAAACCAGTAAACCCTTACAGGTAGTTACAAGAACTTGTAATTTTCTAGAAATTTCGTTCTTATGATCACAGTCTTGTTCTTTAGAATTTCTCATGAAAATAGTCTTTTGAAGACAAATTGTCGTCACAATTTAATCTCCTTAATGATTAGTTTATCATCTGAAACCTGCTAAAAAAACTTGTCATAAAGAACATAAGTTTGTTCAAGAAGAGATGGCCATTCCCTTCCCGATTCTTACGCAAAAATTGTATGCCAAAATGAAATAGATTAAGGAATGTCAAAAGCATAATTTTAGTTGAGTTCATAATGTTAATAACAATCTATTTTTAATAAAAATAACCATGAAAAGTAAATCAACTTCCTGTTTGTGTCCGATGACTCATAGAATGTGCATGTAAAAGCTTGGCATTATAGATTTTTTGTGTCATGCAGATTAGTACATTACATAAAAGCATACAACATGAAGAAGTTTTAATTTTATTGCCAAAACAAGATAATCCTCCAAATGTTTGATAAATGAATCCTCCTAATTGCTTCCAAGTGTTCTATAATTTTTAAAAGGTTCCTGGCACATGTTTTAATTAATAAAATCTTACAAAGGCCGACGCATAACTTTATTTATCAATCTTGGAAATAAAATCAACTTGAATTCATTTTAATGGATGCCTGCTCTTTGTAATTGCATATCTCGATTAGCAAATGTATGGTGGGTTGATACCCCCATAGAGGAATCTTAAGACCCGGAGTGGAGGAAGGCTAAAAGGAAGGAAGGAAGTCTTAACAGCCCTTAGCCATAGAAAAAAATCATGCATGATCAAAGAATTACGATTTTGCTGATTTTTTTTTTTTTAAAATGTTGCTCCATAACGATGGCCACATAAGCTCTTTTTTCTATGCGCAAATTTTATTCAGCATGGGTACATTTGAATTTGTTTGATTGTAGGTATGTTGCAGTTGAGAAAAGGATGCATCGAGCCCACTCACCTCGATTGATTGGAAAAGATTATTTCGCTGCTAGTTCAAGATGGAAAACTTTTTTCATCATAGCAGTTTGCCAGAAACGCGTAACAATTTTGATACATCATTTTAAAACTCGATTTCTAGCCAAATAAAAACGAATTTCTAAACAATAAAACGTGGGTTTTTCTCAAAACAGGGTTAGTTATAAAACCCAAAAATGATTTTCTCCAATTCGTAACCGATTGGGAGATAAGAGGGGTTCCCCGGCAATGGCACCAAAATGTGGATGCAAATTAGAGTTTCATTTACTGTCAACCCGGGTAAGTAAAACTTCAAGGATCATCCAATATATATGGACTTAGAGACAAACTAAACTAAGCTAGGTGAAGAAATATTAAAGCTCCCTTACAGGAGACTTTCCATTAATATTTCTAATCAACTATTTAAACTAATGAAATTGAAGCTCTTAAACATAATTTTGATTTATTGCATGAAATATTAATGCTCTCTTACAAGAGACTATTCATTTATATCTCAAGCATATAAATCAGAAACTTAAACTAATGAAATCAAACATTAAATAACAAATCAGATTCATTGAAGGAAACATTAATAATATCTTACGAAAGGTCATTCATTAATATTTCAAACATATGAACCAAATAATTTAATCTACTGAAATTCACAAACAGACATAAAATAAAAGCTTACCAAAACAAAAGTGTACTTGCTAGACAATGGGGATCCTTCTAAGGATTCAAAAGCACACCAAAAGAGAAGTCAAATGTAGAGGATCAACGAAGCTCCATATTATTCATCATACATTTCAAAGTACAATGGCTATAAGCTCATATGATCCAAACCAAAACTATTCTAAATTCTCTCTAGATTAACATTACTAGGTTACAATGAAGGACTAGGTTCTAAGATTCTAAAAATTAAGATTACAAATTAAGATTAAGATTACAAATGAAGGAGATAACACTCCTATTTATACAAAATCTATGATAACAAACTCATAAATGTAGATCCATTATTTCCTCCTTTGATCCACATATTTCTCAACCAATGGTGACACATAACCCTATCCTCCACGATCTCCTCCATGAGGTCCATGATCTTCTCCATGAGGTCCATGATCTCCTCAAATTCGAATTTGAACATAAAGTGCCACATAAAGATGCCTTGGAAGCTTCCTTTGTACCTACACATGTCAACAAACTCATTCTAATTGTTAGGTATAAGTATATGGATATTATTTTCTAAAGTTTAACCACAAATTCACTTAAAAATACTAAGAATTAATAATGTTTTGGAAAATGCAATGGTAACCCATTTAATGATGAAAGTGAAGCTAATGTAGTGACATGGTGGTGGAATAGAGGTGAGAAAATGTGTGAATGGAGTGAAAGTGGATGTATTTTAAGGATAATTCTTAGGCCCAATAATGACTGTTACATTCACTCTTGAGACCTGACTTACACTTGACATGAATCAACAATACAAAGCACATGTACCCATGTGAACAATGGCTTGAACAAGCCAAACTAGACACCACTCTCACTTAGACAACTATAGAAGTCCAACTGCTCGACATCCTCATACTAATCAACAATAACATATTGGTGTCAAGATTGGTAGTCTCTGATAGTGCCCCTGTGTTCCGCTGTGACATCTGTCTGGAACTTGAACCTTGCCTCCATGGCATCCGGGTACACTGCTTGGGCTCCTCTGTCCAACTCATCTGAAAGAATGTGCAACAATGTCCTCAATGTGTCCAGACCAGTAACATATTTGTGCATGATGTCTACATTGATAGGAAAGTCTGTATTGGTGGCGAGGCGCATCAACTTGTCGAAGTACAAGTCAAGCTCCTGTTGGACCTGCTTCTCGGTCTTCGCTTGGGTGAGAGTCCCAAGTGACAGAATCGCATATGTGTGCACAATATCCTCCATGCTCTTGAATACTCATCCATGGGAAGCCTGTATGCTTGTGATGAATTGTGATACGTGTTCATAGTTCTAGATCTAACTCCGGATACATGCTTGCAGCTCAACCACATTGTCCTTCATCATCTTGGGCAAATGAAGCGGGGCTCCTTTATACTTCATCGTCCATGCTTGCATGTTATCAACGACAACATGTATGTTCTTCAAGATGTGAGCTCTTCTCACACATGGATGCTTCCATCCGTGAAGATGGACGACTACTTGATGCATGGTACTGAACTCGGAGTACAATGCCCTCATAACCGTGTCCAAGGACAACACTTCCTCCAGTATTTCCTTCTTTTGTTTAGCTCAGGCAGACATTGTCACCAAGTCTCCTCCCTGCTTTGCCACCTGTAGTTCCTTCTCCATTTGCTCAATCTTAGCTACGAGGAAGTGAACACTAGAGCTAGTGGCTTTGGCATACACTCTAGTTGCATCGGCCAATGCAACTGGGTGGTTGTGCACATCAGTCATGATCACTTGTTCTTCAACTTTCTTAGGGGATGTTCAGTCCTATGGAGTTGGTACTCTGTTAGGGTACGCGACTCTATGTTGAGATTCATCAAAGGACCTGTCACGCATCTCTGCTTCTGGCTGACCACTAAGGATATTAGTGCATCCTTGTTCATTCGAGACTTGCTCATCATCTGGATGCATTGTAGTGGGCGAGTCAACCTCTCTGTGGCAAGGCATGAGGTCAGTGTCCTGTTCTAATTCCAGATGCTCCATGTCTGCATCCAACTATTTGAAACCCTATTCTATCTCATGAGAAAAATCTTTCCCTTGTGAGGGCTCAACCTGTTTGCATGATTCCAGCTGTTCAGAAGAATTAACTACTTGTATGGGCATTGATTCGTCTATTTGCATGTGATGCAACCCCTGTTGAATCTGTTGTTGTTGTGCTTCCTTATTCTATTGGTGCAGCTCTTGTTCTTTCCAGAGTTTCTCCCTCATCTCATGCAACTCCTTCTCTGTTTCTTCCATTCTCTTCTTATCTCTCTGCCTTCGCGCGATTCACTTTTCGCACTGCTACCTGTTATGTTGAATATCTATAGCTTCTTGTTCTACAAGTGGATCTGCTCGAAACTTGCAGCTTTGTTCCTCCTCCATGCGGCCGACAATCTTTCTCCTCCCTTTGTTGTGCGTAGGTATGCTTGGCTCTGTTGCCTCTGTTGTTGCTGCTACTGCTGGTGTTTTTCGTGGTGCTGCTTCATGCTTCCGTGCTAACCATTGTATGGCGAAACTGACCTGTTCATTGGGTCTGGAATGATGGTAATAATACCTCCATGAGTTTTCCTCGTCCCAAATAAATGGCCTATGGATCCATATGAACTGAAATCTCATGCAGTGAACCTTGACAATGAAATGTGGGTCATACGGGTTGAAGCTTCGGAGGTCGAATGGGTACTTCTTCATTTGTTTAGCTTCAACATCTGCTTGCTTGATGCTCTTGATCTCATATAACCCGATCCGCAACGGAAGAGTGGGCCAAGGTGCCTTCTTCTTCCGCTGCAACCTAGCTGTTAATCCTACTAAGATATTATATGCTACTTCCTGCATGACTAGCACATCCAAAGCAAACTTTGGTAGAACATGTAGAAGCTTCTCCGCACTAAACACTCAGATGAACGTGTCGTCCGGTGAGGCATACCAATCCGCAATTCCTAACAATGGCTTCATCGCTTCTTTTGACATGCAAGGTGGATCTTGTTCAAATATAAACCTGTACATTGGGGCAACAAGATGGTCGTATAGCCATTTGATCATGCCTCTAAAGCTGCACTCAGAGAATAACTTGAAATATGTGCTCACAACAGTCTCCGCCGCTTACCATGCCCACTCTAAGCTCGGGAACTCATGTCGGGCACAGACTACATCTAGAATGTAGGCAGACATATAAATCTCTGCATGCATGCCTTCAGGCTACTGTTGAGCCTTCATGACTTGCTCCTTCAGCTGATGAGCCAGTATGTCAGACTAGTTGCATGGTCTTCCTTCTCTAGCTAATTGATCCAGCACGACCACCCAACTCTGAGGGAAGGTATCAGTGCTTGCTTGGCCACTCAGTTGACATGCGAATATGACCAAGTATTGGTATGCCTTCCTCAATATCTTCGTCTTATAGATCCGGTTAGGGTTCATCTTGAAACAAGTTGTCTCCTTTACCCAATCCTTTAGAATATCTCTGGAGTGGCCTCTGCTATTGGGAAAGATGAACAGAGGGGTCATGACAGTCATGGGCTTGTCCATATGATATATATCATCGTAGTCTCGTGCCTATAAGGTTGCAAGCCTCTTCTCACTGATATTGCTCAAGGTCATCGTTTCGGGGTCAGTGTGGGAGATGATCTAGTGAATCATATCTGCACATGGGAACATGGGGTATCTGCATGCAATCCAGTACATGTGCTGGACTTATGAATGTTCACATACACCTGTCGATCTTCAAGGTCTTCCCCAAGAGTACCTGTGAATGTTTCATTTACCTCTTGCCACTTATGTTTGATGTCCTTGTCTAGATACAACTTCGTATCTTCGCAGATCGACATGTTAGAGGACACCTATTCAACTGATGTTCCAACTGCAACACCATTAATGTCCTGGGATCCTATTCTCTTGGAAGCCATTGAGACAGATGAACACCTGAAAGATTTGGAAACAAGTAGCATGCATGGCAAGAAACATGTTAGTGAAAACAAAGCAAATCTGGGGAAGGTCACAACACATACCTGGGAACTAATGAGAAAGATTGCACAAATTTCACTAGGAGGCTGAGTGACTGGCTGTCAGAACTGCACAAAGGGTAGTCTAGATTAACTGGGGGGCTGAACTGACCGTTGGATCTACAAAATGCGCAATTCTGTTGGGCTGTTGGCTGCTGGGATTGCGCAATGCATGATTCCAGCTGGGACAGACTGCTAGCTCGGGGAGGGTTTTGTGCAAATTTTTGGGCCAAGCAGCCACTAACCTCCAAAAATGTGCAATTCAGTCTAGGAGGTTAGTGTTGGGTGAGAATGTGCAAATCTGGAGAGGAAGGTGACCCTTCCTTCTCCAGATTTCTTAATGCAGCCTTGGTGAAGGCAGAGACTAGGTCCTGGTTAGCCCGAATCGCCAATGGTCATCTGAAAGCAGGTAAGTCGATGAAATGAATGGTGACACTATGTGATAGAAGAAGTAATAAACATTGCGTGCAAAACATGATGGAAGATTGAGCAAACAGATCAATATGCATGTGGGTGAGGCCATTTGCCAGTTGGGCGAACATCTGTGCAAAACAGTTTCATGCATGCGACAGCAATGAGATAGCAATGAGAATCTAAATAGAGCTAGGACAAGCTAGAATATATATAAATGATAGTAGGTGTTCAAAGAAATCAAGCAAACAACACTCACACAAGCGAATACACAAAAAGTGACAGAAATGCTGAAAAAGACAAGTTGAGGCAACTTACCCATGAATAGCTGAGCCAGATGTGTCAAAGAGTCATGGATGTGCTGGATGTCAAAGCTCCAACATCGATGTGAATGAATGAACTCTGATGCATCGAATAAATAAGTTTGGCCTCAAGATACACATGCCACAAATCTAGGAAAAAATGACACTTGGAGGGAAACTTCTAAAAAAAATTTGCATGTAACCTCCAGTTGCTAAAAATAGTTCCCTGAATCATGGGATACCTTTGGCATGTTGCCTCTTGTTATTCTAGGAAGATCAAGTCATGCATGTATGCAAGTCAAGTTTCCTCAGTGTCAGGTGGAACTGGTCAATTGGACTGTCCATGCATGTCAGTGCTTAATTGCTTGGGAAAAATGTGCATTCCTGACTGTAAGTTGGGGTGACTGCCCAAGGGGATTGTACAATTTCTGTGCCCAGCAGCTGACTACTACCCAGATTTGCACAAATCTTGGGTTGAACTGCTTGTTGGTGGGAAAAATTGCGCAATCCCTGTTGGGAGGGTTGGCTGGCAGGATTGCGCAATCCTGGAGACCAACAAGTTGACAGAGAGGATTGCGCAATTCCTAGAGGGAACTATTGGTTTCCCTCCAGGAATGTGCAATTTCCAGGGGGAAGCTGCTCAGCTGCAGCTGGACCAAGTCCAAGTAAGTAGCCTGTGAGGGGAATGGATCGACTGCATTCGACAGGCTGCCTTTGTGCGAGGAAAGCACTAAAACTTGAGTACTTGATGAAGCAAGACAAAGTGCTGTGTAAGGTTGGTTAGGGAGGCTCCAAAATAGGCTAAGGAA
>CM062808.1:637759198-637856698 GCA_031772625.1 Pinus tabuliformis
CTCCCTCTCTCTCTCTTTCCCTCCTTCTCCCTCTTTCTCCCTCTCTTTCCCTCTTTCCCTCTCCCTCTCTCTCTATCACTCTTTCTCTCTCTCCCCCTCTGCTCTCATTCTCTCTCTCTCTCGCCCTCTCCCTCTTCCTCCCTGCTCTCCCTCCCCCTTCTCCCTCTCCCTCTCCCTCTCCCTGTGCCTCTCTCTATCTCTCTTCCTCCCTCCCTCCCTCCCTCCCTCTCTCTCGTCCTCGCCTCTCTCTCTTCCCCCCTCTCTCTTTAACAAACAAACACACACACACACACCGTCTCGCTCTCTCTCTCTCTTTGGCTCTCTCCCTCTCTCTCTCTCCCTCTCTCTCTCTCCCTCTCTCTCTCTCCCTCTCTCTCTCTCCCTCTCTCTCTCTCTCTCCTCCCTCCCCCTCTCCCTCTCCCTCTTTATCTCTCTCTCTTTCCCTCTCTCCCTCCCTCTCTCCCTCTCTCATCCCCCCTCTCTCTCTCTTCCCCCCTCTCTCTTACTCTCCCCTCTTGCTCTCTCTCTCTCTCACCCTCTCCCTCTTTTCCCTCTCACTCTCTCTCTCTAACACACACACACCCTCTCCCTCTTCCTCTCTCTCATCCTCTCTCTCTTTTTCCCTCTCCCTCTCCCTCTCTCTCTCTTTGCCTCTCTCTCTCTCTTTGCGGCCCTCTCCATCTTTTCTTTCTCTCTTTCTCTCTCTATTTCCCTCTCCATCTTCTCTCTCTCTCTCTCTCTCTCTCTCTCTCTCTCTCTCTCTTGCGCGCGCTCTTTCTCTCTCCCCCACTCTCTCTCTCGCCCTCTCCCTCTTTCCCCCCCTCTCTCTTGCTCTCTCTCCCCCCTCTCTCTCATCCTCTCTCTCTCTCTCTTCCCCCCCTCTCTCACTCTCCCCTCTCTCTTTGTCTAACCCTCTCCCTCTTTGCCCCCTATCTCTCTCTCTCTCTCTCTCTCTCTCTTCCCCCCCTCTCTCACTCTCCCCTCTCTCTTTGTCTCACCCTCTCCCTCTTTTCCCCCTCTCTCTCTAACCCTCTCCCTCTTTGCCCCCTATCTCTCTCTCTCTCTCTCACACACACCCTCTCCCTCTCCCTCTCCCTCTCTCTCCCTCTCTCTCACACACACACCCTCTCCCTCTCCCTCTCTTTGGCCCTCTCCCTCTCCCTCTCTCTCTTTGGCCTTCTCCCTCTCTCTCTCTCTCTCTTCCCCCACCCCTCTCTCTCTCTCACTCACTCTCCCCCTCCCCCTCCCCGTCCCTCTCTCCCCCTCCCCCTCCCCCTCTCTCCCTTCCCCTACACCACCCCCTCCCTCCCTCTCTCTCTCTCCCACCCTCTCTCCCTCTCTCTCTCTCTCCCCCTCCCCCTCCCTCCCTCCCTCTCTCTCTCCCCCTCCCCCTCCCTCCCCTCCCTCTCCCCCCCCTCCCTCCCCTCCTCTACCTCCCCCTCCCCTCCCCCTCCCTCCCCTCCTCTCCCTCCCTCTCCACCTCCCTCTCCCCCCCTCCTCCTCTCCCTCTCTCTCTCTCTCTCTCTCTTCCATCCCATCTCTCTCTCTCCCCCTCACTCTCCCCTCTCACTCTCTCTCTCTCACCCTCTCCCTCTTTGCCCTCTCTCCCTCTCTCTCTCTCTCTCCCCTCTCACTCTCTCTCTCTCGCCCTCTCCCTCTTTGCCCTCTCTCTCTCTCTCTCTCTCTCTCTCACACACACACACACACACACACACCCTCTCTCTCTCTCTATGCCCCCTATCTCTCTCTATGCCTCATCTCTCTCCCTCCCTCTCGCTCTCTCCCTCTCTTTCTCCCCCTTACTCCCTCCCTCTTTTACCCCTCCCTCTTCCCCCCCGCTCTCTCTCTCTCTCTCTCTCTCTCTCTCTCTCTCTACTCCCCCCCTCTCTCTCCCTCCTTCCTTCCATCCCTCTCTCATATCGTCTCCCTCTCCCTCTCCCTTTCCCCCTCTCCATGTCCATCCCTCCCTCCCTCTCTCTCTCCCTCTCCTCCCCCTTTCCCCTCCTTCCCCCGCCCCCCCCTCTCTCTCTTTCTCTCTCCCTCTCCATCTCCATCCTTCTCTCTCTCTCCCCCTTTTCCCCATCTCCCTCCCTTTCTCCCTCCCCCCTTTCTCTCACTTTCCCCTCTCGCTCTCCTTCACGCCCTCTCCCTGTTTGCCCCCCCTCTCTCTATCTCTCCCACACACACACACACACTCTCTCTCTCTCTCTCTCCCCCTCACTCCCTCCCTCTTCCTCCCCCCCTCTCTCTGTTCCCCCTTTCTCTCTCTCCCTCCTTCTCTCTCACCCTCTCCCTCTCCCTCTCCCTCTCCCTTTCCCCCTCTCTCTATCCCTCCCTCCCTCTCTCTCTCTCTCACACCCTCTCTCTCTCTCCCTCTCCCTCTCCCCTCTCCCCTCTCCACTCCCTCTCCCCCTCCCTCTTTGTCTCTCTCCTCTCCCTCTCCATCCCCCTCTCTCTCTCTCTCCCTCTCCCTCTCCATCCCCCTCTCTCTCTCCCCCTTTTCGCCCTTTCCCTCCCTTTCTCCCTCTCTTTCTCTCTCTCTCTCCCCCCCACTCTCTCTTTCTTTCTCTCACCCCCTTCTCTCTCTCCCTCTCCCTCTCCATCCTTCTCTCCCTCTCCATCCCTCTCTCCCTTTCCCTCTCCATCCCTCTCTCTCTCTCCCCCTTTCCCCCTTTCCCTCCCTTTCTCCCTCTCTTTCTCTCTCTCTCTCCCCCCTCTCTCTTTCTTTCTCTCACCCCCCTCTCTCCCTCCCCATCTCCCTCTCCCTCCCCTCTCTCTCCCACTGACCCCTCTCCCCTTCCCCCTCCTTTCTCCTTATTTCCCTCCTCCTCCTCTATCCATCTTACCAACACCCCTCTCTGTCTACCCTCTCTTCCTCTCTCTCCCTCCCTTACTCTCTCCACCTTTCCTTACTTCTTTATGTCCCTTCCCTCCTCCTCTTTCTCTCCCTCTATACCTTTCTCCTCTCCCCCTCCCCCCAACATCTCTCTCTCTCTCTCTCTCTCTCTCTCTCTCTCTCTCTCTCTCTCTCATTTATTCATCTCTTTGTCTCCCTCTTTACACCTATCCCCCCTCTCCCTTTCTCTATCTCTCCCTCCCTCCATGTTTATCTCCCCCTTCCATCTTTCTTTCCCTCTCTCTCAATCTCTCCCCTCACCATTTCCCTATCTCTTTCCCCCCTCTCCATATTTGTTTGTATCTTTGTCCCTCTTTCTCTCCCCCCTCAGTATTCCTCCCACTTTTTATCCTTCTCCTTCTCCATCTCTCTTACCCCCCTCTCTCTTGATTTGCCCCCACCTCCCCTTCTCTATATTTATCTCTTTTTATCTCCCTCACCCACCCCCCATCGCCTTCTCTACTTGTTTCCCTACCTCCCTTCCTTAATCTTTCATTAATAAATAAATGATAAACAATTAAACATCAATTATAAATTAGATTAAATAAATGATAAGCAAAAGATACTAACAAAATATATGCATAAACAGAAACCATTACTATAAAAGAAAAAAATGTAAAATCCAAATACTATTGTACTTTGCTATCATGTGTATGTATAGAAAGAAAGCTTAGAGATACATATAAAGAGTGAAAACCATTGATATGATAGATTAAATATGTCATTGGGTTTATCTTAGGGAGAAATGATTGTTATCGGCCCCACTCAAGGTCAATTCCCAAGAGTAACATGTTAAGCTTATATCTAGTATATTATTGTAATGACTTCAATCTTTGTGAAAATCAATAATATAAATTAATTAAATGATATATAACTATAGCTCAAATATAATCCTTCTCAATTAACATTAAGTAGAAATGTGCATAACTTTAAATCTAAAATTTCAAAATATATAATTAACTCATCTGTATAATAAACAAAACAAAAAAATAACTAATAAATTACTAAAGTTCAAATTAAACTCAAATTTCAAAAAACCTATTTTTCTATTAAAATATAGAACATATACATAAACAAAAACCATTACCAAAAATCATTTTAAAACAACAACAACATCAAACTTTCCAATCTTATAAACATTTATTAAAAAAAATGGTCTAAACAAATAGAATAATTCAAATAATTAATCAACGAAATCATTGATAATATAATTAAATTAAATAAATAGAAAATAACTATATCCTAAATATAAATCCAAAACTAAATTATAAAACACCCATTGTAAAACTGCTTCTGCTTGGCTAAGAGCTCGTCTTCCTCGGACGTAAGGAAACAGGTTAACGGCCCAAGAACCAGAGGCATCTGGCAGGAGTGAGAGCCTGCTCCCGATTACGGACCACCAGCAGGGTTATGCCAGGTGGCGTGGTTTTCCTATTTAACAGTGATGAGTCAAACCCAGCATTCGCGGATAGCAACCAGAGATGGCTGTCCTCACTGTTGGTTTGACACCTGAGTTGATAGGTTTTACCACCTTCGGAAAAAAAAAAAAAAAAAATGATTAAATTACCAAATTCCAAAATATTTACAACCTCACTGACACAAAGATGAATAATTAGTAATTAAAAAGAAAGACTAAAATTTTAGGAGACGGGTGACGGCAGAAGCTACAGCTACCCTATTACTTGAATTATTTAAAAAGTTGTTCATTCGATAACTATAAGTCGATTGCAGATTCCCTGAATATTCCTGGATCTGATAGACATGAGCGCGGTCAAAAAATTAATTGTGCCAATGTCCAGTAGATTCCAAAATATTCTGAAAATCTACAATCAAATAGCCGATGGCTGCTATATCTGCACGTGAAAGGCAATTTCTCGAGCAGAAGGGGAGAGGGAAACGTCCAAACAGCGTTTGCATTTGTGAATGTTAATTTTCTTTGGAGCGGTCTCAGTTTTTCTCCTCTGGGAACTAATAAAAAACCATTATGAGGGCCTCAGTTCTAACATTAGATGTAGAGGGTTGATAATTTAGGGTATTTAAGTTTGTTCGTGGTATAATTGTTAGGGTTGTTTTAGTAAATTTTATTTGGTTAGGTTATTTGTGGTTTTGGATTTCAGGTTTACAGGAATCCATGGTTTTATTAATGGTATTTATTTTTGATTTTATTAATGATATTTATTTTTGGTGAAGTCTATTTAAAGGATGGATAAATCAATGGTAAGTGGCTTTAGAAGCCACTGAAAACAAACAACAATGTCTTGCATTCCAGGTTTATGGGAATTTATGGTTTTGCCTATGGTATTCATCTTTGATGAAGCCTATTTAAAAGATGGATAAATCAATGGTAAATGACTTTAGAACCCACTAAAAACAAACAACCTTGTCTTGGATTCCAGGTTTATGGGAATTTATGGTTTTACCCATGGTATTCCTCTTTGACAAAACCTATTTAAAAGATGGATAAATGAATGGTAAATGGCTTTAGAAGCCACTGAAAACAAACAACCGTGTCTTGGATTCCAGATTACAAGAATTTATGGTTTTACACATAATATTCATCTTTGATAAAGCCTATTTAAAAGATGGATAAATCAATGGTAAATGGCTTTAGAAACCACTGAAAACAAACAACTGTGTCTTTTAGACACCACCACCTCCATCCCTCGGTGCTCACATGAACAGAGTAAGAAAAAAGGAAAAAATAATTTTATTAGAAATCAACAATAAATCTAATTAGAAAGAAGGTTTAGAGATAAAGAAGGGAAGTCCAAATTTCACTCCGACGACCGAGCAGAGGTGCTCTGCAAATATCATCCAATCTGGGGAGAACTATGTGGTATGACTGGCCACTCACAGGTGCGATAATCTCGCATGCATTTCGACAGCTGTAGCTCATGCTCCTTACCCATCTAGCCGCTAAATCATATATTACTCTCTATTATTCCACCCTATCTCTGAATGCTTCATATTTTCTTCATTATCTTCCCTATGATATATCCTATCTAGCACTTTTTCTCCATGCTGCATCACTATCTGCCACCTGAAATTATCTGCCTAGCTCATATTCTACCAATCACTCTCCACCTATGGCATTCGTCTGCATGACTCTTTCATTGTTGTGTTGAGTCTTTTCCTTGCTGTTTTCTTCTGTTTTGCACCTCGGTTTCGGTTCGTCGGCACTTCCAGGTGTGTGTATGTAGACCCCTGGTGCCGCGGGGAGAAGGACAAGCGTATGGCCTGGATTTTGATTGAAAGATCCTACAGAGGAGGCTTTCCGGAGCATATCGATATCAGTTGGAATGAGCAGTCCATTAGGCAGAGGTTAGATTTCTGGGGTGTACCTTTTCGGTGCGCTGCTTGCCATCTCACTGGGCACCTTGTTAAACATTGTCCGCGACGTCATTTTAAAGGCCGAAAGCATTACGGTCTTACTAAATTCGTGGAGTTGCCTCATAAGATGAAAGTTCCTTCTAAGGATACAGAGAAATCGGCTTCTCCAAAATGCATTTCTCGGCCTTCCCGTGATGATGTATGTGATGATGATCATCTACTATCTCCCTTGCCACCTAAAGCCCCTGATCCATTATATCGGATCTCGCCGTCCATGCCTGAGTTGGAAACGGCCTCTGATTATGAGATCCCTCGTCCTCCAAATCCCCCATTGGAACCATCCGCTGATCTTGTTGTTCCTAACCCGAATCCCATTCCTCGGCCTGCAATTGGTAAGGAAGCCCTGCATATTCAGTCTTCATCTTCGCCCCTTTTTCTAAATACTTCTCCTGGTGACCATGGTATAGAATCCCAGATTTCTCCTACTCCTGCAAATTCCCCTAATTCATCGCCTATAAACTCTATTGGTAGTGATTTGGACTACCTTTTGTCCAAAAAATCACTTGACCTCAAGCCTCTCACTGTTCATAAGCCTGATATTCCAAAATCGCCTAAGATCAGCCCTTCTTCTGCTAGAAATATCACAGTGAGAAGAAAGAATAATAGGGGCAGTAGGCACTTCAGGGGGAGGGGAGTTGTTTCTGACTGTAGCATCAGAAATCTTTCTTTGGTTGACATTCTTATTATTGACATGTCTGAAGACAAGCCTCTTAGAGCTGGAAAGGCCAGATCGCCTTCGAAATGAATTTCATAATATCTATAAATATTGGAGGTCTGGGAGCAGACCTGAAATTTTTGGCCTTAAAAAACTTTTTTTTATCGACGAGCCCTAAAATCATTTTAATTCAAGAGACCATGCATGCTGCATCTGTTACAGTGTCCTACTTCAGGAAAATGTTTCCCCTATGGCACATCTCAGCGGTTGAGGCCATAGGCCTATCTGGTGGTTTAGCGGTATTATGGGACCCTCATTGGATATGCGCAAAAGCTTACAGCTGCATTGCAGGCATTCTCATTTCTGCTCAGATTAGAGGGCTTAAATGTCCTATTAATATATTGAACATATATGCTCCATACAAGAACAGATCGGCATTTTGGGAAAGTCTCTTCTCTTCGGAAGTTTTTGATGTTGAATCATTATTGATTGCAAGTGACCTAAATATCACATTTAACATGGACGAAATCTAGGGCATCAATAAGAAACAGGATCCTATTGCTGCCAGGATTAGGAATGAGTTTCTAAATAAAAATTTTATCGACATTCTCCCTCCAAAAATCCTTCCTACTTGGGACAATGGTAGGAATGAAAAGGCTTATATTGCTAAGAGAATCGACAGATTCATCATACATGTCAGCTTGATTGAATCCCTGGGCATGCCTTATTCAACAGTCGAAAATGTCTTTATATCCGATCATCGGCCGATCATGCTTGGGTGGAGGGCTATGGGATTCAGAAAAGGCTTCCCATTTAAATTCAACAGACAATGTCTGGAGGATCCTGACTTCAATAGCACTGTATTAAAAGCGTGAAAAGAGATGTCTTCATCAAGATCTGCTCCTATCCATATGTCCTTCAATGATAAGATGGATAAAATCCAGAAGATTGTAAAAGAATGGCAGTTTCAGAAAAGGCAAGCGAATAAAAAAGAACTTCGGGATATCCAAAAGGAGCTTGACTTTGTTGCGGAATCTATGGCATATGATTCTTTGTCTTTTGAAATGAGATGTCATATTAAGAGTCTTCAAAAGAAGAAATTGTTAATCTTGAAACAAGAAGAAGCTTTCTGGAGGTTGAAAAGTAGGGCGATATGGATGAAAGAAGGCGACCAGAACACAAAATTTTTCCATAGATTCGCCAACTCAAGAAGGGAAAAAAATGCAATATGGAAAATCAGCGACAGTAAGGGAGGCTTCCTTTTTTCCCAGCAGGATATTACAAATGAGGCAGTGGCATATTTCAAAAATCAATATAGTAGAGCGAATAATCGCAGATTTCAGGATATATTATGGGGAATAGACTTATTTCTGCGGATGTTTGATGGTGATTTAAATGATCAAATTTTTCAGCCTGTTACAGAGGATGAACTACTTGCAATTATGAAATCATTCAAAAGGGACAAGAGTCCCGGTCCGAATGGCTGGTCGATTGAGTTTCTCATCCATTTCTTTGATATCATCAAGGATGACCTATTGCGGATGGTTGAAGGCACCAGAACGGCGGGCAGTATCAGCAAACAGCTCTGCTCCACCAATATCACTCTCATTCCCAAAAAGGGGGATGCATAGACCTTCAAGGATTTTAGGCCATTTTCGTTGTGTAACATTACCTTCAAGATCGTTTCAAAGATCATAGCTGAGAGAATGAAGGGAGTATTGTCAAAATTTCTAACAAAAGAACAGCACGGTTTTCTAAAAGGGAGAAACATTCATGATGCAATTGCTAGCACACAAGAGGCATTATATGCCATTCATTCAAAAAAATGTGATGTGATTATTATCAAAATTGAGCTCTGGAAGGCATACGACTACCTAGATTGGGGCTACATCAGGTGTTTGCTTGCAAGAATTGGCTTGAGATCCAATATGATCAATTGGATCATGGCTTGTGTTGAACCTGTGGATTATGCAATCATCATCAATGGCATGCCATCCCCTTTCTTCCGTGCGGAAAGGGGCCTGCGGCAAGGATGCTCCCTCTCTCCGCTGTTATTTATCCTGGCGATGGATACTCTTAGCCTGCGTATCAACAAGGCTGTAAATGAAAATATGTGGCGCCCCTTAAAATCTGCAGAAATATTTCTTTATCACATAATTTATTTGTTGATGATATCATCTTATTCGCCATGTTTTGCAGGGTCCCTTGGTTACGTTTCTATGATATCATAAAAAACTTTCAAATGGCTACGGTTTACAAGTTAACAATGAGAAGTCTACTATCTATCACTATGATTTAAATCATGAAGATGTTTTATGGTTATTAGAGCTATTTGGAATGAATGCACGGTCTATCAGCTGTGGCATAAAGTACTTGGGATTCCAGATTAAATCTAATGGTTACTCGAAATCTAATTGGAATTGGATCTTAGATAGATTCTACAGGAGGATTTCTGCATGGGAATTCAAATGCCTCTCCTTGGCGGGAAGAATGATATTAGTGCAATCAGTTTTAAATCAACTTGCAGTTTACTGGGCACATTTATTTCTTCTTTCGGCGAGTATTATTAATAACATGAATAGATTATCAGCTAATTTTATATGGGGGGGTCAAGCTGAAAGGAGGAAATACCATCTCATAAAACTTGCCAGTATATCATTACCAAAGAATATGGGAGGCTGGGGCTTGATTGATTTGCGCTCTTTCGGAAAAGCCCTATTGTGCAAGTCGCTATGGAGAGCTATACAGGGTGAGGGTCCATGGAGTTACATGATTCGGATGAAGTACTTAGGCAGGAAGAGCTTACAGTTCTAGTTCAGGAAAGGTTCCATTGGTGCTTCATATGGGTCTCCAATCTGGCTTAGTTTTCGCAGGATTGAACCGTATTTCTTAAAGAATTTAATCTGGCATTTTCAAACTGGAAGTAAGATACTTATTGGCAAAGATCGTTTCAAATGTGGCGCTGAAGAGTTAAATATACCTGAATCCTTACTGAATTTCTTTCATAGAAGAGGCATGTTTTATTGGGACAGTTTGATTGCTGGCTAGCAAGGCCCCATCTCGATGTGGAAAGAAGCTGGCGATTTGCAAATTCCCCAGGAGATTTCACATCAATGGGTTCGCATTAGGACGAGTCTTCGGAACTATGGCATTTTCCGTTTAGAGGATTCTGACTATCTAACATGGAACATTTCGAAAGAAATAAATGTTGTGAGAGTAAAAGAGGTTTATCAACATATGATATTGCAGCAGATTCCCTGCACCCCTGTTTTTCCTTAGATTTTCTGGAAGTATGGTTGCCCATCGAAAATGATCCTATTTGCTTGGCTTGCTTTTCACAACAGAAATTTAACATGGGAGAATTTAATGAAAAGAGGATGGCACGACCCAAATATTTGTGCATTATGCAGATCGGACGGGGAAAGTAATGTGCATTTATTTTTAAAATGTAAAAAAACGAAGCAGATATGGCTGGCATTAGAAAAAGAATATGGTTTTTAGCATTGCTCACAGGATTCAATTTATGAATGGATTCTATGGTGTAGCGGACATAAAGAAACATGGCGAAGGATTTTTATCCTTTCCCTGTGGAACATTTGGAAGTGGCGCAACCTCAACATCTTTAAAGGCTCTAATTCGTCATGCTCGGAAATCATAGATAGGATTTCTGCTAATTTTGATGCCCTCCCACAGAAGTCTACCAATCAAAAAAAGATTGTTTCCAAATTGCAACCAACGGAATGCTCAACTTTCCCATTAGCGTTCTTCGACGGTGCTGAACAACTGGGTGTATGTGGATGTGGTTTTATCATTATGATGAACAAAAACACTCATTTCTCCATCCACTGGAACGGAGGTTCTGGCTCCAACAGCAAGGCGGAGGCTATGGCTCTTGCTGGACTCTTAAAATTTTGTCTTTTCCTTGATATTCAACAAGTATCAGTATTTGGAAATTCAAAAGTTATGGTCGATTTCGTACCAAGGAAAAATCACATTTTAGTGCCTCACCTGACTCGCTGGATGGATAGGATCAACTATTTCTGGGGCTGCATGGTCGGAAGTTCTATTGGTCACATCTGTAGGGACAAAAATATGAAAGTTGATGCTCTTTCTAAATTGGGCCTCCTATCTTCTCCAGGTTTATGGTATTTACAGATTTTCTCTGAGGGAGATACATTTCAAATCCACGAATTTGCTCTCCCGGATTTCTAGTCTCTGCTAGTCTTCATGTCTTTCTGCATATGTATTTTGTGATTATGCATATAGCCTCTCTATATTATGTGAATCATGATATTTTGTAGTGCTATCAGAGCTAGTTTGATTAGTTGCTGATCAGCATTAGATAGATATACCCACATGAAGATCCTTTTATGAGCAAATGTATTTGACCAAAGGTTTTTTTAGGTCATCTCAGATGTAATTATTAGGGAACTCTTATATCTCTCATATAATATATTAATGCTTTTTCGTTCTGAAAAAAAAAAAAAAAAAAAAAAAAAAAAAGATAAAAAGAAAAAGAAAAAAGAAAAAAAAAAAGAAAAGAAAAAAGAATGAAAGTCAAAAAAATATTTTGAAATAAAATTCCCTCAATTAAATTTCTCTTTTGTAAAATAAATAATATATTGCAGTGAACTTAGAAGGAAATACCCATAATTAATAATAAAGATGGGTACAATGGGAAAGGGAAACTTTGGAGACCACTATGGAAAGAAACTCTGCATAGTTAAAAAAAACTCAACACAATGAAAAAAAACCTATTCCTTTATGTCTTTTTATCTATGTTGAAACTTATTGCAATTATTCGTTGCAGTGAAATTATTGTTCCAAAGGCCTAAAATGTATATCATAAAAAAAACAGGGAGAAGCTCTGGAAAGTCGTATAATCCAGATTTAGTGCTGGTTTAGATAAGGCTGGTTAGGTAAGCTCCAAATTCTCATCCTCTAGGTTATAGAAAAATAATATTTTTTTATAAAGTTTTTTATTTTCATAAAAAAAACAATGTATTCAATTATTTATTTAAAAGAGGGTTTGAAATAAAAAGAGGAGAAAGAGAATAGTTAATCATATCTCAATTCATCGCCTTGTAATTTGTCTATTTGTTCCTTTCCCTTCCAGTGAATAAATTTGCATGTACAAACACACGATGTGAACGGTAATGTCACTTTCATGTATGGCGTACATCCTTTTTTCGTGAACCTGATCTGTCGCTTTCATAAAAAAAGGCTTTTGCCACTTTGTTCTCGACACGATGTGAACGGGAATGTCACTTTCATGTATGTATGGCATAACATCTGTTTTTTTATGATAGAGAAATATATGTTAATTTGATCTATATATATATGTATATATATATAAAAGCTAAATAAATATTTAAAATTTAATTAATTAAATCTATTTTAAATCATTTAAAAACAAAATTAATTAAATATTTTGAAAAAAATAACTAAATTTTTTTTTTATTTAAAAAATAAAATTAATAACAGTATATCTTTTGATATTTGGTTTTAATAAATTAATTTAAATATTAATTTTCTAAAACTAGCCGTTTAATATAGTAAGTTGTTACTTATTAATAATTTTAATAAATTAATGAAACAATATCATTATTTAAATATTTTTTTCAAAAACTAGTCGTTTAATATAGTCGTTACTAAATAATATTTGTTTTTAATATATTAATAAATTAATATCATAATTTAAATATTATTGTTCAAATATAGCAGTTGCTTGAAATTATGTCTCTACATTGCTCTCTATTTAAACCTTTGTCATGGTCCGCCTCTTCATCCTTTGCCATGGTGTGCCTCTTCATCTGGTCTTGATGATGAACATACTTATTGGTTCAACGCGTCGGCTAAATATTTCTCTTATGTGATTTCTACCGGAAGACTTTGCTTAATTCATTATGGATCATAGAAGCTTGAATACAAAGAATATCTTCTATTCCTAGATTTGTCACTAAATTAGATGTTATTTAAAACACAATATTTTATTGTGTTTATAGATTTGTCACCAAACTAGATGTTATTCAAAACATAATATCTTAAAATCCTAATATCTTATTAATCATATTCTAATAACTTTTCTTTTCTTTTTTAAATTGAAAATTGTATTACATTCACATACAATGTGAGAAATTGACTTGGTTTGTTCCAAGAACATACTCACCAAAACCAAGTGAACTTGAGATTACATAAAAACTCATGGATTTGAATTGATCTGTCTTTACTGAATCCAACCAAACCAAATCACGAAGACTACAACCCTAAAAAATTACTTAACCCATACATATAATTCTATCATGGGTAATGATCTCATAAATGATCATGGATCTTTCCAAAGATCCTTTTTTCCTTTTTGCTTGCAAAAGACTATCCACCTTGAAGGGTTATCAAGAACAATTGAAGAGGGTGCAATGATTGTGTTTCCTTTGGTCAATTCCAATTCCAGGGGGTTTAGATTGAAGTTGTTTCCTTATCATTGTCTCAGTGATCCAATTCATGGAAACATTTATGCCCACTTATCGATGAATCTAAAACCATAATTGTGTCTCTTTCGACTCCATTTGAGGGGTGGACCTCAGTGTCTAAAGGATGAGATGGCACTGCATGTGGTTGAGTTGAGGCTAGAGGACTTAATTTATCATCATAGTTTTATGGTGTTGCAAGTTGTCTGGCTGGTTCGTTGAAGATTTCATAGATTCCTTTAAGGATTTTGGGTCTTTCCATCCCCGTCTCTTATTATTGGCATTTGTTGGAGGAGAGCATAATTGAGAAGAAGGGTAAACATACTAAAGATGATTAGGCTGTTGACAAATCATGCAATGAGAGGTTGTATTTTCATAGTCCAACAATTGTGAAATAATCAAGCCATTCTAGTAGCGACGGATTTTATCCGAAAATTCTCTAATGAGATTTATTTCAACACATATGCAAGCAAATGTAACAATACCCTTCTCCAACCTACCTATGTACACCTTGATGAAATGGTCGATTGAGTTCCCCACTTCAGCTAAGGTATCTAGAGAAGTAGATGGAGGGGCGTATTTGGGAACCTAATTGAAACTAGCGCAGGAAGAGATGACATGGAAAGAGGGTCAAACTCATTAAAATGTGACTTCATGCAAAGCCTAGCTCGACCCCGAAACCAAAGTCCTTATTCAAAGGCCCTATCATAATCATATGGATCCTTAAATTTCACCACAAAGAAACCTGTTGATAAAAAACTAGATCTACATTCGGTGTCCAACTCTGATGCACCCAATCCAGAAGTGCAGTTGTTGATGGCCAAAACCCATTAATATGGAAAATAACAATATACTCCATAAATTCCAAGCTATAGGCATAAGATAGAGGATGACTTACTTTGATAGTGGGATATCCTCTACCTAATCCATATGAAAGTCAGGCCTAAGAGGTATTTATGTGTCGAGAGAATGGACCTTGGCTTAAGGACATCCTTAAAGGACTTAGACTTAGAAGCAAAAGGTGCTCCCCCAACTACAACCCCACCATTCAAACTTAAGACAAGAGAGATTGAAGTGTCCTTAATAATGTCGTAGTCACTAAGAGAATGCCCTTCCTAAATTTTCCTACCTTCATAAAGAAGTTGCATAAAGATGAAAAGGATTCCTATCCGTTCTTGAATTCTGGTTGTGAGCATAGATACTAGATTAGTTGCTTTCACCTACATGCATAAAATTCTATTAAAGAATGACTTGAGAAAGACCAAAAATTGTAAAAGAGCACTCAAGGAAGATCCCCCGGGTGGAGCCTCATTATAATATGAACCCTCATAATGGTTAGGGTTTGATACGAGATAGGGATTTGGATTCCCATAAGGGTTTTGTTGTGCATAAGGGTTTGGAGGTTGATAAGGGTAAGGGTACTCTACGGGAAAATAGGAAAACCCTGCGAGAGGAATGGCATATGGGTAAATTGGGGAAAGGTAAGCCAGATAGATTGCAATGTAACCTCTAGATCTATAGGGTTATGCATGCAAGGGTTTTGAACATCATTTATCATTTAAACAAATCAAGATTTCAAGCTTACCATGCAAAATGCTAGAGGGGCATTTGAGCTTCAACATTCACTCTAGCTTTTCTTTCAATCTATCTTCCAAGACTTGGGAAAGTGGAATCCATGCAAAGTGAACTAGTGATTTTTTATTCTCTAAGGTATTTTCGAACATGATTTCAATAATCAACTGGATGTCCTCGAGGAGCATATTGTGAGGCCATGGCCCATGATCAAAGGCAACATGAGGAAATATTATCGACAACACCATGTCTTCTTTATATGCCTCTGATACATGCATAATCACTTTCCTTGTGCGAGGATTGAATTTCTAAAGTGTTTTTTTTAATATAAATCTACAATCTCTATGTAGACGAAGAGCTTCATATATTTTGTTGTAGATGAATGAAGAGAAATGTTCAATATAGATGAAAGAGGCATCATAGCTCTAGCCTACATCACAAACCAAAAAGAATACTAATTTCAACCCTATGTTATATCAAATAAACACAAATAATAAATCTGGAATATTACTTAATCATGAAGACAATGCAAGAAGAAAAAACAAATTTTCAATCACACCCTATTCTAGTAACTTTATTTTAATTTATTTTTTATTTTTTATTATTTTTTAAATTAAATGATTACTAATTTTATTTAATTAAAATTTAATATTACTAAAAATTAAACAAATAAGTATTACATGTTGTGATGGTTTTAGTTAAAATATTTATATTCCTAAATTAAGAATGACTTATGTCTACATGTATATCAATCGGGTTAAAAGTATTATTTCATTATGTTTTTTTAAACAAAATGCATTGTTAAAGATTTGTTACGAATTATTTAAGTAAGGGTATTCTAGTGATATATATATGTTTAATATATATTTATTGTAATAAATTAAAGATGCACAAGTTGTGTGCATAAATTAAATCAATTCAAAAACACATTGTGAGAAGCTTTTTTTCAAAATGATTTCAGCCTTATTCCTACTAGATTTGTTGGCTAGAAGATAATGGAAAAAAACATAGAAAACAACAAAATAAAGTTGGGAGACCTCATAGCCCATATTAATAAAAAAAGACTGAGAACCATCATGCATCCCATTGTCATCTTGGAGTAGCTACATTACCCAGATCTAGAGAATTCAGTCCATTATCAAGCAGTTGAGGAGGATGAAAGGCCTCATGAATGTGAACCTCCATATGAGCCAATCTACCTTCTAGCCAATCCTGCATGTCCTGGATCTACTTCTGGCTATAACGAAGAGAGACCAACCTATCTAGAATGTGCCACTAGTTGTGTTAGAGGTCATTCATAAAAGTAAAAACCTCAATGCATTCGTTGTGCTTGTCTCTAGCCAATTTCTCCACCCGTCAGTGTCAATCTTGTCTTCCTTCCACCAGTGATCAAATATGCTTTTACCAAGTCTATCATGAGTCTCAAGGTCAAATTTTATCATGTCACTAGGTTTACAGAGTAAAATTTGGTCATTGGCTAGTTGGTCTAGGAATGATTTTATTCTTTTGGGAAAATCACACATGTTGGTCTTCTACCTCATTCAAATGAAGGTGTCATAATAAAAAAAATCTTTACATTATATTAGTTATCATCAACACCATTCCATTCAGTCTCAAGTCTTCATTAAGTCATTAGGGTTTCAAGGTCCATTATCATCATGTGTAAATCCAGCATTAAATAAATCATGACAAACAATTCTTTGACATTAGCTTGATGAATTTTCACAAGTTCTTCATGATTTCAGTCTCAAAGGTTCCAGGAAAAGAAGTTTCAATGTTCAAAAGGTAAAAATGCAACTTAGGTTTCATCTCTCCAAAGGGACTCAACCTTAAAGGTGAAAATTCAGTTTTTTAAAGGGTTTGTGGGGCCTATTTCTTTCCAAAAGGGAAACATTATTGCCTATATACCAAAAAGCCGCAAACTCACCTCATTTGCCTTATATTTCCCTTTTTTCATCAATCTGTTTCCTCCATTGGCAAGAAAAACACAAGTTTTTAGGCAAAATTGGCAAAGACTTGTAGGCGTTGCACTTCCAGATATTGCACTGTGCTTCTGAGGCCGGCACGACACTTCTGGACACTACGTTGTGCTTCTAGACATTGCACTGCGCTTATGCCAAAGTAGCCCAAAACCTTCTAGAAATTGCCCAAACTCAAATTTGAAGCTTGCAATTTATTTTCTTGCTAATCTAGACTTGTCTACAAGTAAGTGCATCACTTCACTTACCTTTTTCATTTAGCAAGATGGATTCAAGCACAAGATTTCTTCATATAGGGTTTTTAGTGAAATTATCATGAAATGAGCTAGGGTTGATGATGGCTAGTCTAGTTTTCATATGCTAAACATGTAAATATTTCATCCTAGACCTCTACACATGTTTAAAATACATTTTCAACCACTTAAACAACTACAAATAATCAAATTACTTCACCAAAAAACTAAACCCTAGCTCATTCCTAAGAAATTTGGAAAGTTTTCCTAGAAACTTTGTTTTCCATTTCTCACAAGCACTCCTTTCCTTCATTTCACCTCATTTGAGTTCCATGAGTTGCCCATAGTCCCTATCCATCTCCTAGAATTTATCTTACCAATTTTTTCCACTCCACCTATCCATCATTCATTTTTCACTCATCTCTCACTATTTGTTTCTCATATTCCTGCTACCAGGGTTTCTGTCATCATGGAAGGAGATTCTTCACCAGAGAGGAAAAAAACACCATAAAGGATGCAAAATTCTCATATATGAACCTACCAACTGCAATGAAATCAATACATCACCCTTCATCAAGCAGTGTTTTGAAGATGTGAGTTGTCTATAGTTTTGCAAAAGGGTGTGTGAAGTTGGTTTTCATGAACAATTGACAGATTAGATCACCACTCATTTGAAAGGGGAAAGTGCTATCATTGTTGGAGTTGAGTTCACATTTTTAGTGGTTTCTATTTCACTTGCTATAGGGATACCAGATCATGGAGAATATTGGTTTAAGGGCATGAATTTAGATCTTGAACATTACAGGTCTTTCTTGAAAAAAACATACAAGGAAACACATACACATATCATACCTTTTAGGTACCTATTTGAGAAGTGTGCCCCATTGATGAAAGCTGTCATGAAATTTTTCACATGTGAGGGAAGGTTTTCTAGATTGTATGCCTATCACATCTAGCTTCTAATGCACTTTACAGCTCAGAAACCTCTCAACATGTGCAATTATCTATGTAGAAGCCTTGTCAAGATGTCCGAGAAGGTATAGGTGAAAAACAAAGAACACTATCCTAGTCTTTCTCATCATAATTTGAACAATATTATTGTTCTCTACCAACTTGCAGAGAAAAAATGACATGGCAGTCTTTCTTGGAGACAACTTTGAAATGGCATGAGTCTAGTGTTTCAGTTCAGTATCCAAACATGCCAACACAGCAAATGGAGGTTGGATCCTCAAGAATATCAATGGAGGTTCCTAAATCACCTAGACCTAAGGTGACTAGGATGTACCAAAGAGGAAAAAGGCATGTATTTGCTTCTCATGGCGAGAAAGGGGCCAAGCCTTCTACATCAACAAAACAGGGGTCACCGGTACAGGATAAAGATTTGATTGAGCATGAGTTTGAGTTGGTAGAATTGGAAACAGAAAATGAGCCCTCAAGCATGCAATAGACTATCAGAGAAAAAACTCTCAGATCAGAGAACTCATGGATAACATGTCAAGGGCAAGGTTTGTCATCTCATTCCTAGAACAAGAAAACAGTTAGCTAAAGGCCAAACAACTTATCATCGAAAAAGAGCAAGCTAAACGGTTGCAGTAAGTAGGCTTGGATATCAATGAACCTGAAGAAACTAAAGGACAAGGCAAGAAAAAGAGGCCAAGAACCAAAGGGCTCAAGAAGGCATTGAAAGAGGAGAAAAAACACATCTTGCTTGATGAAGAGCTAGAGTTGGAGGACAAAATTGCCTTAGAGGTTAATGAGGACAATGAGTATTGGTTAGATAAGGTCAATGACCGCTTGGAGAAGCTTCTGGACAAAGCCAACAGAGATAACCAACTACTAAGGCACATGGCACATCACTATCAAACTAGAAATAAGATTTGTAACATCAAGCTCAAGCAGTTGGAAAACAAGCTCAAAGAATCCCTAAAGGACAAAAATGAGAGGGATGATTTAGAGATTCTTGTTGAAGCATCCATGAGAGCTTAACATACATCATTTTTCAGCTCATGACCAATTTTGGAGGAATTCTAAGCATTTTTGGTATTTTAACTATTTTGGTGCCTAATTCAGAAAATTGGCTAGGTGCTGTGCTTTTTCCTCAAGCACTCAAATCATAAATGGTTTGCAGTTTTGGAAATCCCATGGCATCCTCTAAAAACCCATTTCATCAAATCTTCCACAGAGAGAAGAAATTTTGAGAAAAAAAAAGGAAAAAGTGGTAAAAAATCAGCATTCTGGCCCTCTTTTTTACAAGCGTTGTGCTGCTGGAGTAACCTTGGGAGAATGGATTTTTGAAGGCCTTCCCATGGGTAATTTTCAAAACTTCAAGCTGTTCTGGAAACTATACTTGAAAATATAGTTGGCCATTCTTTTAGATATTTATTTGGACCTTAGGAAGGCACCTTAAAGTGGGCTCAAAGTTAGAGCTACGCTTCTATAAATTTCTGTGTTTTTCATTTAAATTGCACTGTATAAATTTCCTAGTTTTCAGTTTGACTTGGTCAAAGTCAAAACTCTTGATGTAATTGAAGTTAGTTCAAGGTTAGATGATGTAATCATGAATAAATGGACATGATAGGTAGTTTTTGTGGTTTAATAGGCCTCATTAAGGAATTAAAATTCAAATCAAAGTCTACAAAAAGTGTTTGTATTTGACCTTCTCACTCTCACCTATTGGTTGAGAGAATCTTGGAATCAGTTCAACCACCGAGGAATTCGACTCCTGAAGGTGGGGAAGTGGTTAAATTGAGTCTATATGTACTATTTCTCATTCAAAGAGAAGGGTTGGACTTTTGTGGAGCAGGCTTGTATGTTTATGTTTTTTTCAGCTAATACAGAAGCAGTTGCAGTTATATTTCAGGAACTCTAGTTTAGTGAGTCTATGGTGTTTGTTTCCTCTTTCTATCAGTTTTTGATGGATAAATCATCTCTCTTTACATGCTTTATCTTCTTTCTATGAATTTCCTTGCAGTTATATAGACAAGAATCTTGAATTTAAGCTCTATTTATGTGGAATTCATAGTTGTGTTTACTTTCTTCTAAAGCTAATGAATTCATGATTTCACATGCTCATTAGTTTCTTTTAAGCTCACAAATCTATAATACCTTGACAAACACTCCAATTTCACCATAACACACTGATATCTAGCTCTTATTTATACTTGTTTCTGCATACTTGAAGCCTAGACCTAATTACTTGTTCTAAACCCTAGTCCAGCAAACTTAAAACCCTAAATTCACAAATACTCAAAACAAACTTGCATATCTAGCCTAAAACCTTGTTCTTTACAAATTTTCATTGACAAATCCTTTGAGAGATCCCTCTCTAGCTCAGTAGGGCTAGCTACTGAGCTGAAAGTGGTTCGAGGTTACCTCTTTCGATCTCCTCCTCAGCCTAGGAAATTGTAGGGGATAACACCACCAGTAATATAACCTACTAAATTTGAGCTCCCAACAAATCGAATGGAGGGGTATATCAATTCTCCCTATAGAATTGGCAGGTTGCTGATCTATCTCCTTACCAATATCCCTCACATCCATCAGGTGGACCACTCCTTGGCCATGAGGACAAGCACCCCAATGGTCATGTCCATGTTGACGTTGCATCAACCCTCCACATAATTGTCCAAGCAAATTCCACAATAACGCACCCGAGGATTGTTGCCAGATAAGAGAAACCCATGAGACTTCCCCTGGAAGAATACTGGTACAGTGAATGCCTATCAAACCAAAAGAAACACTGCCAGGATAGAACTCTCCAATTATTGGCCTCCACACAAGACTACACACACAATTTCCCACACCTAATTCCCATAGTTAGGAACTCACCCCCCACTAAGTGACTGCATATGATAAGAGACACCCTAACCCTTCCACCGTAAAGAGTTGGCTCAAAGTGCTAAAGTCGCCTCCCCAACTTGAGAATATATGGAAATAAGAAAAATACCACAAAACGTAGAGAGGTTTGCACCTCCTCTCACAACCCCTCCAAAAGACCCCAGGAACACAATAAGATTCTTCAGAAAACCACTACTAAACCAACCAACATAGAACTTTCGAGCTACAAAAACAAATGTGCATGGAAAATTTACAAGTGAGGTGAAGTTGTTGGGGACCATGAGAGCCAATGCACCCACAAACCACCCTACCTTGAGCCCAAAAGGCTTGGAATTAACGTGGACAACTTGTTCTAAAATAAGATCCCAAATAATTACACCCAATTCCACCGCCAAGACAGACTTGACACCATATTCTCTAAAATCATCGCACGATATGGAATTCATTGAGCTAGGGGCAAGGGATAGCTAAGATAGAGAGCCACCCTGTAGACCTGAAGATGAATTCCCGACACCAATCTTTTTGCCCATCCCTTGAAACCAATGACAGGAAACTGCAGCCAAACTAACAACAATTATATGTGAAACATTCTACATAACTTTCAAATCCCACACACCAACAGTGTCATCCTTGACACGTCTCATCACACTAATGTTGTGTGGGGGAGTAATTATGTACCTCCCTATAAGCCTCAAGTATGTCTGTTACCACCCCATCAGGAATGTTTTATTTTAGATTTAATAAATATTAATTACTCTCAATCAAATATGTATTAGTATTTTGGTGAATTAGATTAGAATTAATATTTAATTTTATATATTTATAAGTAATTTTGTGTATATTAAAAATTATTTAGAATAAATAAAATTTTAATTGATAAATGATTATTAAAAAAAATAATACATCATTTTTATTTTTATAATTAATTTAAAAAATTATTTTTTAAATTTATATCCATGTTATAATTTTTAGTTATGTTATTATATATAATTTATTAAAAAAACAAAAATATATCAATTGACAATTTGCAATATCTTGTAAATATACAACTTTTTAACCACTTAAAGCCTTTAAGAATTATTGTAAGCCATTTAAACACACACAATTTCTTTGTTGTATAAAGGAGGAAAAGAAGAGTGAAATAAAGTATGATATATAGTGGGGTTTTTGTGCAAAAATAATGGTTGAAAAAGTGTCGATGGGGTGAAAGAATATGTTTATGAATAAATGAGAATGTGTTATCAAGAACATATACATGTTTTTATGAGAATATATGCATCGTCAAGAATATGCAGATGAGATATGCACATGTTTTTGGGGAAATATACGAAAATGATCACAACTATTATATGTTGAAAACTAAGCAATTACTATTTGAAATAATGAGAAGGGGTGAATCAATATTTCACTTATTTTAATTAATTTTTTTACTTACATAACATTAAATATCATTAGCATTAGATCAAAACACAAATCAACACCACATTACATGAACAATATACAAGAAATTTTATGTGGAAGCTCAATGTGGGAGAAAATCACATAATGTTTTCTAATATATAAAAGAGTACAATAATTTATTAGCTCTACCCGAAGGGAAGCACGAACTCCCTAGTACTCAGATAGAAAGCACTGAGTTTTATCAGGAAGCCCCAACTCCTTGATCAAATGCTCTAACACACTAATTTTACCAGCTCCATTTGGAAAGATGTTCCAACACCCTAATATCATCAATTTGTTTCTCTAACACTACCCTACCACCTATCGACACACCTCATTATCCAAATTTCAAAAATACCTTTCCCAATTAAACTTCTCTCCCTAACAAATCAATTAGAAACATAAATTTCAAAATAAAAATAAAAATAAAAAATATAACTAGTAAGTAAGACCCTACCTTGATCTTACGTCATAAAATTGTTGCAACATCAAAGCCAACATGCATTTTTTTAGGTATCTAATCCTTTAGTCTTGATCATGCCTAAAGGTCAATGTACACAAACAATATCCTCCTATAAGCAAGTCATATGAAAATATGTCAATATAAAGAGGAGACTCGGCGCTAAATTCCTTTTAAAGGGAGGGGCTTTTGTATTAACCCCTTTTTCAATACATGAAATGATAAGTATAATGTTGGGAATTTAAAGGTACAAGGATATCACATATGTTTTATATATTCCAATGAATCCATGTGGATCTCCTGAATTCAAACTTATACCAAAGTGTAGCCCCTTTTTTCTGTTTTTTTCCTTATCATTGTTGACCACCATGATGGCCCTGCCACGTCAACCCTGCGAATGCTTCATACAAATATGTTATGTTATGCACCTAATCAGTTGACCTGTGCTACAGTGATAACCTATTACTACAGAAGGCAGCCGTATACTCATATGTGTGGCTTATGAATAAAGTTTCAAGCCTAATATTTGTTACAGTTTGCCACCTTTGGACTCCGGTCACTATCTGGAAAACTAAAGAAAAACTTGGAGGAATGCGAAGAACTCGAAACTGCTCAAAACCATTTGTATTAGCCATTAAAGCGAAGGGGTCTTTCCTTCTGGTTAATATGGAATGTGAGGATATAGTTAATGTTTACTATGCTTGAAATATGAAGAGCAAACCCCCCTTTCCCCATTTTTCCATTCTCACTGTTTTTTTTGGCTTTGTGTGTTTACACCCATGGTTGTAAATGACCCGTCTTCATAAAACTTATGAACAACTCATGTTTGCTTCGATTTGCTTTATATGAAAGTTGTGTAAAAATGGTAAACATAGTTATGTAGGATATTTGGTATATATGATGCAAGCTTATTATCTTAAGATTAGGTATTGTCTAATCATGTCTTATTTCAAATTTCATTACTAAGTGTATGATTGGTTTGGTCCAAGAGTGCAAATTTGTTTTGATTTGAACATTGGCATATATGATGAATTGCTACATTGAAACAATTTGATTTTAGTGAGTAGGATTTAATTTAGGATAATGAGTTTTATATGTTGTAGGAAATGTTTGTATATTTAGGATGGAATGATCATTGTTGTATTGCCAATTAATTAAAGGTCCTGGTGTGCATTTATTTGAGGCACACAGTCCCTGTGTTTTACCCTATAAAATCAATCCAATTTGGAGTATTCATGCACAACAAAAAATCAATTTAAAGGAGACACCAATCTCTTGATACATGAAAGTTTTATTTTGTTGGCTTACCTGGTCTTTAATTCTGAAGTCTTCTTTCTCTTTGTCTATATTCTATACTCTATCTATGATTCTATACAACTACTTATATTCTCTTCTCCTCTATCTCAATTCAGCTTCACTTTTAGTCCTCTTCCTCTCTATATTTCTCTCTTTGCATGACAATTTTTGACTCGAGTGTCTCCACTATTCAATTATCTAGCATTTTGTCCATCCAAAAATACATCCTTCCAATGCAAAGATTTGAAGTGATTTGGTTTGTCTTTCTAGCTTCACATGTTCCATTCATTTCAAATACTTATCAAATTTGTTGTCCTTTACTGAGAATTGGTATAGACATTTGAAGTGGGAATAATTAAAAAAATACTACAAAATGATGTGTAACTTCCAAGCAATGTAACTCCATTTCAAGACAATGGATTCCTTGGATTACTCCATTGTTACAACATGGGGGATTTTTCATCTGTAGAACAGTGGGAACTAACACATCAATGATTTTCCCACTAGCATTTGCAATACTCTATTAATAGCCTGCCAAAACCTGCTACTTTCAGAAGGTGAGGAACCTACTCCATAAGATACATTGAAATGCTTTTCTAGATTTCATGATTGTAGAACATAATATGAACAAATTTGGTATAACCCAAGGTTTCTATTTCATCTTGTAGAACAACATACTAGTTTATATTGACATATTCTAAAATGAGACTGATAGTAAAAGAGAATGCATGTCTTCTTTGGCATAACTCAAACAATTTGATCCTATCTTCTTGATTGTTTACCTCGATTGCAGACTTGGTTTCAAATGTCTCAAGAGAAACATCATAATGAAAACCACGAAACTTGTTCACAACAAGAGTAGCTAAGGATTCTTGTTTAATGTCCTCAACGATGATGAAGATGGGATAGAATATATTGCATAATGTTTCCTTTTCTGATATCAAGAGGTAGGAAATTGACCATATTATAGTCATCAAGTAGCTCTACCAATGCTTTGTTTATCTTTACAAACCACATGGCCATTTTCTCATTCAAATCTGCTAACAATAATCTTGTATCTGGGTCAAGGAACTTCTTGATTTCTTTCTTGTTTGTAACAATATTACATGGGACAATTCAAGTTACACCATTGCAGAAAGAGATGCCATATAACCACTAAGATACTTTGTATTGTTTTTAGTCTTGTTTCCACCTAAAGGAGGATGAGAGTGTCACTAGGTTGTGGATTTTCCGTATTTATAGCATCATATTTGTCTAATGTGTCATCTTTAGCAAATTCCAACAAAAAACAAATCCATTAGTAATCTACTCAACTGGAAACATTTATAAGCAATGTATGACCAAGCCATATCCTTAAAAATTTTCATTTTTGCAATATTTTAGTGTTGTGTTTCTCATCCACCTTATTGTCAGGACAGGCCAATGCAACAATGTCATCATCATCAGACACTAATATATGCTAAGGCTATCTCTCTACAATAACTTTACCAAGTTAGGGAATAATATCCTCAAGACCTAATAGATTGACTCTAATGCACACAATAACATACTCTCTACTTTAAAAAACATACTACTTCCACCTATGCATCTAAATTACACAATCACTCTTCATATCAATCATGATACCATGCATTGCTATGCTTTGGAACAATAATACCTTACTATTCGTGTATAGGGAATCAAGGGAAACATTGAACATTTTTGTATGTGACTTCCCAAGAGGAATGTACAAGTACCTTAAAAGCCATGTATTATAAGATGCATGCCAACTTTTCCAAAATCATTCAAGGTCATAACAATTGTTGATACACTAAGGCATGTTATCAGTGATTTCAATACTTCCAATCAAATCCCACAACTGGAAATACCTCTAGATAAGCAAGAGATTTAGCCACATAAATTTCAACACCCCATAACCTACAATAAAGATATCCCATGATGTAAATTTCTCCCATATACCATTGATGTCTAGAGAGTTGTAGTAGCAAAAATAAGTCATTAACCCAATCAAACATAGACAAACAATCCATCAAATTCCATAGCATGTAATCATGAGTTTACTTTGAGTTGTTTGTGGAGAATCCAATATTCCTTAATAATGATATCCCATGTTGTGATATATCTATATTTAAACCCTTTGTTCTTGTAGTTTTTTCTCATGAAACTTTCAATTTTACCCACTTGCACAAATTGGCATTATAGTGTAGTCTTTGTTCATGCACATGCCTTTACAAATCCTGAAACATTAACATAAATGCTAAAACCTTTAACATTCTCTCCCTTTTTGGCATTAATAGAAACACTAATTTGGTTTATTACACCTTCCCCTTTGACATCAATGCCCTCAGGTTCAAGATTCCCTGCTTTAGCACCTGCATAGCTATGGCTTTTGTTCAAGCATACATTTAAGCTCTAATAGCAGGTTGTGTAACATAATAGTACATATTCCAATCAATTGGTGTATTCACCCTAATTAGGCTATGTAATGAAAAATATTTGTAACAAATTTGACATCTAGAGGTATTCATATTATGTAATAGATACTATAACTTGGCATTCTATGGATTTCTTGAAGTGCACCTTTGGTTCATTTAATTTTAATGCATATGATAGAAACATAATCTACCTCAAGTTCATAGTTGTAACTGCATCTCTGGTATCTTTTACATCTGTTTCTCTGACTTGGTAAACTTCTCTGACTTGGAAAACTTCAGTTTGTAGGCTCCTTGATCCAGGTGGATGTTGGTGGCCACCCACCTATCCCACTTGGACCCCCACAACTGTCTCTTTTAGTTTTTCAGTTTCCTTAATTGTAGCACATTTTACTATTTTTAGTAGTTTTTCAGGTCCTCGACTTTTGGAGCCATTTTGAGGCCCTAAACGAAGTTTTTTGGGAAAACTAAGAACAACATCGGTCCATGAGTCCATGGATCAATATTTGCTCTTCCAAAATTTGTATTCCTCTAATAGATCTTTCTAATGAGCTATTGTGCGTGTCAAACGGAGATCGTATGTCAAAGTTACGACCCCAGGAAGTTGATGTACCGATTTACCCAAATAGGGCCCACAATTTGGCATTTTATCTTCTAGGGTTAGGTTTTTGGATGTTTAGGATTTTCCATTGTTTCTCAACAATAAATAGGCTTTTGAGCCTCATTGTAATACAGTTCAGAGGCATGTAGCCGCCACATTTCTTCTTAGAGATAAGCTACCATCGCCTTAGCTGGTTTATTTCCATTTCTGTTTGTAAGCATATTTCAGTATTTCAAATTAATGAAATGAAGTATTATTTCTGTTGCATCTCTGTATTTATGGTTATATCTGTAATTTGTTGCGTTCCTGTTTAAACCTGGATTAGTGGTATCAGAGCGGTCTGCTCTTTCTCTATTTTTCTTTGCATGTCCCCAACGAGGTTGGGATATAAAGAGTTAGGGCTTGAACTGGTCAAACCTTTGCAAGACCAGCCTTGCAAATCCCGACGACCTCCCATGGCAGATGAAAAGAAAGATGAGGGGGTAGGAGATCCTATCAAAATCTTGCTTAAAGAGGCCCTCGAGTGGAAAAGGAACGCGATGATGGAAAACTTTTCCCAGATCCTTCAGCAGCTACCTAGGGGTGACACATCAGCTTCCAACAGCTACTCTAGAAATGCCACACCCTTTAAGGTACAAGTTAACTTTGAAATCCCCATATTCAAGGGTCAGATAGACGCAGATGTCGTAGATAAATGGTTAAATCTGCTAGAAGGGTATTTTTCTGTTCATGATTTTTCGAGTCGGGAAAAGATTATTTTCGCTCTTCTCAAAACAGCTCCCCACGTCAAGGACTGGTGGGAAACCTACTGCGAGTAGAAGGATCAAAGTACGGGCTCACTATTTTCAACCGCACCGACTTGGAATTCATTCTGAGATGCCATCAAGGAGCAATACTACCCTGTTAAGAGCTATGACGACAAATACATAAAGTGGGCCACGCTGTGGCAAGGAAGGGACCAAGATGTACGAGAGTTCAAAAACATTTTTCATACCCTTCGTACACAGTTGGGTATTAAGGATTTTGAGCTGCATTTGGTACTCAAATACCGCGACTTCCTACACAGGTACATCCAGGACGAGATGGAGTTCCTGAACATCTCCTTGCTTGGCATGGCATACTGATACGCCATCAAGATTGAGCAGAAGTTTAAACAAAAGAAGCGAGACTTTGGATCTGCGAATCCAAAGAACAAAGGGAAAAGCCAAGGTGGGGTGACCCAAGACAACCCATCGAAGCTGCAAGAAAAGAAAAACACCACGAAGTCAAAGAAGGACACAGGAAAGTGGTGTGAGTTCCATAAGAGCCCCACTCATAACACAAGTGAGTGTCAGACCAAGCAGTCGCTGGTGGCCGAGTTGAAGGCTTCAGAATCAGATGCATGTTCCGACCCTAAGTCAGAACCCGACAAGGGGAATGGCAAAGGGAAGCAGATTACTGACGCAAAGCCCAGTGCCACTGTTGTCGCCGCTAAGATCCAGAAGAATGATCCCAAAGACCCAGAGGAGGGGGAGCGCCTTTTCCTCTCACAAATGTGGGTGAAGGGTTCCCCGCTACAATTCATTGTCGACAGTGACAGCCAAATGAACCTCGTTTCAGCAGAGGTCGTGAAGCAGTTGGGTCTACCGACTACACCACACCTGCAGTCGTACAGTATCGGGTGGCTTCACCAAGGACGAGATCTCCGAGTCTGCTAGCAGTGCCGCCTTCCCTACAACATCAAGCCCTTTATAGATGAGGTATTGTGTGATGTTGCACCTCTTGATGTTTGTGATGTACTATTAGGCCAACCATACTTATGGAGGCGACATGTTGTGTATGAGTCAAGGCCTCGCACTATTATTATTACTTTGGGTAATTCATTATACAGGATACCAGAGGTAGCCCCACCTACTGCCACCTCTTTGATCACTACTAAGAAATGTAGCAAGCTCATCTCCCAGACTAGGAAATTCATTTTATGTCTAGTTCGCTCCCAAAGTAAGGGGAAGATCGTTGCGACATCCATGAACCCTGCGAAGGGTTCCTCCATGTAGTAGCAATAGCAGAGGGATACAATCATCTTCTCCTCACCCACAAAAGCACCGTTGCGCTATCAGATCAAGCATTCAACCGATCTGACTTCCAGAGCACCTCTACCCAACGGGCCGATCTATTGCCACTCCATTATGGAAAATTCCAAGTACAAGCAACAACATGATTAACATCGAGTGCCACACAAGTTTCAGGTGGGCGACAAAGTCTGGTTGCATCTATAGAAAGAACGCCTTACAAGAGCCCATCAGAAGCTCAGACCACACCGACATGGTCCTTACACCAGTACTAAGGCTGTGGGGAACAATGCTTTAGATCATAGCATTCCCCCATTCCTTTGCTTGCACCGAATGTTCAATATGGACCTCCCTCAACCAGGATTCCCACCATTACTGAACACAATAGAGGTTGCAGAACAACTCACTCGAGACCAAGTTCAACAGAAGTTTCCTCATCTCATGGAGGAACTCAACGCAATCGGGACCATTGCTTCCTAAGGGGGGAGGAATGATACAGGTGGATGTTGGTGGCCACCCATCTATCCCACTTGGACCCCCACAACTATCTCTTTCAATTTTTCAGTTTCCTTAATTGTAGCATATTTTACTATCTTTAGCAGTTTTCCAGGTTCTGAACTTTCGGAGTCGTTTTGAGGCCCTAAACGACGTTTTTTTGGGAAAATTAGGAGCAACATCGGTCCATGGACCAATGTTTCTCTTTCCAAAGTTGTAGTCCTCAGATAGATCTTTCTAACGAGCTATTGTGCACGTCAAACAGAGATCGTATGCCAAAGTTATGACCTTGGGATGTTGATGTACCAATTTACACAAACGGGGCCCACAGTTTGGCTTTTCATCTTCTAGGGTTAGGTTTTTGGATGTTTAGGGTTTTCCATTGTTTCTCAACAATAAATAGGCCTTCGAGCCTCATTGTAATACAGTTGAGAGGCATGTAGCTGCCACATCTCTTCTCAGAGATAAGCTACCATTGCCCTAGTTGCTTTATTTCCATTTTTGTTTGTAAGCACATTTCAGTATTTTACATTAATGAAATGAAGTATTATTTCTGTTGCATCTCTGTATTTATGGTTATATCTATAATTTGTTGTGTTCCTGTTTAAATCCGGATCACTTCTCTATAACTCCTCTGACTATACTAACTACAATAACCATCCACACTTGATTCCCTTACTATGTAACTGCTCTCGATTCACTAATTTTTATACTATGTAAAGCATGGGAGATACCACAGGTCTACACTGTTGTTGTAACATTTTTTTTTTGTTGAAGACTTTGACATTTAGTATTTGATCACTTATTGTGAAGGCATCCTCTCTCTTTTCTCATTCATTCTTGTGAATGCACTTAAGTTTATCTTTTCTCATGAAGGCATTGTTGTTATTAATAATTTGTTGATTGTTCATTGTATATATCTCTGCATTTATTATAGTTGATGTCTTTTTCCTTCTTCTTGCAGGTGACAATTTAACTTTCCTAATGAATACAATTTGCATAGGATAAGTCAAGAAAGTATTATTTTCAATCTTCTTTCTCAATCACCTCAGCCATACATATTACTACTAGCTCCTTCATATCTCATGAAGTGGCTTTTCTTGAGTACATTTTTGTTCTTGTGGTTATAAAAGCTCGTCGTATGATTTTTTGTGTAATTATAGAATCTCTTTATAAGATTGTATTCTCTTTGTATGATTATATGATTTTTGTGTGACTAAATTATTCTTGATACAATAGCTTATTTAACCTCTAGTTTTTCATGCAATAGTCACTTCATCTGTTCCAAATATGTCAACATTGTACACAAGTATTTTCCTTGCAAGTGTAGTAGTTGGGAATAACTTGAGACGAAGGGAACTTTGGAGTTATGCACATGTACCTTCTCTTTGATTTTTACACACTTACTATATTCATTGTTAGCTAACCATTGATTGATGTACCATTGATCATGTGAGTTAATGATCTTGGACACTTTGTCATTTTACATGAAGGAAGCATATTTTATTGATTTTCATTCACTGTTGTTTGTTCATGTGGCTCCCCTTGTGTGGAGGCACCATGTTTATTTGTTTATTTTGAGACAGTGCATATTTTCCAAAGACACTCTTGACATACATATTTTTAAGTAGAAATTCACAATATCTGTTTAGCTGGTTGGGTTCATAATATGATACCAATTTTTGGAGGAGGCCACAGGCTTTCCCAAAAGTCTACTGATTCAAGGTTGGGATTCAGGGCTTCAAATAATTTTTAAGTGTGCTTCATTTTCTTCATATATACTGTTGGAAATATCTTTTATGGAATTTGTGCATTTTCTTTCTCTTGTATCCATACTGAGGTTTTAAAATGATAAGTGATCCTTTTTCAAATCTGGGCATTCTTCCTCCAAGATTGAACTGGAAATTCCTTTTTATTGAGATTAAATTAATGAATATAAGGGGAAGGGACTATTCCTAAATTTTTCCTTACATATTGAAATGGATACCTTGCCAAAGGATTTGTGAATATATCTGCTATTCATTCTTTAGTTGATATATACTCTAGTTTTACAATATGCTCGAAAACCTACTCTCTAAGTCCATGATACTTGATGGGAACATTTTTAGTTTTAGAATGTCGTATTGGATTATTTGATATGCTTATTGCACTAGTATTATCACATTTGATAGAGATTAGTTCACTACATGTTACCTTCATGTCTTGAAGAGTTTTTTTCATCCAAAGTACTTGTGTGCAACAAGTTGTTGTTGCTATGTATTCAACTTCAATAGTAGATAATGAGACTAAGGTTTTCTTCTTTCTCATCCAAGCAACCAATGATTCTCCTAAGAAAAATGCACCACCACTTGTACTTTTTCTATCATCTATGCAACTAACCCAATCTACATTTGTGTAATATGTTAGTGAAAATTATTTTATTTTTGGATACCATAGTCCATAATCCATTGTTCCTTTTAAATATCTAAAGATTATTTTTGTTGCTAAGAGTTGGCTTTCCTTTGGAGTTGATTGAGATATTGTTACTAACCCAACTGCTAGAATTATGTTCGATCTTGAAGTTGTTATGTATAATAGGCTGCTAATCATAGATTTGTATATATTTTGATCAACTTCCAGTGATTTTTCATCCTTTCTTAGCTTGCATCCAACAACCATGGGAGTGGTGATAGGGGAACAATCCTCCATTCTGAACATTTTCAACATTTCTTTTAAATATTTCCCTTGAGAAATGAACATGCCTTATGGATTTTGCATGATTTGAAAACAAAGGAAGAAAGAAATCTCTCCAATAATTAATATTTCAAACTATAAATTCATTTCATTAGCAAACCATTGAATTAGGGAGTTTTTGTTGCTTCCAAATATTATGTCATCAACATATACAACTACAATCAAAAGTTCTTTATCATCAAATTTTATATACAAGTTGTTGTCAGTTGCACCTCTCTTGAAGCCTTGCTTTTGAATATATTTTTCCAAACGAGAAAATTATTCTTTTGGTGCTTGTTTGATTCCATAGAGTGCCTTCTTTAATCTACAAACATCATTAGGATTATCTGATAGTTGGAATCCCTCAGGTTGTTCTATATATACTTCTTCTTCAAGCTCTCCATTAAGGAAGGTAGACTTCACATCTATCTAATATAATTTGAAGTCCTTGTGACATGCAAATGAAAGAAACATTTTGATTACTTCTAACCTTTCCACTGGAGCAAAATTTTCTTCAAATTCTAATCCTTCTACTTGTGCATAGCCCTTGCATACTAATATTTCTTTATTTTTTATAATCTTCCCTTGACATTCATTAAAAAAAAAAACTTAAAACCACTTTGTACCTATGATGTTTTTGTCTACTGGTCTTTGTGTCAACTCCCAAGTCTCCTTATTTTCTATTAGGTCTAGTTCCTCATTCATGGAATATATCTAGTGTTCACATTTTCTTTCTTTAGTAAATTTCCCAAGTTCAACCGGGACAACATGGCATTCTAGGCTTGATCCAATGTATCAACAAGTTTTCTTCTTGTTTGGACCCCTACATTCTTGTTACCAACTATTTAATTTTTATGATGGTTCTTCTGTACATACCTCGAGGGTGCTTTCAAACAGGTTTCTTCTTCCTCAACATTTTTATTATGCTCATCCTCATCTTCACTAATTGGTTGATCAAACGGATTGATAAATCATGTATGCTTGTCATCGACTATCACATCTATATAGTAAAATATCTTCAAGTGTAAACTTTTTTTTTATAGCACTTGTACCCTTTTCTTTTAATTGAATACCCTAAGAAGATTCCTTTGTCTACCCTAGCATCAAATTTTCCTAATTTCTCATCATTGTTTTTAATATAACATTTATTGTCAAACACTTTGAAGTGTTTGATTGATGTTGGTTTTCCATACCATAACTCATAGGGTGTCTTGTCACAGTTAGGCCTGAGATGTGCTTTGTTTAGTATGTGAACTGCTATGTGAATAGCTTCTTCTTAATAGGTCTATGGTATGTTCCTTTCCTACATCATAGCTCTAGCCATTTGTTGTATTGATCTATTCTTCCTTTCAACAACTCCATTTTGTTGGGGAGTTTCAACGATAATATATTTTTCTCTTTATTCCATTTTTATCACAAAATTTTTCAAATGCATTTGATGTGAAATATCCTCCTTTGTCTAACCATATGCTCTTTATCTTGCAGACTATTTAGTTCTTTGCTAATGCTTTGAATACTAGAATTTCTTAAACGTATCTGATTTATCCATCAAGAAAGCTACCCATTTTAGTATGCAAAAATCATCAATCACTAACACGAAGTAACACTCACCTCCAGGTGATTTTGTTTTAGAAGGTCCACATATGTCCATGTGTACTAGTTGAAGTGGCTTACTATTTGATAGCTGATCTTTAGTCTTGAAAGGAACATGGGCTTGTTTCCCCATATGAGATGATTTGCAGATAGGATTTTGTGGCTTAGTAATATGATTGAAGTTTCGATGCCCTATTATTTTGTGCCACAACCAACACTCATCTTGCTTTCCCAAATGACATTCATCATTGTCTTCCTTTAGAACATATACATTATTTGTTGTTTGGATTTCCTTAGCCAATATATTCCTTGTTGTGGCTGACTTTATTTCACAATCCCAAGCCCTAAAGATGACATCATATCCTTTGTCACACATTTGGCTCACACTTAGCAAGTTATGTTTCATTCTATAAACAAACAATACATCCTATGCCTTTCCTCTACCATTATTCAAGCTTATTGTACCTTTTCCATTTATTTTCCGTTACACATCATTGCCAAAGGCGACATTGCTAGATTTGTTTTCATTTAGAATTAGGAACTTGCTCTTATCTCTAGTCATATGCCCAAAGCAATCATTGTCTACATACCTCTGATTGTTTTGGTTTTGAGCATAAAGAACAAGACCACACTTACTGGTTTTCTTCTCTTCCCTTTTCCTTTTTTAAACCATGGGTTCCTCTCTCCTATGATTACTTTGAGACTTTGGTCTAAACTTTTTGAGTTGACATTCATAATATTTATGTCCAAACTTGTGGAAATAATATCATTCAGTGACATCAAAAAGTGGGGTAAATGGATTAATGTTCATGCTTATATTTTTTCTTACAATTACAAATTTGTTCCAAACTGCATTTCTTTTTTTACTTCGTCTTTCATTCTTTCTAATATATGATCTGCAATTCATAAGCCTTGTGGCCAAAATTTTTGCACAAATAAAAATATCCATAGAAGAAATTTTCATACCTAGTAATATTTGGTGGTTGTGAATATGGTCTCTTCGGCATCTGATAACTTTATTTTTTGAAGAAATAAGGTTTCTGGTAACTTAATGCCTACTTGTCAAGTCTTCTAGTTTGTTGTTGTTGAGTAGGATTTTTCATTTGTTGCTCCTGAGTGGGATTTATCTTTTGTTGTTGTTGAGATGCATTGTTACCTTGTTCTTGTTGAGGTTTGTTGCTAACCTCCTTATTCTTTACCTGCTAATTATTTTTATTGTATCTTGTGACAACTTTGATGAAGCTGATAGTCGTTTTATCTTATGTCTTTTTCTTTCTTTTTTCTCCTTAATAACCCAAACTAGCTTTCATAATAGGAGATCTTTGAGCATTCAATATCTCATAAAACTTTTCAGACCCCTTAATGTGTTTAAGGTTCATATTTAACTTGGCTTGTGTTTTCTCTAACTTCTTTCTTATAGCAACTACTTCTTCTTCCAATGTTTCACATTCTTTTCCTTTCTTCAACCTTTTTGGCCTCTTCTATTTCAACTTTTAACTGGAGTATATCTTCATAATTAAGCTCTTCTTTAACATATTTCATTAAAATTTCCTTTTGTTTTATGTTCCTTTGTTTCAGTCTGTTAATTTCTTCTAAAGCATTAATTATCTCTCATTCAAATTCAACTTAACCCTCTTCTTCTTCACTCAACTCACCCTCATTAAGTTTTTTAGATTGGGACTCTAGCGACATAAGCATGAATTCACTAATTCCATCTTCATCAAGGCATTCATTTGTATCATTAGAGGAACTGCTATCTTCTTGTGTATAAAAGATTTTCTTTTTAAATCTTTTCTCACTTTTCATTCTATTATACATGCTATTTTCTTTATCTTTTGATTTATTTTCTTCCTTCTTAAAAGGAAATTTTGAGGCATAGTGGCTTACTTGTTGGGTTGCGTTATATTCTTTCCATGACTCTGCCCCCCTTGTTGGGGGGTATGAAGGGGGGCAATAGCCCCCATGCATAGGGTCTTCGGCATCGCCCCGAGAAAAAAAAGTTGGACCCTATATTAGGTGGGCGGATCTACCTATAGTTTTGTGCATGGATTTCGCACATGGTTTTGGGCATGATGTTTTTCTGTCCATGGTATTTTGTGGATCTGGTCAAGGGAACTACGGTTATGTTTTAATCTAGGGTTTATGGATTGGGTTTTATGGATGCTTTGGCATGTATATAAATGTATTGTAACATTGAAAGGAACATAATGAAAAAATAAATTTGGTAGTCTCGGTTTTGGGATCCTAGGGAAAATCTCTATTTATATATGTTTTATGCTTTATGATCTCACCATTGTTTATTTTCTATTTTAGAATTCATATGCAGGTAATTTTTGTACGGGGTTAAAACCTACATTTGGTATCAGAGTTGTTTTGTCTTCAAGGGGATGCCTTTTCTAGTGAGGGGTTTTTTCTCGGGCCTGTAGTAGACCCTGTTCAGTGGGAGATCTACGGGATCGATTCTTGTGGTCAAAGAAGATGGCGAGCAGTGGAAAGATAAAGATCGAGAAATTTAATGGTCAGAGTTTTGAGTTGTGGAAACTCAAGATAGAGGATTTTCTGGTGGATGAAGATCAGTGGATCATTGTAGATCCGAGTACTAAACCAACAACAATGTCAGCTAAAGATTGGGCAAAGTTGGATCGGAAGGTAAAGAGCACAATACGATTGTGTGTCTCAGATTCAGTATTGTTGAATGTATCAGGGGAAGCTTCAACAAAGGCTTTGTGTGACAAGTTAGGGACTTTGTACCAATCTAAGTCTCTGGTGAATAAATTGTTCTTACGGAAAAAGTTGTATAACCTAAGGATGAAATATGGAGACTCAATGATAGAGCATATGAACACATTTAATAATGTTGTAAGCCAGTTATTATTTATTAATATTAAAATTTTAGATGAAGATAAGTGCATCATTTTGTTGTGTTCTCTACCAGATTTGTGGGATAGTTTGGTTGTTGCAATAGGTAGCAATGCAATTGTCTTGCAGTTTGATGAAATAGTCTCATCCTTGCTATCAAAGGAGATGAGACAGAAAAACATGGAGGGCCAAAATGGTGATGCCTTTTCTGTACGAGGATGGTCCTAGTACAGAAACAGAAATAATTCCTCGAGTGGGAGATCTAAATCTAGAGGGAGATCTAAATCTCCAGGAAAACCTGTAAAGGTGTGCTGGAAATGTGGAAAGGAAGGGCACTTCAAAAAGGACTATAAATCTAAAGCTCCTAAGAAAGGAAAGGGATTTGATGATGCTCCTTCTACAGAGGTAAAAACCACCTCAGATGAAGGTGTGGATGTGTACTTGGCTTCTTCTTCAAGTACACATGTATATCATGAGGCATGGTTGATTGAATTAGGTGCATCCTTTCACTTCACTCCCCATAGAGAGTGGTTCTTCGAGTATGAGAAATATTATGGTGGTAATGTCTTCTTAGGGGATGAAAAGAAGGCTAGAATAATTGGTAATGGAAAAGTAAAGTTGAATTTGCGAGGTGGAAGGATTAGAACACTTCTGGGTGTTCTGCATATTCCTGCATTGGACAGAAATTTGATTTTTGTAAGCAAGCTAGATGATGCATGTGTAAAAACAATGTTCAAGAAAGATGTATGCAAGATGTTTCGGGGAGCATTGGTATTGATGCGAGGAGTGCGGATTGGAACTCTTTACAAGCTTCAAGGTAGCATTTTTATTGATGGGTGAAACCGTTCTATGGTTCCTCAAAGTGGAGTAGAAAATCTAGTGGTCTCTAGAGAAAATACCATGGTGTGGCATCAAAGGCTTGGACATACTGGAGAGAAGGGCCTTCGAATACTTCATGGTAATGGTATAATAGAAGGTATGTATAATTTCTCTCTGTATTTTGATTTCTGTGAAAATTGTGTATATGGGAAGCAGAATCGGGTGAGTTTCCCCTCTAGTGCTAAAAGGGTGAAACGAATATTAGAGTTTGTTCACAGTGATGTGTTTGGACCTGTGTTGGTTCCATCAATGGGTAAGTATGTGTACTATGTATTATTTATAGATGAATTCTCAAGGAATACATGGATATATTTCCTCAGGAAGAAAGCTGAAGTCTTGGACAAGTTCAACGAATTTAAGGCTTTGGTGGAAAACTAGATAGAGAAGAAGATAAAGGTGCGGAGGACATATAATGGTGGAGAGTTTTTCAAGAAGGAATTTGAAGAATTCTGTAAGAAGTGTGGTATAGCATAGTATAATACTACTCCATACACACCTCAGCAAGATGGAGTTGCAGAAAGAAAGAACAAGACGTTCATGGAAAGGGCAAGAAGCATGCTTAGTGGTGCCTTAGGACAGGAATTCTGGATAGAGGTGGTGGAGACTGCATGCTACCGGGTCAACAGATCACCTTCATCAGTGTTGGAGGATAAGACTCCACAAGAGGTATGGAATGGTAAGAAACCTTCTCTTTCACATCTAAGGGTATTTGGATGTGATGCATATGTACATGTTCCAAAGGAGAAAATAACAAAGTTGGATAGTAAATTTGAAAAGTGCATCTTTATTGGGTATAAGGATGGTTTAAAAGGTTATAAGCTTTGGAACCCAGAAAAAAGGAAGGTCTGAGATGTGGTGTTTAGAGAGGTGAAAGATGGTACTAAACATGAATTCCTACCAAAGGAACCTGAGAAGATAGAGTTTGAGCTAAAGGAGGAAGGATCAGACTCTACAGTAGAAGAGGAATCAAAAGATGAAGAGCCACAAACTCCCACTGTGAGAAGATCAATTCGAGAAAGAAGGCAGCTAGAAAAGTATAGTCCATCTGCTTTCTGTTCAAATTTTTCTTTATATATTACTGATGATGATCCTAGAACTATGAGGGAAGCAGTAGATTCAGAGAATGGAAAACTCTGGAAGGTGGCCACGGTTGATGAAATGGCATCTTTGCACAAAATTGAGGCTTAGGATCTAGTAGAGTTGTCAACTGGAAGGAAACCCATTGACAAAAAATCGGTGTTTAAGAAGAAGATAAATGCAAAAGGAAAGGTGGAGAAATACAAAGCTCAATTAGTAGCAAAAGGCTATTCCCAGGTGCTGGGAATTTATTTTGGTGATATTTTTTCTCTTGTTTCCAAGGTAGCTTCTATTAGATTACTTTTATTTGTTGCTGCTGCTTTTGATTTTGAGGTAGAACAGATGGATGTGAAGACAACATTTCTTCACGAGGATCTGGAAGAAGAGATCTACATGAAGCAACCTGAAGGCTTTTCGGTGAAGGGTAAGAAAGAACTGGTATGCAAGTTTAAAAAATCTATGTATGGGTTAAAAAAGTCACCAAGCCGATGTGGTATCAAAAATTTGATACATTTGTACTGGGACTTGGCTTCACCAGAAGCAAAGAAGATCACTGTGTGTATTTTCAATTAATTGGTGACCAAGTTATTTATCTAGTCTTGTATTTGGATGATATGTTGTTGGTTGGAAATGATAAAGAAATTATCCAGGATTTCAAGGCCCAATTGTCCTCCAAATTCAACATGAAAGACCTTGGTGCTGCAAACTATATTTTGGGCATGGAAATTAAACAAGATCGGGCAAAGAGGAAGCTCTGTTTAAACCAGAGGAATTATGTCGAGACAATACTGCAGAGGTTTAATATGCATGATAGTATATTGGTGAAGGTTCCTATTCTTGTAGGTGTAAAGTTATCTGTTGAGCAGTGTCCCAAGACACAAGAAGAGGAAGACGACATGTCCTGTGTTCCATATGTCAGTGCATTTAGTAGCCTGATGTATGCAATGGTCTATGCTTGATCAAACATTGCACATGCAGTGGGAGTATTGATAAGGTTTATGTCAAAACTAGGGAAGGAGCATTGGAAAACAGTGAAGCGAGTTTTCAAGTATTTGTGTGGCACTAGTGACTATGGTTTGTGCTACCAAAGAAGACCATGATTGGATAGATTTTTGGGCATCCGTGTCTTTGTTGATGCAGACTAGGTTGGATATCTAGATCATAGAAGATATACAAGTGGGTATGTGTTTAACCTATTTGGAGGTGCAGTTAGTTGGATGAGTAAGAGACAATTTGTAGTGGCATTTTCAACTACAAAGGCAGAATACATGGCAGCCACTCATGTAAGCAAGGAAGAAATTTGGTTGTAGAGATTGTGTTCAAGTATGGGGTTAGTACAACGAGCTATAAGGATAGACTGTGATAGCCAAAATAATTTTTTCTTGGCAAAGAACCCTGCATATCAATCAAGGACAAAACACATTGATGTTCAGTATCACTTTGTGAGGGATATGGTTGAGGACAAAAAGGTGTTGATGGTAAAGGTGGACACTTTGAAGAATATTGCAGATACAATGACAAAATTTGTGAGCACTAAGAAGTTCTCCTGCTGTAGAAAACAATGGGTTTTGTAGGGATGGATCAATGAATAAGCTCTCATGTGCCCTATAGAGCTATAAAAAGTGTCTCTTTCACCTCTAATTACCTCACATTAATATGTCAATCCGGGAGCGTTTTGTTATTTCAAAGGGTGCCTCAGTCTGAGGCTATCATTTGTCAGAGTAATGCTAGTAGTACAGTGTTCAAAAATACAAGAGTAAATGGATGCTTGTCTATAACTAAGTTACTTCAAAAGAATAAATCACGCAACTAGGCAACTTATCAGTCAAGGGTTCGACAGCGATAACCCATCCCTTTAGAAAATGATGGAAAGGAAATTAGAGCATGGACCACGGGTCTGGGAGCTAGATAGTAAATGCTGAGGGTCAGTACAACCTTAGATCGTCTCTCACACCAAAGCAACAAATGCGAGTAAATGGAACGACAGATAGAAAAATGGAATAGCAAATAAGAAATTGAACAACAAATCTAGAATGGAACAACAATTCTAAAATGGAATAGCAATTCTAAAATGGAACAGCAACTAAACAACTAAGTCTCGTGAGCAGTCATCAAACTTAATCTACTAACTCAAATGCACTCATCGTAATCAAACAACAATCTTTCACTCTTAAGGCAAATCAAGCAGAACACACTAATAGAACAACACTAATTATTGATAAGTTATGGAATAGCACTTGTAAATCATATACGCACACAACACGCTTGAATAGTAATCTGATCAATCTTAATTAACAGGAATACGACTGTGTTTCAAAATAGAACAACATTACTTCTGAATCCAACAATCGTAAAGAACACAACTTTCAGATGAATTCTATAACATGAATGTACAGCACAAAAGCTCTGTAATAGAACAGTAACAATATTTGGTCAAGACTAATAATATTCAATCAACTCTGAAAGGATCAGTAATATAATGCAGAGTCAATACAACAGTTATGTCTGTAAAAACCTTAAGGAATTAATCTTAACAGAGCATGTGATGTAAACTTATAAAGCATATCAGATTACCAAATAACGACGATAAGCAAATCACGCAGAAATCAAATCGTAGTAATACAAAAGCAAGTGTCCTCCGGGGTCGGGCCCTTAGCCTCCAAGGGTACACCGCTTTAGGTTAATCCAGACACAGAGATAAGATAATTACCAAGTTTGTATCAATGCATGAAACAAAAGTACAATGAACCAGTTCTTATTGAGACTTGATGATCAAAGTTTTGATCTTAACAGAAATTACATAAAAGCATAATCCCCCTAAAGCTAACAGTGTTGTCCCTTTATATAAGGGTGATGGTGGAGATGTCTAAGTAACAAGATAGATAAAGCAGCGATCCCTCAGGATCAAAGATCCTGAGGGATTCGCCAAACTGTTAATCCTTAATCATCTCTTTTCTCTTACGCCGAGCTGGTGTCTTCTCCTCCTTTTCCAGGCCAATTTGCTTTGATTTGCTTAGCCTTGTTTGCACTCAGTCTCCCGTCAAAGGGACAACAGTTACCTTGTCCTTGTCTTTTTCTTTGCAACACCAACTCCTCGTTTTCACCCTTTCCTGCACGAGAGAATGACAATTATTAGCGGTTAAATCTTGCATATTAATTCTCACATGTTTTGTTATAATTCTTTATTGTTTTCCAAGTTCATGATGCAAAAAGGTTTACAAGTTCTACTGAAAAGCCACTGAAATGATCATCAAAAGCATACCTTTTTTAGTACTCCACACACCCCCCTGCTTACCCTGTTTCATGCCTTCATGAAAATGTTGTAGTTGACATGCAAAGCAGTGAGAGAATAGGCTAGAGAAGGAATCTGATGCGGAGGCCTACAGCCGTGATGAGTAACTAGGTAGTCAAAGAACTGGCCTGTTTGACCCTCAGGCATCTCATACAGGGCTTGATATCTGGGTGCAGGGTGCCAAATAATTGGACTGTGGAATCTATATCCTAACCAGGATGGCCCTGCTCTCAAAATGCTTTCGCCATAGAGGTTCAAACGGTTGGCAGCTAATTCAAAATTCTCATACTTAAACGGTTCCCTGAGCTGGATATTTGGATTAGAGATTTGGTACCGAAATTTGGCTGCATCAATGGCGAGGTCTTTGATAGAAAGAAAATATTCTAAACCTTGTCTAATGAGTGCCTCATGCATGGGTCCTAATGTTTCAATGACACCCGGAGTCCTCATGAGGTTTCTATGTGCTTTCCATAACTGCACTGGGTTCCTAGGCTAAGCCCTTACCCACAAATCTAGGCCATTTTCCTGCCTCTGGAAAGTATTATAGGCTTTGAGCCATTTAATCTGATTAACCCCGAATGAGATGAATGCTTGCAATTGGATGTCTCCAACAAAAGGGCCAGGGTTCAACTCAGTGTCCTGATCTATCACAAGGTTATGCAAATAGAATTCGCACAGCAATCTCTGGACCTTCACCCCGTAGTGTTTACAGCAGTCTATAAAGTCATTGACAGTGTTAATTTGTATGGGGGAACCCGCTTTAACAGCTTTTATTTTTAATTGAAAATACCGTTCCAGTAAAAACATAGCATAATTTTTGGTAGGGGCCCTACATGCTAAAACGTCATTGTATAAAGAACACAAGGTATCCATCTGCTTGATAACAGTATCTAGCCTACGAGTTACCTTTGCAACTTTTTCTTGTTCCTTCCGCCATCCTTCAAAGGCCTGGCTTTCGGATTGATTGACGTTCCTTAGTTGTTGTTGTAGTTCTTCATACTTCTCACGAGGGACCATTTGCTCTCTAAGCTTTTCTGCTTCTTGCTGAGCCTGTTTCAACCCCTTGCGCAACGTTACTGTCTTTGGATCTCTTCTCCATCAGCTTGCTCTACTTCTACTTCTGGCCGTGAGGATTGCTCGTCCTCAATTTCTACTGGCTGGCTGGTGCTTTCCTGAAGCTTTTCCAGCCTTCCTCGTATCCGAGCTAACCGGACTGATTTTCTGTGTTTCTCTGGCTGTTCGGGTGTACCGGTGGCATGCTTACGCTTTGCCGATTCCTGGCGTGTTTCTGGACGTTCAGATGTACTAGTGACATGTTTTTGTTTTACTAATTCTCTGCGTTTTTCCGGGTGTTCTGGTGTGCTGGTAGTATGCTTACGTTTTGGGGATGGTGCTGTCACCCTTCCCTCAATTATTGCAATTAGCTCTTCCCAACTGCTTTGCTGCTGGGCGAGGCTATGACTAACAATTAATCGAATTAACCCGTGGTGACTGACGACTGACTCTACATGCTATGCCTTTTTTAAGCTTCATGCAACGTCATGAAGTAACGAATTCAGAAGTGTAGGCAGATTTATAGAGCATTTCTGCTTTAAAACAACTAAGAGTTTAAGATGTCGTGGTCTTACCACGTCTTTCTACCCTCACAGGTGATGTAGCTTTGCAAGGTTCTTGCTAATTCTGCCCAAGGCTCTCCTAGTGTTGCTGGCAAAACTCCCTTCCCTTTAATCGTCAAGCTCTGGCCTTCATCCTGGAAGATTTCCATGATCTTCTGTAATCTTTCCTTTTTTAGTGTCCATACAGGTCCGGTGGCTGGTGGTCTTGAGACTTCTGCGATTATATCGTCGGTGACTGCTATCTACTTCCCCCTTACTATGGAGTAATCCTCCTGCAGATTCTGCAGGAATTCAATCGCCACTGTTTCATTAGACTCCTAAAAGCAGTTGAGATAAGTCAGCTACCTTGCTCTTTCCAGGATCTCCCGGGCAGCAGCTGAAACCGTCAACACCTGCGGTTCCCTTCGAATCGCCCTTCCTCCCATGGTTTCACTGTAGATTCTCAATGGAACAACAACTGCTTATGCCGTTTGAAACACAGAGAGGGTAATAATCGCAAGATTTTGAAAAAAACAGAGTATGCAACAGAAATGGCTTATGAACAGCAACTTGTGTAACAAAAATAGAAACAGCATGCCGTTAAGCCGTGCCATACCCTAGTATACTATCTTTCCCGAATGGTGAGCTGACACATAATCCAGGGAATAATGAGGTTAATCTCCCCCCCCACAATGTGATAGGTTGTCCCAGCCGTCAAATAAAGGAGCAGCATCCGATCTGCAACAGATTCATAAAGGAACAACGTATGAAAATATGCCATGTTTAAAAAAACAACAAATTACCAAAATCAAGGCGTAAAGTTGGATCGCGTATTACGTAAGAGGCTGCTTTGATATGATGCGAGGCTGGGGGGATAGGACGTCTGTCGTACTTGCCAAATCTTAAGTGGTCATTGTTACTTACTTTGCCATGATTGGTGGTAATAAATTTTCATGCGATGTATAAGTCAAGAAATAATATATGATTAGTTCCTAGGGTATAAGAAACAAAAGAGTATTAGTATCTTACCTATTGGTGTAACCAATGTGACTTCAATACCATTAACAGTTCTCTGCTGCCGACAGGTGTCCATAACCTTGGCAGAGTTGTTTATTTCACCCCTGGAACCATGATCCTTTATGTGTATATTAAGGAGTGTAATGTCAAAGTGTAGGCCATTATGCTGGCTTGGTAACTAGTTAACCATAATGCCATTCACGAGGAAGGAGCGAAAAGTGGGCAGGCCGGCTCGTGATGAGACCTCCTGTTCCAAGGTTTGTTTATTTGATATACGTTTTGGACCATATCCCTGGTGTGGTGGCCATAGTGGGAATGCCACTTCACTTCCATCATCATGATCATGGTAGGCTGGCTCTTGATGAGACCCCCTATCCTGCATTTGACAACTTATAATTCATCTTTATTTTTTTCTTTTTCATAAAGCACGTTTCCTTATTTATACACAAAGGATGGTTCAACACTCCTTAAGAGTAGGAATGGTGGAAGAAGTCTTATCATCTCAATAGGAAGATATAAACCCTTTGCTCTTATTCCTAAACAATAATCAAAGAGGATTAAAGGGACTGTCATGATAAAGATAACCAATCAAAGCAAAACTAGTAAGACAATGACAACAAAAGATGATGAATAAGTGTGTCCTTCCTTTTGTCCTCTTATCAATACAGAGCCTTATAAAGATAGCGATTTATAATTTGTGGATTTCAGTATGTTGTGATTTTGCGTTCATTGCATAAGTGCATAGCTGTCTCTTAAAGACTTTGAAAGAACAGGAGCAAGAAGCATCCTCAATTTAGATCAGTAAAAGGGATAAGATGTTTCACAAGGAGAGAAAAAGTATGCTAGAAGTGTTCCTTTTGGAAAGAGGAACAACGAAGGAGCATAGATATCAAAAGTGCAAATGCCGTTCCTTTTGAAAAAGGAACAAGAGAACACACCAATGTCGTTCCTTTTGAAAAAGGAACAACAAAAATGAAAAAAAATGGCCATTCTCTTGGAAAATGATAGCAAAACACTCGAAATGACGTTCCTTTTGAAAAAGGAACAACAGTCATGAAAAATGTTGTTCCTTTGAAAAAGGAACAGCAAAAGACACAAAAATGTCATTCCTTTGAAAAAGGAACAACAGAAATAAAAAATATGTTGTTCCTTTGGAAAAGGGACAACAAACACATAGCAGTGCCGTTCCTTTTGAAAAAGGAACAACAAAAATCGAAATGTTGTTCCTTTAGAAAAGGAATAACAGAACAAGCAAATGTCGTTCCTTTTGAAAAAGGAACAACAGAAAATCAAAGATGTTGTTCCTTTGAAAAAGGAACAGCAGAAAATAAAAAATGTTGGTCCTTTAGAAAAGGAATAGCAGAAAATCAAGAATGATGTTCCTTTAGAAAAGGGACAGTAGGAAATCAAAAATGTTGTTCCTTTAGAAAAGGGATAGCAGAAAATCAAAAATGTTGTTCCTTTAGAAAAGGAACAGCAGAAACACACAAATGCCATCCTTTTGGAAAAGGAACGACAAAAATCGAAATGTTGTTCTTTTGAAAAAAAGGAACAACAAAAATGACAGGAAAACATTAGTTCAAGCATATGTACAAGAACGACTCAAAGAAAAGAACTTATGTAGAAATTGTAAAAATAAATGAATTCCTTAATGAATTACAGGTGCGGAAGACTTCTCTTCTTCTCCTAAAATCTCCATATCAGTGTCTCGGCGTAGCTGCTGGCAAAAGGTTTCCCGAGTGAGTGGTTTACGATAGAGACGAACTCGGTGGCCATTTACTTTGAAGGCATATCCAGAACCGTCAATGGTGATTAGAGTAAGGGTTCCATTTTCATGTATCTTCTGGATTTCGTATGGTCCCAACCAACGAGTCTGGAGTTTCCCAGGGAAGTCCTGAAACCTAGAGTCATACAACAGAGCCCAGTCTCCCTCATGGAAGACTTTGTTTTTAATGAGCACATCATACCATTTAGCTCGCTGCTGTTGAATCAATGTTGTATTTTGTAGTGCAGAGAGCCTAATTTCGTCCAATTCATTGATCTGCTGTAGTCGATTGATTTGTGCCTCACTTAGATCTAGGCCAACTTCCTGTGTTGTTCGTAATGTTTGGATTTCGAATTCTATGGGAAAAATGGGTTGCTTTTCAAACACTAATTGATAGGGTGAGTAACCAGTGGTGCTTCTCCATGTTGTTCTATAGGCCCAGAGTGCTTCAGGTAGTCTGGCAACCCAATCACGCCTATGTGACGCAATGGTTTTCGTTAGGATTGATTCTATTACCTTATTGTTGTTTTCTACTTGTCCATTCGCCTGTGGGTGGTATGGAGTAGTGATTTTATGCTGGACGTGATAATTCTTGAGTGTTGCAGCTAATCTATTCCCAGCAAATTGTGGTCCTCCGTCTGTAATTATTTCCCTTGGAAGGCCATAACGTACAAATAGATGGAACAGGAACTGTATGACAGAGTGCTCTGTGGCTCTTGGAAATGCTTTTGCTTCAACCCATTTGGTGACATATTCTGTTCCCACCAAGATATATGTTTTCTGATTTGATGATGGGTTGATGGCTCCAACGAAATCAAGAGCCCATCGCTCGAATGGTTCAATGACTAACTGTGGTTTCAGAGGCATCTCGTCAGATTGACCAGGACGTCCTGCTCGCTGGCAGCTATCATAGGCTTGGACAAATTTCTTTGCATCTCTAAAAATCGTGGGCCAATAATATCCGGTCTGCAGTACTTTATGTCCAGTTCGGCGCTCAGTGAAGTGTCCACCACACGGTCCATCATGACAGGCTTTTAGGATGTCAAAGATTTCATCTTCTCGAACACATCTCCTGATATGCATGTCTGCCCCTGTGTGAAACAAATAGCCCCCAATCCACGAGAATCGAGCACTTTTCTAAACAATCTGTTTGTGCTCATTAGGGGTTAGGTGTTTTGGTAGTTTACCTACTGCAAGGTAATTGGCAACATCAACATACCAGGGTGTTTGAACGACAATAGCAAACAGATGCTCATCCGGAAATTGATCTTCAACTACTGCTGCATCAATTGGCTTTGGCATTCTTGAGGGAAAATCAGCTACAGGGTTTTCTTTGCCAGGCCGATCCTTGATTGTGATATTGAATTCCTGCAATAATATCAACCATCTAGTTATTTTGGCATTTGTGACAGGCTTATTTGCTAAATATTTTATGGCAGAATGATCTGTATACAAGATAACAGGATATCTTGTAATATAATGTCTAAACTTATTGACAACATGTATTACAGCTAGGAATTCTTTTTCAGTAACAGTGTAATTTAATTCAGCAGGGGATAAATTTTTGCTGATGTAATAGATAGCATATGGTTTTTTATCCTCTTCCTGCCCAAGGACTGCGCCAATGGCTGTATCTGAGGCATTAGATGATATCTGGAATGGTAAATCCCAGTTTGGTCCTCGAAGGACTGGGGCTGTGGATACGAGCTTCTTTAAATCCTTGAAAGCACGCTCACATTTTTCTGTCCAAAGAAAATCAATGTTACCAGTTAGTGCATATAAAGGTGCAGCAATGTGCGAATAATGTTCTATAAATCGTCTATAATAACCAGAAAATCCAAGAAAGCTGCGTACCTCTGTTTGAGTAGTAGGAGTGGGAATAAGCAAAAGTATTTGGATTTTGGCCGGGTCTACCTGAATTCCGGCTGCTGAAACATAGTGTCCTAGGATAAGTCCTTCAGTCATCATCATGTAACATTTTTCGTGGCTTAAGCAAAGCCTGGTAGCGATGCAGCGTTGTAGGACTTTTTCTAGGGTGTCTAGTGCTAGATCAAAATCATCTCCATATGGTGTAAAGTCATCCATGTATACTTCAAGTCCATCATTTATTAAATCTGCAAAAATGCTAAGGATAGCCCTTTGGAATGTGGCAGGAGCATTACATAAGCCAAAAGGTAGAACTCGATAGGCAAATGTTCCCCAAGGACAAGTAAAAGTAGTTTTGTCTTGGTCTTCAGGGGCAATCTGAATCTGATTGTATCCACTGAAGCCATCCAGGAAAGAAAAGAATTTCTTTCCTGCTAAAGTATCTAATACTTGGTCTATGAATGGGAGAGGAAAGTGGTCTTTTTGTGTTGCTTTATTTAGTTCCCTGTAATCCACACAGATTATCCATTTCCCATTCTTTTTTGGTACCACCACAAGCGGAGAGACCCATTTACTATCAAAAATAGGATAGATAAAATTGACATCTAAAAGTTTCCGAAGTTCAGCTTTTACCACATCCTTTAGATGAGGATTAAGTTTCCTTTGCGGTTGACGAACAGGTCTGGCATCTTTTTCTATATAAATGTGGTGTGTACATAATTGGGGATCGATTCCTTTCATATCAGGGTAATCCCATGCGAATGCTTCTTGATATTTTCTTAACAAATGGATGAGCTTCGTTTCTTGTTCAGGTGTGAGGTTGGCATTAATATTTAAATTTTTTTCCCGGTTCAATTTCCACAATTTTACTATTTGCAACAGAAGTAACATGTATTGTTTGATCATGTGTATCTTTCAGAGGATCTTCTTCTAATTCATTGTCAAATGCTGCTTCGATCATGTGACACTATGTGCAGGATCCGGATTCAGTTTGACTAATGAAGCTATTAATGGCATCATCTTCTGTTTGATCTTTAAAATCAAGTGCCTCTTGTATAGTCAATGGAGATCTAATGTTATCAGTAAGGTATGATACAGGGTGCTTGTTAGTTTTAATTAATGTGACATTTGGCTGCGCTGGAGGATATAGAACTAAATTCTTGATATTTGGTCTTTTGGTTATGGTCATATTTCCTTGTCGGCAACCAATGTAAGCATCGACAGTGGCAAGCCAAGGCCTACCTAGGATTAGCGAGTGTCCATCAAGTCGGGTTTTTGGATTAATTATCAGGAAATCGGTTGGATATTCCCAGGAATCTACAGAGACCATGACATCATGTAGAGTACCCTCCGGTCTAACCACAGATCGGTCAGCCAATTCTAACAAAGTAGAGGTGGGTTCTACAGATGTAATGCCGAGCTTTTGGCAAGTAGTGGTTGTTAAAATATTAATTGCAGCTCCTAGATCAACTAAGGCATTAGACAGGGTCTGACCATAAATTTGAACAGTTACAATTGGATTTCCTGGGTCTTCATATTTAATGGGTGTTTCCTTCCCTGATAGTAAGTCAGATAAGGTGCCGACTACTTGGACTCTTGGATTATTTGTTATATTCCTCCTTGGTTTCTTTATGCACAATTCTTTGATAGTTTTTGCATATATAGGAATGTCTTGAATGGCTTGGAGGAATGGAATTTTTATGTACAGATTTTGTAATTCTCCCAGAATGTCGAAGTCAGGATACTGTAAAGGTCGAGGTATGACTAATCGTTCTGGGAACAGAGGAGAGGATGTGGTTGCTTCATTATGAGTCTGCTGTTTATTTACATCCTCTTGTTGCAACTGATGTTCTCTTGGTAACTGATCATCAATATGAACTGTTTTATCTCCCTTAGTTTCAATAATACGTCCAGCTCGTAACTGAAGATCATTACACTCCCTTAGGTTGGGTCCTATTTCTGGTGATTCTATAATTTGGAGAGATTGGACCGGTCTGTTATTTGGATTGGGGTTGGGTTGGGCTGGGAGTTGCAGTCTCAGATTAGACTGGGGATTTTGTTGTAAAGCTGGCAGGGTAGGTTGAGGGAGCGGAATAGTTCCCACTGGCTGGTGTATCGGTCTCTGCCAGGCTGAACTTTGTGAAGTAGGGGGAGTCCATTGTGGAGGATATGGGCTATTTTTCTAATATGGTGGAGTGTAAGGGAAATTCGGCCAACCAGATTGGCTTGCCTGATTCAGCCACGGGTTTGAAGAAGGAAACGACTGTGGTGACCAGTTTGAAAATGGGGGTTGAGATTGACTTTGCCACATACTATATTGTTGAGCATTATACTGTGGAGGCTGAAAATAAGAAGTTGGGTATGGAAACATACCAGATTGTCTCAGCTGCCACTGGCGGCGTTGGTTGATCAAGTACACCGATTCTGGTTCTTCTTCCACTTCCTTATATACCGCTTTCGATCCAGGAAGTGAGGGGCAGCTCTCCCTAAGGTGATCCTTTGTACAGATGGCGCATGTTTGGACTGTATCCAGTGGACATTCCTTGTGACTATGCTTTTTCCTGCATCGGGGACAGAAGATCGCCAAATTCTGTTCTGCCTCCATCTACTTTTGTTTAGCCTGCATAATATCAAGTTGTGTAGTTAGTGTCCCCAGAATATCAGTTTTAAAATTTTCTAATAAATTTCCAATTTCTACACGTGTTACTCCTTCTGTTGATATTTTGTTATCTCTTGCAAACCGATCATGTTCTGCTGGTTTTATTCTTGTGCTGCCTCTCGAGCTCCTGATACATAAGTCAATGATGTCAGCAAAATTCTCTTGATAAATATCCCCTTTTCCCATGATGTTTAATGTTTCAATCCACTGTTCCTTCATGCCCCTTATCAATGCAGTTTTTAACACATTATCAGGTAAAGGTAGTGATGCATAAGGAGATCTTTGTAGATTGTACTGAAAACGTTCCACATACTCCTCTACTGTTTCATTTGGTTTGGCTATCATTTGAAATATTTCGTCTTTTAATTCTCTAGACCTACAATAATCCTGATATTTTTTCAAGAAAGATTCTTTCATTTGATCCCAATTGTTTATAACCCCACCACCTAGTCCCATAAACCATATTAAAGCAGCCTCTTTTAATGTAGAGGGAAATAATTTCAATTTCTGGGGATCGATGGTGTAATCATATCCCCTGCACAACACATCGAATTCGAATAAAAATGCATCCGGATCTTCTGATGTGAGACCGTGAAATGTGGGGATATGTTGAAGAGGGATAGCTTTCATGGGCGCATTTGCTACAGAATCCACTATAGGATATTGTAATGTAGAGGTTTGAGCATTTGGCTGGTTCTGAGCCATAGGATCGAATATATGCCAATAACCTTCTGGGATATCTAGGAGGGTATTCCTAGGTTGAGAGGGAACGGTTTTGACAGGGATAGTTTTAATAGCACTTCCTTTATCTAGGATAATGAGAATACCTGATGTCTGAGGAGATTAGGTTCCTTCAACAATGATTTTTGCAGCGCTCCCCTTATCTGGGCTATTTAATGGCTGATTTGTTCCAATAGGAGATCTTGATTCCTCGGTTTCCCCTGTTTCTCCTTCTCCTTCACAAAGGTTGTTGAAATTCCCTTCCTGCAATAGTTCTGGAGTAGAATTTTCAATTTCTTGAAAGTCCTGCTCTTCAGTTTGACTATGCACCTCAGCAAAGGCTACAGATGGTGATCCTGTGGCCTGAAGGGAACTAGTACGCTGTTTAGAAATGATTTTCCTAGGGTCTACTGATGGCTGAGATTCTGCTTTCTTATAGATTTCGTCTATGAAGGTCGTTCGGCCAAGGGTCACCGGCCCCTTAGCTTTTTCAAGTTTGGATGGAGGTTTGATATTCTTTTCTGGTTTTTTCTGCTTAGTCATGCACTCAAATGAACTACTAAATTCTATTCAAACAAAGCAACAACAAATCTGTTAGGAAAGCAGACAGTGGAGTAGGGCTTTTACATGCTCCGTACGCAGGTTCTTACCTTCCGTTTTTAAGATACAACTCTTCCCTAGCAGGTTAGTACACTACTCTAAAAAGACAAATGGCTACATTCTTTCCCCAGCAACGGCGCCAAAATGTAGAGCTATAAAAAGGGTCTCTTTCACCTCTAATTACCTCACATTAATATGTCAATCCAGGAGCGTTTTGTTATTTCAAAGGGTGTCTCAGTTTGAGGCTATCATTTGTCAGAGTAATGCTAGTAGTACAGTGTTCCAAAATACAAGAGTAAACGGATGCTTGTCTATAACTAAGTTACTTCAAAAGAATAAATCACGCAACTAGGCAACTTATTGGTCAAGGGTTTGGCAGCGATAACCCATCCCTTTGGAAACTGATGGAAAGGAAATTAGAGCATGGACCATGGGTCTGGGAGCTAGACAGTAAATGCCGAGGCTCACTACAGCCTTAGATCGTCTCTCACACCAAAGCAACAAATGCGAGTAAATGGAACGACAGATAGCAAAATGGAACAACAAATAAGAAATTGAACAGCAAATCTGGAATGGAACAGCAATTCTAAAATGGAACAACAATTCTGAAATGGAACAACAACTAAACAACTAAGTCTCGCGAGCAGTCATCAAACTTAATCTACTAACTCAAATGCACTCATCGTAATCAAACAACAATCTTTCACTCTTAAGGCAAATCAAGCAGAACACACTAATAGAACAACACTAATTACTGATAAGTTATGGAATAGCGCTTGTAAATCATATACGCACACAACACGCTTGAATAGTAATCTGATCAATCTTAATTAACAGGAATACGACTGTGTTTCAAAATAGAAAAGCATTACTTTTGAATCCAACAATCGTAAAGAACACAACTTTCAGATGAATTCTATAACATGAATGTACAGCACAAAAGCTCTGTAACAGAACAGTAACAATATTTGGTCAAGACTAATAATATTCAATCAACTCTGAAAGGATCAGTAATATAATGCAGAGTCAATACAACAGTTCTGTCTGTAAAAACCTTAATGAATTAATCTTAACAGAGCATGTGATGTAAACTTATAAAGCATATCAGATTACCAAATAATGACGATAAGCAAATCACGCAGAAATCAAATCGTAGTAATACAAAAGCAAGTGTCCTCCGGGGCTGGGCCCTTAGCCTCCAAGGGTACACCGCTTTAGGTTAATCCAGACGCAGAGATAAGATAATTACCAAGTTTGTATCAATGCATGAAACAAAAGTACAATGAACCCGTTCTTATCGAGACTCGATGATCAAAGTTTTGATCTTAACAGAAATTACATAAAAGCATAATCCCCCTAAAGCTAATAGTGCTGTCCCTTTATATAAGGGTGACGGCAGAGATGTCTAAGTAACAAGATAGATAAAGCAGCGATCCCTCAGGATCAAAGATCGTGATGGATTCGCCAAACTGTTAATCCTTAATCATCTCTTTTCTCTTGCGCCGAGCTGGTGTCTTCTCCTCCTTTTCCAGGCCGATTTGCTTTGATTTGCTTAGCCTTGTTTGCACTCGGTCTCCCACCAAAGGGACAACAGTTACCTTGTCCTTGTCTTTTTCTTTGGAACAGAAACTCCTCGTTTTCACCCTTTCCTGCATGAGAGAATGACAATTATTAGCGGTTAAGTCTTGCATATTAATTCTCACATGTTTTGTTATAATTCTTTATTGTTTTCCAAGTTCATGATGCAAAAAGGTTTACAAGTTCTATTGAAAAGCCACTGAAATGATCATCAAAAGCATACCTTTTTTAGTACTCCACATGCCCCCCTGTGGAAAGGAAACAACAAGTGGGAGAATGTTGGGTTGTGTTATATTATTTCCACAACTACCCCACTTGCTAGGGGGTAACAAGGGGCGCAGCTGCCCCCCTTGTTAGGGGGTATGCAGGGGGGGTGGTATCCCCCCTGCACGGGGTCTAGGGGAGCACCCCTGGAAAATATTTTTGGAACCTATATTAGGTGGGCAGAACTTCCTATGGTTTTTTGAATGGATTTCACACCTGGTTTTGGACATGATGGTTTTCTGTCCATAGTATTTTGTAGACATGGCCAAGGGAACTATGGTTATATTCTAATCCAGGGTTTATGGATGCTTCAACAAATATATATATGTATTGTAACATTGAAAGGAACATAATGAAAAAATAAATCTGGTAATCCTGGTTTTGGCATCTGAGGGAAAATCTCTATGTATATTTGTTTTATGTTTTATGCTCTTTCCGTTGTTTATTTTCTATTTTTAGAATTCGTATGTAGGTAATTTCTGTACGGGGTTAAAACCTACATTACTCTTCCATAATTAAAGTTCCTAAAAGGAAGTTTTCCTATATACTTACCGATCCCTTCCTTCAATCTTCTCACAAATTTTGCTTCTTCTTCATCTGGGTTTGAACATGAGCACTCCTAGTATTCTATAGATCTTTTATCTGCCTTGAATGGTGCATCCCTTGTGGCTATTTTTCCTTTTATAATTCTCAATTCATATGTTGTTAAATATCTAATCAATTGATCCATTGTTAGGGTTTCAATTTTAGACATTTCTTCAATCGTTGATACTTTGGGATTAAACTTGGCAGGGAGTGATCTTAACACTTTTTGGACTATTGTAGACTCCTTAATTTTTTCATATAGACCCTTCATAACATTGAAAAATTCACCAAATTTAAGAAATAACTTAGTTATGTCTTCATCGCCATTCATTCTCAAGAACTTAAACAACATTATGTAAACTTGTAATTAGCTAATTTCACTTTACCATCTCCTTCATGAATGTTCTTTAGCTTATCCCACATTTCCTTTGCAATATTAAAGTGCATTACTTTTACAAATTCTGATTTATTTAGCCCACTAAGAATAGCATTCATGGTTTTATAATTACAGGAAAATTCTAGTTTAACATCGTTATTAACAATGATAGGCGGTTTCTTGTAACCATGCTCAATAGCACCCCAAACATCTACTCCAAGGGACATCAAATATGTTCTCATCCTAAGTTTCCAAAAGGTATAATTAATACCATTAAAAAAGGAGGTTTTCTTTAGAACACCCTTCCTCACTGGCTATTTCAATGACTTAGATCTTCCTTCTAGTTGTTAGAATGATAGACAACTGATACCAATTGTTGAAAACTAGGAAATTGTTGGGGGGTGAATCAGTAATTATGTATTTTTGCAATGACCAATTTCAAATTATTTTAATAGTGCTATAACCTTTCCTTTAACAATTAGTAGATTTATATAGGTGTTCAACAATTAACCATGAATTCAAAATAAAACACACAACAAACACATGTAGACACCAGATATAAGTGGAAACCCATAAAGGGATAAAACCATGAACTTTTTTTGTGATGTAAAGGCAAGCAAAGACTCCCTATTTTACATCAATTTTGTAGGCTTATACCTACAAGAGGATTCAACCTCTCATTTATTCCGCAATCTTTAACTTGTTAGGAGCACCCACTCCCTCTTCTTACATGCTCCAACCTATTATTTGTTAGGCTACTACCTGAAAGGAGACAACAATCCCCTAATACATGAAAATTTTCATTTGTTGGCTTACTTGGTCTTAATTCTAAATTCTTCTTTCTCTTTCTTTGTGTTCTATACTCTATCTCTGATCCTTTACAACTACTTATCTTCTCTACTCCTCTATCTCAATTCAACTTCACTTCTACTCCTCTTCCTACATTTATTTCTCTCTCCTTTTAGGATAATTTTCGACTTAGGTATCCCCACTATTCAATTATCTAGTAGTTATGTTATCCAAAAATACATCTTTTTATAGACATAATTCACTAATAGTTTGTATTCCAATGCAGGTATTTGAAGTGATTTGGTTTGTCTTTCCAACTTCACATGGTCCATTCATTTCAAATACTTATCAAAGTCACTTTATTTCACTCATAATTGGAATCGACATTTGACGTGCGAATAATGAAAAAAATACTACCAAATGATGTGTAACTTCCAATCAATGCAACTCCATTTTCAAAACATGAGGTTCCTTGGATAACTCCATTGTTATAACATGGGGGATGTTTAATTTGTACAACAATGGGAACTAACACATCAATGCCTTTCTCACTACCATTTGCACCACCTTGTTAATACTTTTTGCTTTCAGAAGGATCGTGATGAACTTGCTCCTTAATATACTTTGAATTTTTTTTCAATCTTTTATGATTGTATGACATAATATAAACAATTTTGTATAATCCAAGGTTTCTAACTGATGTTGTAGAGAAGTAGACCATTTTTCATAGTTAGAGTCCAATAGAAGACTCATAGTAAAAGAGAATGCATGTATTATTTAGCATAACTAAAATGTTTTGATCATATATTCTTGAATGTTTACCTCCATTGCAGTCTTGGCTTCAAATGCCTCTAGGGAAACATCGAAATCAAAACCACGAAGCTTGTTCACAACAAGAGTACTTAAGGGTTATTACTCAATATCCTTAGAAATGATCAAGATGGGATAGAATATATTACAATTGTTTTCTTTCCAAGTATAAAGGGGTAGGAAATTGACCATATTGTTGTCATCAAGCAAATCTGTCAATGATTTGTTTAGTTTTCCAAACCTTGGGGCCATTTTCTCATTCAAATTTTCTAACAACAATCTTGTATCTAGGTCAACGAACTTCTTGATTTATTTCTTGTTTGTAACTAGATAAAATGGGATAGTCCAAGTTACATCATTGCAGAAAGAGAGGCCATATAACCAGCAATATACTTTGTACTTTTGTTATTCCTCTTGCTACCTAAAGGAGGTCGATGGTGTCACTAGGTTGTGCATTTTCTAGATTTTCCGCATCAAGTATGTCTAATGTGGTGTCTTCAGCAGATTCTAATAGCAAAAAAATCCATTCATAATCTTCTCAACTTGAAACATTTATAAGAAATGTAGCAACAATCTATATCCTTAAAAATTTACCTTTTTGCAATATTTGAATGTTCTATTTCTCATCCACCTTATTGCTAACATAGGACAATGTGATACACAACATCATCATCATAAGGCACTGATATACGTTGAGGTTATCTCTCTACAACAACTTTGCCAAATCAAGGAATAATATCCTCAAGACATAGTAGATTGACTCTAATACACACAACAGCATACTCTCTATTTTAAACAACATACTCTAATACACACAACAACATACTCTATATTTTAAACAACATACTCTGCCACATATGCATCAGAATTACACAATCACCCTTCATATCAATCACATTACCATGCCTTGTTATGCATTGGAACAATAATACCGTAGCACTCTTGTGCAAGGCATCAAGGGAAACATTAAACATTTTTGCATATGACACCCCAAGAGGAATGTACAAGTACCTTACAAGCCATCTATTGTTAGATGTATGCCGACTTTTCCAAAATCCTTCAAGTTCATAAGAATTTTTGATACACCATGGCATGTTCTCAGTGCTTTAATTACCTCCAATCAAAGCCCACAACCATAAATACCTCCATATAAGCAAGAACTTTAGCCCCATAAAGTTTAACATCCCATAACCTACAATGAAGATATCCCATGTTGTAAATTTCTCCCAGAGAACACTAATGGATAGATAGTTGTAATAGCAAAAATGAGTCATTAACTCAATCAAACATGTATAAACAATCCATAAAAATCCATACCATGTAATCTTGAGTTTACTTTGAAAATTTTATGGAGAATCCAACATGCCTTAACGATGATATCCCATGTTGTGATAGATATATCTTTAAACCCTTTGTTCCTATAGTTTTTACTCATGAAACCTTCAATTTCACCCACCTGCACAAACTGGCATTGCTTTCATGCTTATGCCATTACAAATCTTGCAACATTGACATCAATGCCAAAACCTTTAACATTCTATTTCTTCTGAATACTGCACCATGAATTTCAGTTGATATTAGGTAAGTTGAGAGCGAATTGGGAGAGCTAATCAGGAGGGGTTGATAAATTTTGTCTTAATTTGATTCTAGACAACAATTTTAATTATTTTGTTTTGTGGTTTCATAATTAGTTAAAAATTGGAGAAAAAACATAAATCTATTTTTCCTTATTAAATTACATTCTTCATTCTTAGCTTGAGGTACTTGAAACCAAACACCACCACCAGAGGACACACCAAACCCCAACCCATAACCGATAAACAATAACATGCAAATTGATGGTTTTCAGATCTCTTATAACCCTTATACAATACTTGCAAAATACTAGAGAGCCCAATCGACGGTTACTAGTCACTTCCGTGGACACAATTGTATATTCAATTGCAAATGACCAGGATAAATTAACTCATACTTCTAACCGTCGGGATAAAAAGTTTGAATATTATAGGATGGGTGTAAATAAATACCATGCGAGACCTAAACATTTTAAAATAATAGTTGATGACCTTGTTTATGGATCCAATAACCTAATATCAGCCACTCGTTAGAAAGATACACGTTTGCATGGATTTGTGCATCCACCAACCATTTATGTTTATACTAAATTGCAAACCTAGATTCATTTATTAATATAAGTTGTGAAAATTGATGGTTTGTCAACCAAAATAAGAATTGCGAAGTTAACTTGTAGAGTTGAATTTGTAATGTAACCAACAGTTTTTGTGTGTTTTATCACTGATATAGTTTTTATTAAAAAATAAATAATTACTCATTGAATTTATATGTGATTATTATTTGTGTAAATCAGTTTCTGGATTCATGTCACATTTGGTAATTATAATAATCCACGCTTCAATTACCAAATACGACATGAATCTGAAATTGATTTACACAAAGGTGATTATTATTATTATTAATTTTTCTTTCATTTTTAATGATAAAATTTTCCAAAATGATATTTTTAAAATATTTTTCAATTAAAAAAATTAATCCAAAATTGATATTTTTCAAGTTTTTTTTTAATTATAAATTTCTTTTTATGGGCGATAAATCCAGAATTAAAATCAAATCACATTTTTTTTTTTAAATTTCAATCTATATCTACAAACAAATATATACATATACATATACATATACATATACATAGACATAGACATATATATATATATATATATATATATATATAAAGGAATATTAAGTGGAAAGACAAATGTATTATGCTTCAAAGTTTTATTTATTTGTTTTAGTGAGGTCACTTTGCTCATTAAAGGTGTTAAGGATTTTGAAGTAGGCATTGATAGGCTATTTTTGTGGCTTCAAATCATTGAGCAAATGGTCTATGATTTTGAGGAGTAGGCATTGATAGGCTATTTATGTGGCTCCAAATCATTAAATGAGTGGTCTATATAGGTTCTTCTAGCACCACAATTGTTAGATGCAAAGTTAGGGTCAGAGTAGGGTTCTACTCTTTCCTTTCCGAAAACCTAGTTGATAACGATGTTGTGTTCAATAGAGACATATGAAATTGTTATTCTTTTTGTTTATGCCTTGGCCTGTGTCATTTGATTCAAATCATGTAATGAAGTGATATGTAAACTACCCTCGATATTTCTCTAGATAACTCATCACAACATATCTAACAAAATAATCCAAAATCTATATTATGCAAGGTAAATTCCTTTATATTCCAATTATGTTATTATTGATGTGGTTGTTATGCATGCAATATATATATATATAGTGATTTTTATGCATGCAATATATATATATATATATATATATATATATATATATATATATATATAGAAAATTGTAATACAAACACAAACCAAACACATTGAACTCTAAGATATGACATGGAAAAACCTTTTGAGAAAAAAACCCAATTGGAAGGTGGTGTTCCTCTAATCTCTTCATCTCTAAATGGAAATCATGAAAATATAAAGGCGTGAGACCTATGGCTCGCGGGCTTCTATAGAACATAAACCCTCTATGTTTTTCTCTCTCTCTATCGAATCTTAGCTACTTTGCTATACTATGGAACAATATGCACTAAAATCGAATCAAACCCCCTTTTTTCCTAGTGGCTTGGTTATAACATTGCCAGATAGCCAACTAGTCATTAAATTTAACCCATTCAACCCTCAAGATGAATTAAAACTTGAACCTTCTAGAGTCTTCTTCATAGGGCCCATGTGGCAGCCCCTTTTCCTTGAGTAACAAGGGATGGCATGGAATAACTTTTGGGAGGCATAACTTTTTCATTTGAACTTTGAATGATGTGGTTCTTACATAGTTGGAAATGCATTTGAGTGTAAAATAGCTCCAAGGGGTATTGTGCCACCATTAAGAAACAAAATTTACCCCCAAAATATGTCATTTAAGGCTTCAAACTAGCACTAGAATGTTTTTGACCCCAATTCTCCAAACCAGGTCTCGCTGCAAAAGTTGCTCTTATAAGTTGATATCTCTAATTTTTACACCATGAAAGGATCAAATTGGATGACAAATAAAATAATGATATAATACAAATTATGAAGGAAGGGTCAACAATACTTATCATTGTGGACAACAAGATAGGGTCCTTTCAAGGTTTGGCTTAGGAAGCCATAACATGCAAGGGCACTCTAAGGATTCTTATTTAACAATGGTTTCTAATGTCTCCCAAGATAAATTTTTTGAATAAGGTGGCCAACCATGATGCAATTTTTAGATTCTGATAATGCTTCCTTTCATTGTCAATTTTGATAGGCCTATGGTCATATTTTCCAAAGAATTCATCTATAAAAAAGAAGGTGAATGCAAAAATATACATAAGTAAATTCTAGTATCCTTTTAAGTAAGGAGGATAAATCCTTATAGTTACTATTTAATGATATTGTGATTTCAAGCCCTCACCTATGACACCACTACATATGTGCAAAAAAAATCAACGTTTTAATCCAGCAACACTGATTAATTCGGTCATACTATCAGGTTTTATTTGGATATTTTGTATTTTTTTTTAATTCGTGAACAATGCCGAATGTTTGATGCAAAACATAAATGCGTCGTATATTCAATGGATTCGCCATATATACAACGCCTTCTTATTACGTTAGATACTCAACATGTATGTGACATGCATCACAATTTCGGCGTTTGAGCAGGTCAACCATGAAACTATCGGAATGTCGACATTGGACACATTCAATTTTTTTTACAGTTATACAATGTCTCCCCATAATGTGTGGACATCAAAAATCCAATGACAAAAATTATGTATAATGGCTATTTTTTATTCAGAAATAATTTATTAATTGCATTACAAATAGTTAATCTGCAGTTGATTTTTGAAGATAATCAATATTAAAATTTTGATAAGGAAAAATGGGTGATGGAAAATGTTATTTCCCTAGTACCAAATGCAGGGGCTACAAGAGACTTTTAATAAAAACAACTAAACAATATTGTAGAGAATTCAGACACCTTGAAGGTAGGCATGAATATCATCCCTTGGTAAGTTAATCATTATATATGTGTTAGGTCCCTATAATACTAGTGATTCCCCCATTACTATTGTCATTATAGCCCTTATTATTATTATTGTGCCCCTATTGTCCCCATATTGTTATTATTGTGCCCCATAGAAGCCCACTATAGTTATTGTTTGTTGAAATATGGAAACAAGAATATTCCAATTTAATTTGTCCTTGAATTAAATTGTGAATTAAAATCGAATTTAGTTTTAACAGCTACTTGGAAATAATTAATTAGTTGGAGAAATTCAAGTTAGAAGTCTTTCTGAAGTCATGCAAGAGTTATCCCTTAAATTAAGGAGATAAGACTGAGTTATATTTGATTTGTAATTAGTTAACTCAGTTTACTGAGTTAAGTCCAGTTAAATTAGTTCCAAACTGTTTGAGGAGCTAATAGTGAGTTAACAGTCAGTTGATGCATTAATGCACTCAACTAATGCTACTCTAGTTAACTGAAGATTCCCTCATCATAAACTCATGCATTTCTATTCTGAGAAAGACCCAGTTGAGATTAATGTTCAAGGACAGTGTACTATCAGTTGCATGTGTTTTCTCATGGAGAAAAATCATGCATGCAGTCAAGGATTCATCCTTGAGGATTGCGCAGTTTTTGAAGACTTGGTTTTCCACTTGGTAATAGGCTAATCATCTACAAGGAACAATGCAAGGAAATAGGAGCTTGAAGGGCAAAGAGGAAGGCTGGAGAGAAGCTAAGATTGCCTATGAGCATCTGTGAGGATTGTACTGAGAGCTGGCTAACTATGAGAGCTAAGGCTTTGTATAATTCCTATGTATTTCCACCATGTATGATAATACAATAGTGTGGGGTTTTTATCTGAGACTTTCCCCAAAGTATTTTCATCTGTATTGTGCCATTGATTCTTCTTCTTCTGGTTATATTGTTCAACTCAATCTTTAAGCTTCCGCAAATTGATAGTAGAAGTAGGTTATAATATTCTACTTTGATTTATATTGCATTATCGAGTTAACCTATCACAGATTTTCTACATGGTATCAGAGCCATGAACAGTATACTGAGAAGAGAATTCGAAGTTTGAAGTTCGGGGTTGCAAGTGCGAATCGAATTCATGTCATACTTCAAGGTTGGCCAATGGCATTCTATGGCTTGAGACTCGAGTATGCCTTGGAAGGTAGCTCAAATTACATAGCATGGAAAGATATAATGGAGGCTATATTAGAAGACAATGACTTGAAGGAATTCATTGATCAAGAAATCCCAAAGCCAACTTCAACTAATGGACAAGAGTTGGCAGAATGGAAGAAGTGTGTGGCGAAGGTGAGACGGATCATCCTTGAGGGAGTTTGAGACCATATTGCCTCGAGTCTCCATGGGAAGGATACTCCATTTTCAATGTGGAAGACATTGAAGGACCTCTACCAAAACAATAGCGACCATAGGAAATTGGCGCTCAAGGATAAGCTTTGAAGAATCAAGATGGAGAAGGGTGATACTATTTCCACATATTTGAACAAGCTTGCCACCTGTAGAGATGAGCTTGGCAGTGTGGGAATAACTATTGCCGATGATGATATGGTGAGCCTCGCTCTCCTTGGCCTTCCAAAGAGTTGGAATAACTACCAGGACTCTGTTAATGGAAGGGAGAAATTGTTGGATTGGGAACGACTATGGTCAGATCTTATGCAGGAGGAAATCAGGTGGAGCACATGAGATGGTTCTTCATCCAAGAATGATGATGAATAAAATCTGGCCTTAGCAAGTAAGGCAAGGAAAGGGAAGGGGAAGGCTTCCCATTTCAAATCGAATTCTTCTCATGGAGGGAAGAAGGGTGACATGTCTAAAGTAAGATTCTTTAATTGTCGCAAGATGGGACATTATGCGACTAATTTCCCATCGAAGAAGTCCAAGAAGGGATCCTCAGAAGGATCAGAAGGTGAGGCATTAGCCTCTCCATTCGAAATGGACTTTACCCTCATCACATGCGTGTTGTCATCGATGATGGGTTGTGTCTGGTATCTTGACAGTGGAGCCTCATTCCACATGACTGGTGATAAAAATTTATTCAGTGCCTTGGAGGAGAAAGACCTAAAGATGTACATAGAGATGGGTGACGACGGAAGGTATAGTGTTTCAGGAGTGGGCACGGTTGGTTTTCAGAGGGAGCATGAAGCTCCTCTCACCTTTACAGATGTGATGTATTTGCCTAGACTGAAGAAGAACTTGGTATCGATTGCGATGTTGGAGGACAAAGGCTATGATGTTGTCTTCATTAAAGGAAAGGCGTTCCTAAGATAGCCACGGGTCATACCAAGAGGATATGGATTCGGGTGAAGAATATCTATAAACTAGAGGTAGATGATTGTGTAGCATTGAGTATGAAAGCAGAATTGGTGCAAAGCCAAGACATTGGCGAATTTTGGCACAGGAGGTTGGGCCATTTGCATCATGGGGCTTTGAGGATAATGCAACAGATATCTGCATGACTTCCCAAAGGTAAACTTGAGCAATTTGACACATGCAAAGGTTGTACCTTGGGAAAGTAAACCAAGTCTTCCTTTCATGATCGAGATAGTCGAGTAGAGGCTATCTTAGAGCGAGTTCATACTGATTTGTGTGGACCATTCTCGATGGCATCCACAACGAAGCAAAGGTATTATGTGATTTTCATTGATGATTATTCTCGTAAATGTTGGATTTATTTCATGCAGAAGAAGGACCAATCCTTCACAAAGTTTTGTGAGTTCAAAGCATTGGTCGAGAAAGAGTTAGGGAAGAAGATCAAGGCCTTGAGAGCCAACAACGGTGGAGAATATGTCTCTCAAGATTTTAAGGACTTCTATGCAGCGGAAGGAATTAAACGAGAGTTGACGACACCTAATAACCCACAGCAGAATGGGGTGGCTGAGAGGAAGAACAGAACTATTATAGGGGCAGCACGAGAAATGTTGCATGACCAAGCCCTACCACTTCACTTGTGGGATGAGGCATGCAACACAACAATCTATTTGTAGAATAGAAGCTCGCGTCGCATACTTGGGATGAAGACACTAGAGGAAGCTTTCTCTGGTAAGAGACTAGATGTGGGTCACTTCAGGATCTTTGGTTCATTGGTATATTGCCATGTGACAAAGGATGCACGGAAGAAGTTTGAGCCGACAACAGAGTTGGGGATACTTGTGGGGTACACTGATACACCTCACAACTATTGGGTGTACTTGCCTACTAGTTGAAGAACAGTGGTTCGAAGAGATCTCAAGTTTGATGAGCAGAAGGCCATGTGAGTTTCCCTTGAGATGGAGCTCCAACTACAGGCTGTGGAGGAACTGTTGGTTCCTAAGGAGGAGAAGCCTCAGATTGACATGGAGCAGCCGCATGTAAAGGTTCCAGGAGTGGAGACATCCACTCAAGCAGAGTCTTCTACAGATGGACGAAAGTGCACAAGAGAAGCTAACAGATTGTTGGAGGATGCGAGAGAGAATGTGGGAACACCATCTTCTTAGCACAGATAGAGGAGGTCACCTGAGAGGTACACTGGATACATGACCTTTGCTAGGGAATGTGTTGAGACCAGGCCATCTTCATTTGAGGAAATAGTGCAACAACCAATTTGAGTTGATGCTATGGTGGAGGAGTGTGACTCCATAGTTCGTAACAATGTTTGGGATGTGGTTACAAGACCAGAGAAAAAGTTAGTTGTGAGTTCTTGTTGGATTTACAAGGTAAAGCAAGTTGCTGATGGTAGTGTGGAGAAGCATAAGGCAAGATTTTATGCCCGTGGCTTTTCACAGGTCGAGGGAGTGAAGCTGTAGGGTTTCACTGATGCAGATTGGGTAGGGATTCCATCAGATCGGAAGAGCACATCAAGATGGATTTTCAACCTTGGGTCAGTGACAGTTTCTTGGTACAACAAGAAACAGATGTTGGTTGCACTCATCTTGGCAGAGTAGAATACATGGCTGCAAGTCAGGTAGCATGTGAGGCCATCTGGATGCGGAAAATCCTAGTTGGTTTGTTTGATTAGAGGATGGATCCAACTGTGATATATTTTGATAATCAGAGTTGTATCAAACTCTCTAAGAATCCAATATTTCATGATAGGTCCAAGCACATCGAAATCCGATATCATCATCTCAGATACTATGTAGTGAGGAGGATCATGTTGTTGCAGTATATTTCGATAGAGGAGCAAGTTGCTAACATTTTGACAAAGGCATTGTCAAAGTGTAAATTTGAGTTCAATAGAGATAGGATCGGGGTGGAAGATAATCCCTTTCTTGTTGAGAGGGAGTGTTGAAATATGGCAACAAGAATATTCCAATTTAATTTGTCCTTGAATTAAATTGTGAATTAAAATCGAATTTAGTCTTAACAGCTACTTGGAAATAATTAATTAATTAATTTTAAATTAATTAGTTGGAGAAATTCAAGTTAGAAGTCTTTCTGAAATCATGCAAGAGTTATCCCTTAAATTAAGGAGATAAGATTGAGTTATATTTGAGTTGTAATTAGTTAACTCAGTTTACTAAGTTTAGTCCAGTTAAATTAGTTCCAAACTATTTGAGGAACTAATAGTGAGTTAACAGTCAATTGATGCATTAATGCACTCAACTAGTGCTACTCCAGTTAACTGAAGATTCCTACATCAGAAACTCATGCATGTCTATTCTAAGAAAGACCTAGTTGAGATTAATGTTCAAGGACAATGTACTATCAGTTGCATGTGTTTTCTCATGGAGAAAACTCATGCATGTAGTCAAGGATTCATCCTTGAGGTTTGCACAGTTTTTGAAGGCTTGGTTTTCCACTTGGTAATAGGCTAATCATCCACAAGGAATAGAGCAAGGAAATAGGAGTTTGAAGGGTAGAGAGGAAGGTTGTAGAGAAGCCAAGATTGCCTGTGAGCATCTGTGAGGACTGTACTGAGAGCTGGCTAGCTGTGAGAGCTAAGGCTTTGTATAATTCCTATGTATTTCCACCATTTATGATAATAAAATAGTGTGGGGTTTTTATCTGAGACTCTCCCCAAAGTATTTTCATGTGTATTGTGCCATTAATTCTTCTTCTTTTGGTTATATTATTCAACTCGATCTTTAAGATTCGACAATTTGATAGTAGAAGTAGGTTATAGTATTTTGCTTTGATTTATATTGCATTATCAGGTTAACCTATCACATATTTTCTGAATTGTTGTGCCCTTATATTATTATTTTTATGTCGACTTTGATTATATTGTGACCCCTTAGACTCTTATATATAGAAAGGAGGTTTTGTCATTTGTATCATCGAAGAATTGTTTATTTGTGTAATGTAAAGGATTTTTCCCCCTCGAAGAGGCTGATTTTTAAGTTGTTGATCTATATTTTCTTCTATTTTGTGAGTTGGTTTCATAACATTTGGTATTAGAGGCTTTGGATTCTATGGTTTCGCTGCTCCAAACAAGTCATCGTGGAATTTTCACTATAAATTTTTTTCTACAACGTTTCAGAAGATGAAATTAAAACACATTTGAGACGAAATCTCGATGAACCTCGGGTCCAAATTTCAAATATTTTCTCGCTATATTTTTGGAGATAGGATCCAAGGAAGTTAGGGTTTTTGCTGGCTCCCAAATTATATCTCAGACATGTGAATTGGGGAAAATCATCATAACTTTCTCTATGAGCATCAAATTCAAATTTAGTAAAAAGTTGCAAAAAGAGGACATCATGTAGTTTTCTGTGTAACTGTTTCAAGTCCTAAGGTTGAAACAGTGACACGTGGCACTTCGTACAAGTTCACTCTACTGAAAAAGTCTATAATCAGGTCATCATGGGAGATTTGGAATAACTCTTCCTTGGAGAATCCAATCTTGATCAAAATTGAGGGGTTGAAAAAAGGGCTCAGAGGGCTACGAAAAGATGCAATTCCAGACCTTGGAGATCTGAAATTATAGAGATACAACAGATTCAATATTGAGCTCCTACAAACTAAAAAAAGGTGTGTAGTTTTTTTTTTTTTTTTTAATTTTGCATAAGTTTGGTTTGAAAAATTAGTTTGAAGGAATTCAAAGGGCATAGTGAAGCATAATTATCATTAATTGATGCCCCATAGAAAGAAAATCGAAACACCTAGTAAGAGACCTGAAAGTTCTAGCATGACTCATGAAGAAGAGGAAGAAATGCAACATGATATATCAAAATTACGAGACCAAGTGCAACAAAATTCACTCTCACAAAAAGTAACAGAAGCTAAGATGGATGGTTTAAAGAAAGGCCTCGAAGCTAAGATGGATGGCATGGAAGATAAGATGAATGATTTAAAGAAAGGCGTGGAAGCTAAGATGGATGGTATAGAAGAAAAACTTAAAGGCAACATGTAAGACTTGAAGACAAATTTGACAAAGTTGATACAAGAAATGCTTACTAACGGTGAAAAGGTAGTAAAGGAAACACATGATGAGAACAAAAGAAATGTTAATCATGATTTCATAGACTCTAATGTTGGATTGAAGACCCACCATGTTCCAAAGACCGATATGAGGAAGCTTGATAGCAATGATCTTGTAACATGGATACTACAGATGGAGCAATATTTCTATCTCCATAATGTGCAAAACACACAAAAGGTACGCATTGCAACTTTATATTTGGAACCAAATCAGTTTGTATGGTATCGATGACTTTGCTCTTGTAAACAAATTGTCACATGGGCAATTTTTATGCAAGAAATCATGGCACATTATGAGGATACAAAAAGAAACAACTTTTTTAGCCAATTGATAAATCTCAAACAAAAGGCTTCAATGATGGAGCACATTGAGGACTTCCAAAAATTGAATATAAGGGTAAAAGATATTCCAGAGGAGCATGGTTTGATGTGTTCATAGGGAATTTAAAGGATAGCATCCAACATGAGGTCCACCTTTGGGAACCTGATTCATTGGAGAAGGCATTCAGGTTGGCAAGAAAAATGGAAAGAAAAATTATGGCAACAAGGAAGCCTACCACTCACAACTATAAAGATGGAAGTGTTGTTACCCCTAGCCTTCCAAAACCTACAAGATTGACAGCACAACAATTGGAATAAAAAAGAGCAAAAGGGCTTTGTTACAATTGTGATAGAAAATACACTAAAGGTCATAAGTGTGTTGAGAATAAATTATTTTACATAGATTGTGAAGAGGAGGAAGAAAAGGAACAAGAAACGTCAAAAGAAGAGGATATACACTAGGAACAAACACTAGAGAAAGAAGAAATGAATCCAACCATATCTTGTAATGCATTGGCTGGAAGTACCACTCCTCAAACTATCAAGATAGAAGGACATATCAAGAAGAAAATGGTAATAGTGTTGATTGATTTGGGCAGTACCCATAATTTTATTCATTGTAAGATAGCCAAGGAATTGAATTGCTTCCTATATCCAGTACCAAAGTGTCAAGTGATGGTTGCAAGTGGAGGAACCATAAATTTCTTTGGAAAGTTCCACAATATCAAGCTATCCATGGGATAATATGTATTGAGTATCCCAATGCTTTACATTTTAATGGGTGGTGTTGATGTTGTACTAGGAGTCCAATGACTACAATCCTTGGGTACAATAGCTTTTAATTTTCAAGAACTTTTCATGAAATTTTTTTCAGAAGGAAAGGAAGTTGAGTTAAGTGGTATAGTAGGGAAACTGGGAAAGATAATCAACTCTAACAGAATGACAAAGATTCTAAAGAAAGAAAAATGAGGCGTAATTGCACATTTATGTTCGTTAGAGGTTCCAACATCAAAATCATCTATTTCTCTAGATATCCAAAAATCCTTGGACAATCATTCTAAGGCATTTGAGACTCCCAAAGGCCTCCCACCTATTCGTGATCATGATCATGTTATTCATTTAATTCTAGGAAGTTTTCCTCCAAACATTAGGCCTTAGAGATATCCCTATGCTCAAAAGAGTGAAATTGAACGTATGGTTGCAGAAATGCTAGAGGTTGGTATAATTCAACCTAGTCAATGTTCTTTCTTTGCTCCAGTAGTATTGGTGCACAAGAAGGATGGATCATGGCGCATGTGTCTGGATTATAGGGAGCTCAAAAAGCTCACTATTAAAGATAAATTTTTCATTCCTATCATTGATGAATTATTGGATGAATTGCATGGATCAATTTACTTCACCAAGTTGGATCTTCGTTCAGGATATCATCAAATCAGAATGAAGACTGAAGACATTCTGAAAACAACATTTAGAACTCATGAGGGTCATTATGAATTTTTGGTCATGCCTTTTGGCCTTACCAATGCACCTTCTAGATTTCAAGGTTTGATGAATTCCATTTTCAAACCCTTCCGTAGAAAATTTATGTTAGTATTTTTTGATGATATACTAATCTACAACAAGTCTTGGAAGGATCATGTTCATCTTGTTGATAGGGTGCTCAAACTATTGGAGGAGAAACAATTATATGAAAAAAGCTCCAAATGTTTCTTTGAAGTACAAAAGGTGGAACATCTGGGTCATATTGTATCTCATGAAGGTGTTAAGGTAGACCCTAGCAAAAGTAAAGCCATTAAGGAATGGAAAATCCCCACATCCATAAAGAATATGTGAGGATTTCTCAGGTTGACAGGGTATTACTGCAAGTTTGTTAAGAATTATGGGAAAATAGAAGCACCTATAACAACATTATTAAAGAAAGATGCATTTTCATGGACTTCAGAAGCAACAAAGGCCTTTGAACATCTCAAAGAGGCAATGTGACAAGCACCGGTCTTAGCTACGCCAGAATTCACAAAAACCTTTATCGTGGAATGTGATGCCTCGAGAAATGGAATTAGTGTTTTTTAAATGCAAGAAGAAAAACCCATTGCTTTCAAAAGTCATCTAATCAAAGGAAAGTATTTACACAAACCTATTTATGAGAAGGAAATGTTAGCATTACTACATGCACTTAAGAAATGGTGACCCTACCTAATGGGAAGACAGTTCAAGGTAAAAACGAATCATGATAGTTTTAAATATTTTTAGAACAAAGATTATCTTCAGAAGAGTAGCAAAAATGGGTTACAAATATGTTGGCTTATGACTTTGAAATCATCTACAGAAAAGGGAAGAATAATGTTGTGGTAGATGCACTCTCAAGAAAGGATGAGGTGTGGAAGCATTTCTTTGCGCCATTTCTATTATCCAATCAGATTGGATAAACAAAGCAATGGATGAATGGAAGAATGACAAAGAATTGTGGGCACTCATTCAAAAGTTACAACAAGTGCCCATTACATATGATGCATTTAGCTGGAAAAATGATTCGTTATGGTACAAATATCGTTTATACCTATGTAAGAATTCCCAACTCAAACAAAGGATTCTTATGGAATTACACACCTCTCCCTTAAGAGGGCACTCAAGATTTTTAAAAACTTACCACAGGGTTAAGAAGGAATTTTTTCGGGATGGCCTTAAATCAGCTATTCAAAAGTTTGTGGTAGAATGTTTGGTTTTCCAACAAAATAAAGTTGAAAAAATTAAGACCCCATGTCTATTACAACCTTTATCCATTCCAAGCCAAGGTTGGGAGGAGGTTTCAATGGATTTTATCACAGGTTTACCCAAGTCTGAAGGAAAGAGTGTCATCATGGTGGTAGTTGACAAACTTACCAAGTATGTACACTTTTGTGCATTATCTCATGCATTTAAAGCCAGTATAGGTTCTATTGCATTTACGGAAATAATTCAAAAGCTACATTGAAATCCAAATATTATTATAAGTGATAGAGATCCCATTTTCATTGGAAAATTTTGGACAAAATTATTTTCTTGTCTTGGTACTCAATTAGCTCATAGCTCAACTTATCATCCTCAATCTGATGGGAAAACTGAGATATCAAACAAATTTTTGGAAGGATATCTTCGTTTCTTTGTATCTGATAAATAAACACAATGGATCAAATGGTTGCCTTTGGTTGAATGGTGGTATAACACTTCCTTCCATACTGTAGCAAAAATGACCCATTTATGGCACTTTATGGATATCATCCACCATCCATCACATCATATTTAAGAGAAAATTCTAAGGTTCAAGCAGTGGAATATCACATCAAGTATCAACAACAAGTTCTTCAACTCTTAAAGGTAACCTCACTTTGGCAGAGAATAGAATGAAACAACAAGCAGATCAACATCGCAACAAAAGAAGTTTTGATGTAGGTGACTGGGTATTCCTATAGATACAACCATATAAACAAATGTCCCTCAATCAAGCTAAGAAGGATAATAAATTATCACCACAGTTTATGGTCCGTACAAGGTGCTACAAAATATTGGTATTATGGCATACAAATTGGAGCTTCCTGCAACTTCCCGAGTGCACCCAGTTTTCCATGTTTCATGCTTAAAGAAGGTTATAGGTGACAAGCTCCCAATTCAAACAATATTTCCAGAACTTGACGAGGAATGAAAAATCATATTGGAACCTGAAGCAGTCACAAAAACAAGAACTCGACAGCTATGAAATCAATCAATTTCAGAGTATCTCATCAACTAGAAGAACTTACCCATTGAAGATTCCATGTGGGGGGATGAGAATTTTATATAGAATCATCTAAAACTACTTAAGCACTGAGGAAAATACTTTTTTGAAGGAGAGGGGCATGTTAGTTCCCTATAATACTAGTGATTCCCCATTACTATTGTCATTGTATCCCTTCTTGTTATTATTGTGCCTCTATTGTCCCCATATTGTTATTATTACATGCCCCATAGAAGCCCACTATTGATATTGTTGTGCCCTTATATTATTATTGTTATGTTGGCTTTGATTATATTGTGACCCTTTAGACTCCTATATATAGAAAAGAGCTTTTGTCATTTGTATCATCCAAGAATTGTTCATTTGTGTAATGTAAAGGAGGTCGCCCCTTAGAAGAAGAGGCTAATTTTGAAGTCATTGATCTATCTTTTCTTTTATTTTGTGAGCTGGTTACATAACAATGTGTATATATTGCAAATTTATCTTGTAAATTACGGGTTTATGGTTTAATGGGTGTATGGTTAAGAATAAACGGGTTAAGTTGGCTTAGGGGTTAATCATTTAGGTGCTTAGGGGATAATGGGTTATTGGTTAAGGGTTTAGGGGTTATGGCTTAAGGGCTTAAGGGTTAGGGGTTTCGAGGCATAATTAGGAGGAATGGAGTTAAGGTGTTAAGGATTAGGGGGATATGATCTAATAGGTTAGGGTTTAAAAGTTTAATGGTTAAGGTTTTAGAGATTACCTAGGGGTGGGTTAATGGGGTGGGATAATGGGGTGTGTGTGTAAGCTTTAAATATTTTTAAGTGGATATATAACATTAAAATTGATAATTTTTAAAATCTAATAAATATTTTAGATAAAAGTTACATTACATTTTCTTAAATAATACTAAAACATTATTTTTAATAAAAAAATATAAAATATTTTTCATATATATATATATTTGTTTGTGTAATTAAAAAAAAAAAAATTATTTGAATAATTAACATTTATAATTTTTTATTAATAAATTTTAAATTTGAAACAATATAAACCAAACAAATTACATAAAATGTATCGTGAAATTATGTCTTTTAAAAATCTTAAAATTTTTAAATTAAAAAATCAACATAAAATTATAAGTTAGGGTTAGTGGTTAATAGGTTAATGAGATAGGGGTTAATAGGTAAAGGTTTAAGTTAGGTTTAGGGGGTTTAGGGCCTAGGGGATTTAGAGGTTAATGGGGTTTTAGGAAGTAGAGGTTAGGGGTTTATGGTTTAAGGTGTTTAGCATTAGGGATTACAGTGTTAGATGATGAGTAAGGGGTTAATAGTTTAGGGCTTAGGAGGTAAGGGTTTATTGCTTATGGATTTAGGTTTCAATTGTTTAGGTGTTAAGAGCTACAGGATTAGGGGTTAGGAATTTAAGGGATTAATTAGGGGGAATGGGGTTAATGTGTTAAGGATTAGGGGGACTATAGGATCTAATGGGTTAGGGGTTAGGCTAGATTAAAGGGTTACGGTCAGTTGATGGTTTAGAGGTTAGGGGTGGGTTAATGACTAGGGATTAGTGTTGGAATTTCTAAGTCTAATTGTTAGAAACCCTTCATGTACTTTTCTGATTTATTTCTACCTACATGTTCTAAGTAATTAACAAGTTATTTACCATGTAAATATTGAAAATAAATACAAGTACATGCTTAACAAATTATAGATCATCAAATGAAGGAAAAAAATACAAGCACACAAGTGACATTGTTGTTTTTAGACCAATATCCCCAGAAAACCCAATGTGGGAAAACCGATGCAGCTATCTGAGGGTTTTACTATTAAGCAATTTCTGAATACAATTTGGGTGCCAAAACCATCTTACCCAATAGAGAATAATCTCAGCAGTAGTAGCTCTCTACTTAGAAGCAGATATTTCGGCTGAAACCCCGGATAAGCACTCTGACAGCTCCTAGCTCCAATATGCCCCACAAAAACCCCAATGTCAGCCTCTAGGGATTGCATTAGCCCTTCCTGGCCCTATGTCAACCCAATAACCCTTGAGTCAACCTTTGTAGGCACTATGTCAGCCTCTAGAGCCTCTGTGTCACTCACGCTAGCTCTCTAAGGCACTACGCAGCTCCTGGTTGCCTCTGTGTGGGCCCTAGCTGGATCTGCATGGCCTCTGTGTCCCTCTCTCCCAACTTCTGCTCTGATCCTCCTGGTACTATCTCTACCTCTCTGCTTCTGTATTCACTGACCCTCAACTACAACTCTGATCACTCTTTCGACTTCCTCAGCAAACCCTGGCCTAGAAAATTGAAATCCTGATCAACTCGGTGTGTTCTCCAAGTGACCCTTAAGCCTCTTCTTATACTTTTCTCATTGACAATTCAACATCCGAGATTAAGTCCCTAATCAACGGCTAAGATTAACTCTGGCTTGATCCATGACTTTTGGACCCTTCTAACACAGTTTTATATAAATTCACATTAATATTTTATTTTCCCTAATTTTAGACTTAGGGACTCCATTAAAAATATTAATTATTTTAATATCTCCCAAACTATTTAGAATCCACCAAAACCATTTCTAGGTATTGGAGATCTCATGTGGTTTAGCCTCTCCACCAATTTTCCTGGCTAGAGCACATCCGATGCTACCCCAAATCAACACTCTCTCTTAGCGAGGACTGTTCTCTAGTAATACTCCTCACTAAGCATCACCCTGACCATCCAACATCGGTCTCTATACTGATGCTAGGCCTGCTACCTAACATCCTCTACACTATTGCATCATGTACTGCTACCCATGGCCCTACCACTTTCACTGTTGCATCTGTACTGTAGCTCCCTCTGCATTCGTGTTCTTGCCCATGGCCCTGCCATTGCCACTGCTACGTCTGCACTGCAACCCCTCTCATTATATTGCATCATGCTGCCCATAGAACTGCCACTGCTAACTGCTGCACTGCAACTCAGTTACTGAAAAGTAAGTATCTGATCTCTGAACTCTGACATCTCCGTCAGGCTAGAAACACTCCTAATGTTGAAGCTCCCTCTATCACTAACAAGTGCTCCCTCTCTGACCTTTGTGCTGCTGCAACAAATCTCTTGCTCCATCCACATCCGTCTCTACTGACATTCGCCAGTCCTGCTACTCCTCTTTGAGGCTCCTATAGCAAGTTACAATCCAAGAGGTTGGGTACCTCAAGGATCCTTCCCTTCATCGCCTGTAGTCCATCTGACTACAGCTCGATGTCTCTCCACTTCCGCTCAAGTGGTGTGTGAGCACTCATGGCACAGTTATCATCTATATCCAATTCCTTCTTTGCCCTTGCTGGCACAACCTTGGTCTCAGAAGCCTCTCCTTTTTTCTTCTTTCTCGAACACTGCCTCACATAGTGACCCAGTTCCCCACAGTTGGAGCATTTTACCTTGGCGAGGTCCTTATTCTGTTTCTCCTTCTTTCCCTCAGATGCTAGGGCAACATCCTCCTCTTCCTCCTTCTTGATTCGGATCCCCTTGTCGTTTCTTCTCACCTTACTTAGCCTTCTGATTTCTTCGTGGCAAAGAGCCGCCCACATTTCCTCCCAATCTAGAAGGGTCACCCTACACAATATGCTCTAGACAAACACCTCCCAGTCTTCTGAGACTATGTTCAAGGTTGTTCTCACCATCAATTCTTGATCTAGCGTGGCTCCTATGGAAGTTAGATGATCATGGATCTCCTTCAATCGACTGAGGAAGGGGTCGATCTGTTCTCCCTTCTGCATCTGGTATGACTGCAGCTGATTTTCTAGTAGCATCTTCCTCTATACGGAAGTATGTTGATACAACTTCTTTAGGGCCTCCCACATCTCATTTACCATATTCTTCTCAGAAATATGTGGTACTACATGGTCCTTGACCCCGTCAAGGATGATGCTCTTGGCCCTCGCCATTGCATCCTCATACTTATTGTTATCAACCGGGTCAATTGGGACTGCTATTTTCCTCAAGGTGAATTGCTTAAGACGGTTCCTGTCTAGAATGGATAAGATTTTGGCCTTGCAGACTACGAAGTTTGAGGCTTCGTCCAGTCTATCTTGGTCTCTTACCCTGTTCACTACCATCTCGATTCTCCTCTACTTCCGTTCTGGAAGTTCTCGATGTGACTCCCTCTAAGCCTCGATTTCCCTCCTGGAAACCCCTCTGCCAATGTCGAGATGCCCCCACTTCGATCCTTAGTGCAGTTGCACCACTGATCCGGATTTCTTGGCTAGAAATCCTTGGTAGCAACTCCCTCCTCCTTGGTCTTGCCCTGTTATGTACTGTTCTGACTACAGTACCCCACCAACTTCACTCTGCAACTTACCCACAGCCTCCTAAGCCCCAGCAAATTGAAGGTTAGAGCTTCTAGGCTCTACGCAATATCGGTACCAGCAAAATCCAAACCTCCTGGCCACGGGCATCAATCCTTCCTGACTAAGAAAGATGACCAGGCACTGTGTAGGTCGAGTCTTCTCCCCTCTACCACTGCGTTGGTCCTCCTCGCGGCTCAAACTTGATGGTGCAGGCATTGCGTCACCCCTTCCTTGCTGCATCTCTACTAGGAACAACTTCTGTCACTTGGGACAACTGTTTTTTGTTGCTGCTACTCTATTCGGCTAATGTCCTTAGTTCTTTTGTGATATGCAACTATGCTCTAATACTATGTTGGAATTTCTAAGTCTAACTGTTAGAAACCCTTCATGTACTTTTCTAATTTATTTTTGCCTACTTGTTCTGATTAATTAACAAGTTATTTACCATGTAAATACTGAAAATAAATACAAGTACATGCTCAACACATTACAGATTATCAACTGAAGGAAACAATACAAGCACACAAGTGACACCATTTTTTTTGGACCAATGTACCCAGAAAAACCCAATGCAGGAAAACTGGTGCAGCTATCTGAAGGTTTTATTATTAAGCAATTTCTGAATACAATCTAGGTGCCAAAACTGGCTCACCCAACAAAGAATAATCTTGGTAGTAGTACCTCTCTAGTCGGAAGCAAATATTCCAGCTGAAACCCTGGATAAGCACTCCGACAGCTCTCAGCTCCAATTTGCCCCATGAAAACCCCAGTGTCAGCCTCTAAGGACTACATTAGCCCTTCCTGGCCCTATGTTAGCCTAGCGTCAGCCCAATAACCCCTGTGTCAACCTCTAGAGGCACTGCATCAGCCTCTAGAGCCTCTACGTCACCCACACTGGCTCTCTAAGGCACTATGCAGCTTCTTGTCTACCTCTGTGTGGGCCCCAGCTGACTCTACATGGCCTCTAGCTGGCACTGTGTCCTTCCTGGCTTCTACGTTGATCCTCCTAGTACTATCTTTGCCTCTCTTCTTCTATATTCACTTCCCCTCAGCTACAACTATGATCACTCCTTCGACTTCCTCAACAAACCCTGCCCCAAAAAATTGAAATCTTGATCAACTCGGAGTGTTCTCCAAGTGACCCTCAAGCCTCTTCTTTTACTTTTCTCATTGACAATTCAACGCTGATATTAATTCCCTAATCAACGGCTAAGATTAACTCTAACTTGATCCATGACTTTTGGACCCTTCTAACATAGTTTTATATTAATTCACATTAATATTTAAACTTAGGGACTCCATTAAAAATATTAATTATTTTAATATGTCCCAAACTGTTTAGAATCTGCCCAAACCATTTCTGGGTATTGGATATCTCATTTGGTTTAGCCTCTCCAGCAATTTTTGTGGCTAGAGTACATCTGATGCTACCCCAAATCAACAATTAGAGGGAAAGTTGTCATCGACTTAAAATCCCATTTGGTCACCTATTGAAATCAAGGAAGAATATGACATAATGATGAAGGTGAAATAAGAATAGGTTATTTTTGTTGGTTGTGACTATATATCTCACAAAGTGTCTCTCTTTCTACATGTCAATAAAAGTAACATTTTTCCTAAAAATTTTCAACATATTCCATAAACATCTTGATAATTTATAAATTTCACAAGCTTCATCATTGATTTGTTGTTTTTGTTTCTCACTCTCACCTAAGTTGATTGCTCCATTTAGAATACCAACTCCTAAGTACCCTTAATGCTTGGATGCCAATAACCTCTTAACCCCTAATCCCTTAACTTTGAACTCCTTGTAAATTAAATTATGGTCTCCATTTACTTTGGGTCGAGGAAAGTTGTCATCCACACCAAACTTGTTGAAAATGCAACAAGAAAATCTAGATTTGACTTTGCCTAGTCAAACTAGATTAAAATTCGAATTTCAATTTCAGAAGAATACTTGGAGGTAGTTCACTGAGGTGACATGGCACTTGTCACTCAGTTAACTTTGTTAATTCGAGTTGGAAATGCTTGAGTTCAGTTCAATATAATTGATTACTAATTTATAGCAATCTATTTAAGTTAAATTGAATTATGGTTAGTTAAACTAGTTCTAACTATTAGAGAACTAGTGGAAGGTTCGTAGTGGGGTGTGTACTTCAGTGATCAACTAGTTAACTAATCAATCAGCCTAAAATAACTAATGCATGCAGAGAATTCGAATCACCCAGTTGAGATTGGATTTCAAGGGTAGTGTACTATCAGTTGTAAACTATTCCAAGTTGTAAAGGTGGTGCATGTAGTCATATATTGGCCTAAAGGAATTACGCAATCCAGATTGAGGAATTTGATAATTAATAGGGGCCTAGTTCCTCAAGGAACAACACAAGGAAATAGGAGCTTGGAAAGCTAATAAATTGGTTAAATATTGGCTGGATTCAGTCTGTGAAGTAGTGATATAGACTATACTAGTGTAGAGGTCACTCAGGATTGTGAAAGAATTGTATTTCTTCTCAATTTTATAATTAAATCAATACAGATAGGAAGGGGTTTTTGAATAAATTCTTTCCCCAAGATAAATATTTGTGTACGTGTGTTGAATCATGTTGCATGTTATGATTTCCTTTCTCGATCGTGAATTGCTTTCCGCGGATGAGTAGAGTAGATTTAAGTCTTATGTTTTAGTAAATTACATGACCAGTTTTGAATCTACATAGAATTTCTACAAAACTTGTGGTCTCCAAGTGAAATCAAGAAAGAATATGACATAATGATGAAGGATAAATAAGAATAGGTATTTTTTGTTGGTTTTGAGTATATATCTCAAAAAGTGTCTCTCTTTCTACATGTTAAGAAAACTAACAAGTTTCCTATACTTTTTCAACATATTCATAAACATATTGATAAATTTCACAACCTTCATCATTGATTTGTTGTCTTTGTTTTCATTCTCAACTAAGCTATATTTTTCATTGTCTTTGTTGTCTTTGTTTTCCTCTATTATATTTTTAAATGTTTGTAGCATTTAAATATTTGTTATTGTAACACCCTCCTCCCACATTTACCCAACCTACACAATCCACTGGGATAAACATGTGATGAGAGGCTACTATGATGTGATTCAACTCCCCATGTATAGTTAAGGAAGTGGAACCGACAAAAAGAAAAAAAAAAATTGGCCTTTCACACATACTATAGAACCTCCAGGAGCCAACCCACCTTTCCAGGTGACCAACCCCTGAGGCAACTCAACCTTTCACTGATCTAACTCCTCAATATCTCCCTTGAAAATCCATGCATGTGATGGAGGCCATCCATTCACTCCCACAGAAAGGGAAAGCCAATGATTATGGACGTTCTCATCTAGTTCTATGTTAGCGACCCCACATTTTGTGCCACTTTTTCAGGGCCAGGATTCAGTCCACTGCCCAGAACTTCATGAAACCTTTAGAAATGATAAATAACATAGAAACAAAGGTATTAATGAAAACATTTGATAAATGACTTGATTGGAACCCTACTAGCCATTACAGGAATTTCGTCAAACATGTCACAAATATGCATTCTACAGGTAATAACAACAGATCTTAGCATAGGTGTCTCATACTTATCTAAGAATCGCTAAGAAACATTGATGCCTTATCATATTAGTTGCATTATAATATATTAGGTCATATATTCATTTTTCATTCATTTACATGTCAAAACATGATGAGATCCACACATCATCAGTGCCATAAAACATACTCATAACCAACATATAAACAACATCAATAACAAGGATATGTTGACACGCCAATATGTTAGGGGATCTCCCCGGTTAGAAGTCCCAATTAGACCTCAGACAATTTGGTGTAGGAGTCCCAGAAGTGGGTCGTACAGTAATGCCTTGACCGCGATTTCGCACAGAGGCAAGTAAGATGTCCCTGTTGGTAGTAAGGGTGTGACATCTGCAGTAAGTCAAGGAAGGTGCATGAGAGGTTCTAACACACTGAGGGTGAGGTGAGTGCATCCCTTGGAACCCTGTAATAGTATGCGGCTTGGAAGGGAACAGACGAGCAAAGATGCATCACAACATGGAAGGCAATTTAGCGAGCAATCCAAAATGATGGTTAAACCAACAACACATTTAAGAAAGATTCATACATACTTAGACATTATTGTCCATACATGCATCCTTAAGAAAACAAATACATATGTCATTTAGAGTAACAATATAGGTGGAATAAAATACAACATATGCATGAAGCATGCTGGCTCTATTATATTAAGAAGTGTAAGTTCCAGTCATACAATACATCCATGTCCAACCACTAGTTCCGATAGCGGAACGCTACAACCACAACCGCCTCCTTCTCCAAAGACATATATTAGCTCTGTGCAGTGGAGAAGCCAAGGCACGTTAAAATATTATCCAAACTCTCTAAGATAGTCTTATCGGAAGCTTGGCTAACCAAAATCCTTTGCAATGAGTTATGAGGGACTATTTATACGTGGGGTGGCCCTTGACATTCCCCTTTGTGATAGTTCATCTACCCTCATGACTCTTCATCTACTCTATGATTGTTACATCCAACTATCGACACTTGAACTTACACTTGAAAAGACATTACATTACAATGCACATGTACCCATGTGAGACAAAATGCCCTGAACAAGTCATGCAAGACATCACTATGATTTAGACAACCGTGGTAAGTCCAACTCTTTGACATCCTCACGATGATCGATAGTAGCAAATTGATGCCAAGATCGGTAGTTAGAGATGGTGTCCGTACACTCCAAGGTGACATCTTTATGGAACCTGACTCTTGCCTCCATAGCATCAAGGTACACTGCTTGGGCTCCTCTGTCCAAATCGTCTAATAGCATGTGCATCATTGTCTTCACAGCGACCAGACCAGAAACATACTTGTGCATGATGTCTACATTGATTGACAAGTCTGGGCTGGTGGCTATGTGCATCAACTCGTCAAAGTACGTGTCAAGCTCTAGTCAGACCTGTGCCTTTGTCTTCGCCTGGGTGAGAGTCCCAATATATGGGATCGCATGTGCGCGTGCCACAACATCCATACTTTTGCATACACGTGCATGGGAAGCCTATAGACTAGTGATGAGCTACAGGAGCTCTTCATAGTTTTAGATCAGACTCCAGATGCATGCCTTCAACTCGACCACTCTGGGCTTCATCATCTTAGGCAAGTGAAGTGGTTCTCCATTGTATCTCATCGTCCATGTTTGCATGTAATTAACAACAGCATGCACATTCAACAAGATAGGTGCTCTACTAGCACATCACTACTACCATCCATTGAGATGGAAGAGTGCCTTATGAAAGGTACCAAACTTGGAATACAACGTCTGCATTACTGTGTCAAGGGAAAATACTTCATCCAGTATTTCCTTCTTCAATTCTACTCGGGCAGATGCTGCAACCAATTCTACTCCTTGCTTGGTCGTCTCCAGCTCCTTAGCCATTCACTCATTCTCAACTATCAGAAAGCGAACACTCAAGCTAGTGGATTTGACATATGCTCTGGTGGCATCAGCCAATGCTACTGGATGTTTGTGAATGTCAGACACGATCACTCATTCCTTGAACTACGCAAGAGATGTATGATCTTCTGGAGTTGACACTATGTGAGATTGCACAACTCTATGTTGAGACTCATCGAATGAGATGTTGTGCATCTCTCCTTCTGGCTGATCTCCAAGGATCTCAGTGTCTCCTTGGTCGCTTGGTAATTTCTCATCTTCTGGATGTGGTGAAGCTACTGGGTCAACCTCTTGGTGGTGAGGCATCAGGTCGATGTATTTTCCTAACTCCTACCACTCCATATCTGTATCCATTTGTTCAAGTGCTTGCTTTATCTCCTTAGCAAAGTCCTACTCCTACAATGGTTCACCCTGTTTGCCTAATGCCAGCTATTCTAATGAGTCCGCTACCTATACGAGTGATGTTTCATATGTTTGAACAAGCTATGCCCCTTGTTGTACCTATTCTTGTTGCGCTTCCTTCTCCTGTCTGTGCAGCTCCTGTTCCTTCCAGAGTTTCTCCTTCAACTCACGCAACTCCTCTATTTCCTCCATTCTTCATTTCTCTCTCTGCTTTTGTGCATTTAACTCATTGTGTTGTTGCCTCTTTGCCTCTATAGCCATAGTCACTTTCTCCATAAGTGGAAATGCTCGAAACTTGTAGCTTTGCTCTTCCTCCATGCAATCGATAATATTCCTCTTGCCCTTGTCGCGCACTGGTACATTCACCTCTCCTATTGTTGCTCTCTGGGATGCTACTTCACATTACTTCACTAACCATTCCATAGTGGAGCCGACCAGTTCATTGAGTCTAAAGGAGTTGTAACAATATCTCCAGTGGTCCTCCTCTGCCCAATGATATGCTCCATGGATCCAGTTGAACTGTACTCTCATGCAGTGATCTTTCACAAAACAATGTGGGTCATATGGATTGTAACTTCGGAGGTCGAATGGATACTTCTTCATTTTTTCTACTTCGACATCCACATGCTTGAAACTCTAAATCTCATATAACCCAATGCGCAGCGGAAGAGCGGGCCAAGGTGCCTTCTTCTTCTAGTGCAGTCTAGCTGTCAATTGTGCCGAGATGTGATATGATACTTCCTGCATGATGAGTATGTCCAAGGAAAACTTTAGTAGAACATGTATAGGCTTCTCCATGTTGTACATGCGTATGAAGGTGTCAGACAGTGAGGCATACTGTTATAGACATTTTTGGGCCCTACAACCCCAAGCATGAAATGTCCATAAACCAAGGGCTCCTAAGTCCCTAAAAGTGTTGTTCTAACCCCTAAAGGAACAAGGTCAATAGATTACAGCTTCTCCCAGAAGTTCTCCATGAAAAACTGCTCAGAATTGGTCAAAACAGGATCATTTCAGCTGCTCCACTGGCCAAGTGCGTTGCATCTCACCTAAATACACTGTGTGGGTGCGTTGCATTTCAAAAAGACCTTCTATGGGGTGCGATGGGCGAGAAATGACAAATGGCAGTGTCATTCCGCGAGGTGGAGAGGCAATGGAAGCTTCCAGAAACTTCTCCTGTGACACTTGCCTCTCTGAATTCGACCAAGGATGAGTAAGAGATCATCAATCTCCAAGTGGAAGCAAGAACTATAAGAGGGAAGACACTAATCAAATCATAAGCTGACTCATCTCCATTACAGATATCTATATATGGATCCCTCATCCCAGAGATCCAGGAGGCTGGAATTTTGCATATTGTAAGGAATTGCTGTTGGTTTCTTGAGACAAACATCAGATCGTTAGGTGATCTAAGATTTGTATGAGGTGAAGAGGGGCTTTCTTGCTGAGAGGTTGATGCTGGGTCAGAACCACTGGTTGTAACTCCTCTTGGTTCTTTCTTGTTTATCAATAAAAGCTATTCAAGTTTTCCTCCATGCTCTTGTGTCATTGATATTTGCTGCATTTGTATGGTCAATTTATATCTGATCCTAGATTGTTTATGATTATAGATCCATGTCTTTGTATAGTGCTATGCTACTGTGATCTTACAGGTACTTTGTGAAACTGGGCGTGCAAGGGAACAAGTAGCGAGAGACTATCAAAGAAGAGAGGAATCAAATCAAGGGATTAGTGCAAGACAAAGGTTGGTCCTTCTGTTCCTCTCTATCTATAATTCATAAAGGAAAAACGAAAGTAGCTTTACTCTGTTTGTTTCTAAGGCAGCTGTCACACCTTAGTGGGATAGAGCAGTTCTATATAGACACTTTTCCCTGTAACAAAATGGCGACTCCGCTGGGGAAGAATTAGTTTGTTTGTTTATCATTCCTTGTTGTCTATTTCATAAACTTATAGGTAGCATTCGAACTGCATTTGCCATAGCAAATGCAAAGTAGATAAATGCTACTTCAGTCCATCTACTGGATCTGTTTATGATTTAAACAACTGATTCACAAACTCTCTGATTGCCCTTGTGATAGCTCTTAGATCCTCCTTAGATCTACCCCTGATTGTTGCATTACTGATTGCTTTTTGCTCGGCCAAAACCCATGAACTAAACTGCAAACTGTGACCCGGAACCCAAACAGATTCTCGTTTCTGGCCCAGCGCAGGTACTGTTAAGAGAATCTGAACTTTAGCGCACTTCCTGAGTGGAGAAGGTGCGCTGCATTTCAAATTCTCTGTGTTACAGGTGCGCTGATCAGACTAGGCTTTGTGCAGTGTTGGTTTCTGTGATTCATTCTTTCCAGTTCTATTCCTGAATTTTGCTGCCTATGATCAGTATATGTCTGTTTGAAACCCCTTTTCCTTGCTGTTATTCCGCCTCCTTTGTACAAAAGAACTGTAAATGTTTTTGTGTGTTTGTTGAGTCATTTTCAGTTCTCCTTTGCAAAAGTAGCGTAATCGTACTGTCATCCTTTGATTTGAAACTGTCGCAAGTGTCAATTTCGATCATATGAAAGAGTTTGATTGCTGTTGATGGTCGATTATCCTGTTACTATTGTTTTTGGTCTGAATTTGTAATTTTCTAGTGTCAAGAACAAGTATTCATTTCAAAATCGTAAGGTGTTGTGATCGTCTCCATTTTTTATTTCGAAAAGAAACTTGTTGATATTTGTCGCTTGAAAAGAAATTCAGATTTGTGCATCAACTTTCTTTTTAGCATTCATATACTAAGAAAGTCGAAAACAAATACATGCATGTGCATTTGCATATAGATAGTCTGATTGGTTTGATTTAGGAAAGTGCATTTAGAGTGTGCTCTTTGCTCTTTGTGAAAAGATTTTGTCTTTCTTTCCTTAGTAGCTAGGATTTTCATTACATAAAAAGAAGATAAAAGATTGTTTATCATCTTAGATTGTATTTTAGGAATTACATCTACATCTCGTGGTGAACCTGAAAGGCAAACTTCATAAACAAGATCAACTATAAAATAAATTCAATGAATCTAACAACGCTTTGGAACTTAACGCACAACATTTAGAAGTCTAGGCTAGAGACGTATTCCGGTGTCGTAAAGCCTGGTAACTGTTGTTCTCACTGATGGTTGGGTGATTCCTCCACTTTGAGACGATAAGTGCCAGTACGGACTTGTGCTCCCACGTACCGTCGAGTATATTTTGGGAGACCCCAATAGGCTTAATCCTTTATCCATAGGAAGCCGTGTCTGCCGCCCTATCGATCGCAATGCACTGAACACAACATTCGGGAAGATTGACTGCCGTACCGTAAAAATTTTTCTGCAGTTTTGCGATTGCTTTGGTAATCCCTCTGCCTAGATTTCCATAGCAGTCCCTTTCGTTCCTTTTCAGAGTCTTTAACAGAAAAGGTCCATCTGAGCACTTGGCACTTCAGGCTCATTAAAAATTGAAGGAGACTAGAGTCATCTTTTGTTTTTTCTCGACTCTTAAAAATTGAAAAAACAAGTTGTGTCAAAGCGTCTAAAATTTATTTTAAACGGAATATTCATTACCCTTTCCTACGTTGATCTTGGGTTGGGAAAATGGAATCCACCAACCAAGGAATTCCCCTTGGAGGAAATCCTAGTCCCTTCTCCTCTTGGGGAGATGTTGGTGCACCCCATATGGCCACGTTGTCGCTTCCAGGACTGACAATTGGCTTGCCTGTATGGCTCTTCTCAACCTCTGTCGTTCAGAACACTGCAATTCCTGAACAATCGAATCAGCAACTAGACGAGTCCAAAGTTACCCACCAACCTTCTACTTCCTCTAATTCTTCCTCTCCTCCTTCCTCTTTGCTTGACGAGGCTGGTAAAGCCAAAAGTCAATTACCCGAGAAGAAGAAGGAGCCAAAAGCGAATGGGGGCAAATGAGCGTCGTCTAGTGAAAATCCACACACTGCACCGACCAGGCCTAAATCGCCATGTGTCATTTGAAAAGGAGACCACTATCATAGAGATTATCCTTGCATCCCTCGGATCTTAAGGGACTGGTCTCCTCGTTTGCACAACCCGGTGTCATCAACCTCTGATGATCATGTTGGAAACACACCATTGACTAGTGAAAGTGAAGCCCCAGGACAAAAAGGAAAATATAGATTTCCTTGTAAACTGTGTGAAGGCGATCATACCGTCCACCGTTGTCCCTTATTAGATGAGGCTAAAAGAGTTTTGGACGATCGTCCGGTTTCACCGTTACAACTTCCTCCTAGATATAAAAACTCTTGCCGAGTCCGTCACTACTTGAAAATCTAGCTGGCTCGCTCAGGTGGTCGGCTGAAGCATCTATCATTGAAGACAAACCATCTGAACCCATACCAGACAAAAGTCAAAAGGTTGAGGTGGCAGTTGACCCAGTCTTGCCTTCAGAGGTTCCATCTTCAGATGATACAGTCACTGAAGAGAACAAGGATGCAACCGTCCAAATTCTTTTCATAAGCACAGACTCCAATGAACATGGGGGCAATTTACCCGTTCCTTTACCGCAGGAAGGAAGTTCGTCAGAGTCGTACCCGGCCGTCTATTCGATCCCACCTCCAAGCAACCTAGTTGTCTCCTTCGACTGGAATCAACTAGGCAGACCCCGTTTACCAGCTAGTGTACCATTCTGAATCATTGTTCAAATATATAGAATGGTTATGGCTGGTACCATCATAGATGAAGGGGCTTCTGTGAGTATCCTTTCCTCGAATTCTTGGAAAGCGCTTGGTTCGCCATCGCTTTTGCCTGAGATGAGAAATATAACAGGCTTTGATAAAGGAACCAGTCGACCGTTAGGGATCCTTCCCAATGTGCCCATAACATTGAGGGGGAAAACCGTTCACATGAACGTAATGGTAGTTCAAGGACCCCTAGATTATAATCTACTCCTTGGACGAGACTATATTTATTGCATGGGAGCCATTGTCTCCTCACTCTTTAGAGTAATGTGTTTTCCGCACGAAGGAAGAGTGGTCAAGCTCGTAGACCAGCTTTCATTCCCCGGTTCACGCATAGCAAATAGTCATATACCATCCCTGAATGGTCTTTTCACGCAAGAAATGTCTCAATCTCCAGTCCGCCCGCCTGATGAGCGTGAGTGATTCGGGGGACATGACTGAAACCCAAGGGGCATGCACCCTGGTCTGCTTCGGCAGGAAAACTTCGGGTATAGGGTAGGTTTCCGTGAGAGAATATGACTAGTCTATACTCCTGTCCGTGATTGGAAGAGGGGGTTATTCTAGAACAAGATTCTCTTGTCAAAGTTACGTGAGTGGAGTAGCCTCCTTCACTCACCTTTGTCTATTTCGGTAGACATCGCCGAAGAAGTGTTTTGTTTACGCCGTGAATAGAACAATCTTTGGTAACCTGTAAGAGGTAGGCCTCTCTCGGTAAAACAAATGTTTTAATGGAAGAAAGAAGGGGTAACCTTGAAACTCTGTTTTATACCTGGGGGCATGCAAACCTTTTGGAGTGCAAGCAAAGAGCGATCATTTATCTGTTTTTTGGATTGGTCATTTCCTAACTTGCATAAAGAAAGTATGTGGGGCAAAACTCTAAAAATTGCCATTTTATATGAGACATTCTTATCACACGACTGGATTAATCGAGCAGTTTTAGCACATAGTTCAAGCTCGTTAAAAAATAAACATAAGACATGAGCAAATGTTTCCCCCCGCGTTTAAGCTCATTAAAAAATGAACTATTCCCCAGTAAATAACCATCGTGAATGTAGTACTTCAGCCATTAAAGCCTTGGTCATGTTTGCAACGTCACCTCCACTTTTGCATTGGCCGATCATTCACCTCCATTTGATTGTTTACCCATTCTGAGGAACAGTTGCGAAGAGTGATCTCACTAGCCATCCTTGTAACACTGCCGTGATTGGAAAATTCCAAACCTTACCTGGAATCAGTTGCTACCCATTTTATCACTCGTTTCTCAAAAGATGAGTCTCCTTTAAGCTCTTTTCAACTGATTCGTAAAATATGAAAAGATTGCCGAGCCATTGGCCTCTCCAGCTCGTTAAAGGGACTGGAAGTGCTATCCCTCCTCTAAATTTTAATTTTTTTGGACCTGAGGGATTATTACACAAAAAGATCGAGCGCTTGTTTTGTTCGGCTCGTTAAAAGTATCGAAAATTCATCCCTTCTGTATTATTTTATACTTTTTCGGACTTAAGGGATTAGATGACGAAAAAGGAATTTTGGAGTTACCTTTACGTTCCTTTTCAGACTCTCTAAAAGTGAAAAGGACCGAGTTATCTTTGTCGTTAAACTCGTTAAAATTTTAATAGTGACAAACTTGTCTATAGACGAGAACGAGTCTCACTATTGCTAGGCTCGTTAAAACATAGCGATGGGTTTGCCCAAAGGGAAAATTATAGAACAAGCATATGTTATCCTCCTCAAGCTTGATAAAAATAAAGAGGTACTGGTCAGCAATGACTGGGGAAAATTGGGAAGAAAACTTGAAGAAACTTTGTTGGTAGCAAGTCGCTCTTGAACATGACACTTCCACTCCACGTCCGAGTCGGGTTGGGTTGTTTCATTCACCGGTCACATCACCATGGTCCCATCATACCATCCACATTTGGGGTTAATGCTACCAATCCATCACATCAGTGTCGCCGATATGTTCAAGAGAAGTCATTCAGAGAATTCACCTGTGTCTCACCCACTACCATACATTTATACTCCATTCTTTCATGACCGCCACCCTGAACCTTATATCACCAGATCGTTTTCACCTCCATTAAAATCATTTGCTCCGTTCCGTGTCATTGATGTGGGATTCATTAAGGCCCTCCTGTGACGGATCGCTTCTTGTCGACATCAGCTCATTATCCAAGAAGTCGATCTAGGAACACCCCATTCAGTACTTTGAAGCTTGCATGCCTCAATGGCAAGTTTCTCACTTCCGGCGACAGGTTTACATCAATGGCCTTCGACCGAAAGATTTTGCGTGGTGTTCGACGCCAAGTCCTTTATTCACACCACGTGAATTGTACTGCAGTACCTTGAGGGTCATTATCATTATCGGTGATTCCTCTCACGCATGTTAACAACTTACATCATTGGCTGGTAATCAGGCGATGTCTTTCCATGTTCGACTCCAGAACATCTTTCACATGGATCGACTCGTACTTCGAGTGAAGATCGAAGGAGATTGAATACCCCAGATCTAGTTTCATCCATCCGGGCTGCGATATATATTCAGGAAAATAAAGACATCAAATGTACATCATTGCTGCACAGATAATCATCCAATCAAAGGGATGATGGCTCTACCAGAATCATCAGTCTACACTCAGACGATTGTTTGTCCTATGTACATGAAAATGAATTTATAAAACTGAGCATGGGAATGCCCGCCTCAGCTAGATCATGAAAATGTTATAAAGATAATGTATTGTATTGTATCTTATTACAGGTCTCCTCCCAGCTTGAAAGAACTTCGGATCCTCATAATAAAGCATTTCTCCCGACATCAAAATATTAAGAACCTCATGCTTTAGGGGGCAACTGTTATAGACATTTTTGGGCCCTACAACCCCAAGCATGAAATTTCCATAAACCAAGGGCTCCTAAGTCCCTAAAAGTGTTTTTCTAACCCCTAAAGGAACAAGGTCAACAGATTACAACTTCTCCCAGAAGTTCTCCATGAAAAACTGCTCAGAATTGGTCAAAACAGGATCATTTCAGCTGCTCCACTAGCCAAGTGCGTTGCATCTCACCTAAATACACTGTGTGGGTGCGTTGCATTTCAAAAATCCCTTCTATGGGGTGTGATGGGCGAGAAATGACAAATGGTAGTGTCATTCCACGAGGTGGAGAGGCAATGGAAGCTTCCAGAAACTTCTCCTGTGACACTTGCCTCTCTGAATTCGACCAAGGATGAGTAAGAGATCATCAATCTCCAAGTGGAAGCAAGAACTATCAGAGGGAAGACACTAATCAAATCATAAGCTGACTCATATCCATTACAGATATCTATATATGGATCCTTCATCCCAGAGATCCAGGAGGCTAGAATTTTGCATATTGTAAGGAATTGCTGTTGGTTTCTTGAGACAAACATTAGATTGTTAGGTGATCTAAGCTTTGTATGAGGTGAAGAGGGGCTTCCTTGCTGAGAGGTTGATGCTAGGTCAGAACCACTGGTTGTAACTCCTCTTGGCTCTTTCTTGTTTATCAATAAAAGCTATTCAAGTTTTCCTCCATGCTCTTGTGTCATTGATATTTGCTGCATTTGTATGGTCAATTTATATTTGATCCTAGATTGTTTATGATTATAGATACATGTCTTTGTATAGTGCTATGCTACTGTGATCTTACAGGTACTTTGTGAAACTGGGCGTGCAAGGGAACAAGTAGCGAGAGACTATCAAAGAAGAGAGGAATCAAATCAAGGGATTAGCGCAAGACAAAGGTTGGTCCTTCTGTTCCTCTCTATCTATAATTCATGAAGGAAAAACGAAAGTAGCTTTACTCTGTTTGTTTCTAAGGCAGCTGTCACACCTTAGTGGGATAGAGCAGTTCTATATAGACACTTTTCCCTGTAACACATACCAATCCGTTAAGTTTATTAGTGCCTCCATTGTTACCTTCGACATGCAGGGTGGATCCTATTCGAATATCATCTTGTAAACTGGGGTGACAAAATCATTGGACAACCTTGTGATAACTCCTCTGAAGCTACATTCGGATAACATCTTACAATAAGTGGTCATAGTAGTCTCCACTGGTGTCCATGGCCACTTCAAGCCCGAGAACTCTTGTCGAGCACAGATTGCATCCAAGATGTAGGTGGACATGTAGATTTCTGCTTGCATACCTTTGAGTGGATGTTGAGCCCTTGTTACTTGTTCTTTCAGCTAATGAGCCAACATGTCAGACTAGTTGCATACTTTTCCTTCTCTAGCCAATTGGTCCAACGCAATCACCCAAATCTGTGGGAAGGTTTCTGTGCTTTCTTGGCCATACAGTCGATATGCAAAGATGACCAAGCATTGATACACCTTCCGTAGTATCTTCGTCTTGTAGACCTGGTTGGGTGTCATCCTGAATCTAGCTGGCTCCTTCACCCAGTTCTTGAAAATGTCTTTGGTGTTGGCATTATTTTTGGGTATGTTGAAGGGAGTCTCCATGATGATCATGGTCTCCGACATCTGATACATCTCATCATAATCCTGTGCCCTGAAGGTAGCAATATTCATCCTGATAACACTACTCAATGTCATCGTCTTAGGATCAGTGTGTGAGAGAATCCAATGTATCATGTCCGTGCATGGGAGCATGTGATACCTACATGCAATCTGGTACAAGCTAAACTTCTTGATGTTCACATATACTTGGCGGTCTTTGAGGTCTTCCCCAAATGTGCCTATGAATGCATCATTGACCTCTTGTCATTTCATCTTGACGTCCTTGTCTACAATCAGCTTGGTATCTACATAGATCGGTAGACTTGCGGACACTCACTCAACTGCTGCTCCAGTTGCACTTCCGTCAATGTCCTTTGATCCTGCTCTCTTGGAGGCCATTGATCCTGAACTGCTAAGAGGCAGATGAATACTTGCTAGATCTGGAGACAGAGCGACGTGCATGGCAAGAAATCTGTCAGTGAAAACCAAAGAAAACTTGAGGAGCGACATACAACATACATGGGGATTGATTGACAAAGATTGTGCAATTTCTTTTGGGAGGCTGGCTGACTGGCTGCCAGAACTGCATCAAAGGTAGTCTGGACTATCTAGGGAGACTGGTTGGCTATTGGATTTGTGCAATGCACAATCCAAGCTGGCCTACTGGCTGCTAGAATTGCGCAATGTGCAATTTTAGCTGGTAGTGGTTGCATTCCCAGTGATTACATTGCGCAATTTTTGGGCCAGCAGTCACTATCCCTCATAATTGCACAATGCAAGACTAGAGGATAGCTCATTGGAAAAAATGTGCATTTCTTGAGGATAAAATAGAGCCTTCCCTCTCAGGATTACGCAATGTTGCCTTGGTGAGGCAGAGTCCAGGCCAAGGCTCGCCAGACCCGCCGATGGGCAACAGAAAGAAAATGTGATTGTGAATACATGGAAATACTCATTGTAAGCAAGAGTGAATGATCATGCATGCAAACAGTGAATGAAATATTCAAAAAATGGAACAACATGCATGTGGGTGAAGTGAGTTGTTGAATTGGCTACCGTTCGTGCAAAACAGTTTCATGCATGCAACGAAAGTGAGATGCCAATGAAAACTGAGATGGTGCTAGTAAAAGCTAGTATACATGTAAATGACAACAAGCATTCACATAAATCAGGAAAATAGCACTCACATAAGCGAAAACACAAAAATCGACAGAAATGCTGCAAAAGACAAGTTAAGACCACTTACCCGTGAATAGCTAAGCTGGATGTGTCGAAGAGTCCTAGATGTGTTGTGGGATGTTAGAGCTCCAATATCGATGTGAAGAAATGAGCTCTAAAGCATCGAATAAATAAGTTTGAAGCTCATGGTGCGCATGCCACAAATCTAGGAAAAAGCGACACTTGGAGGAAAGATTATAAAATGATCTTTGCATGTAACTTCCATTTGCTAAAAATATCTCCCTAAAATCTAGGGATTCTTTTTGCATGTATCTTTTTCTATTCTGGGAAAAAGCAGCCCATGCATGCAAGTCAAGTTTTCTTGGTCCTGGGTGGAACCGGTCAACTCAACTGCACATGCAATAGTCTACTCAACTGGGAGGAAAAAGTGCGCATTTATGGGAGGGAGCTGGGCTAGCTTCCAAGAAGATTTGCGTAATTTTTGGGTAGAACAACTGACTACTGCTTAAAATTTGTAATTCCTAGGCTGAGCAGCCCTGCTGGGAGGAATTACACAATTTTCTCAGTGAGGTTTGACTAGCAAATTTGCCCAATTCTACAGCCCAACGGGCTGCCAGACAGAATTGTGCAATTTCTAGAGGGAAGGTTGGTTGCCCTCCATAATTGTGCAATTACTTGAGGGAGCTCCTCAACCTGCAGCTGGACCAAGTCTGGAGAAACAACCTGTGAGGGGTATGCAACAAGCTCTCATGGACAGGTTATCATTCTGTAAGAAAATCACTGAAGCTTGTGTACTTGACAAAGCAAGATATGCTGCTATGAAAGTTTGGTAGGGAGGCTCCAAAACGAAGCTAAGGAAAAATTTTGGAGGGTGTTTGTAGCTGCTACAACACTTGGTGACACACTGGTAGAACTCCAGCTCTCTGAATAGACCTTGTTTGTCAAAAGCAAGTCTAACACCTTCGGAAGTATTGCTCAGTTCTCAATTCATCTTGGTTTCCACACTAGCTTGATTGTAAGATGTAGAATCTGCCAAGCTCTTGGTCGATTGACACACATTCCAATCCAAGGAAACACAGTTGTTTCGATTGGGGTTGAGGGGTATATTGGTGCACAAGCAGTCTAGTTGTCAGAGTCTTAGTTTCATCTATGGTGTTGCTCCACTGCCAGAAGGCCTCGACAGTACCCCGACGGAGTCACACAGGAACACAAGCATCACTCCACTGCCAGCAAACCTAGTCAGTACCCAGACAAAATTACTTGCATCTCCTCCCTGCATAGGAAGGCTTTCTCTTCTTTCACCTTATTCATTTTTCATTTTTTTAACTATGCATAACACTTATTCATTTCAGAGGCGAAAGAGGGATCCCGACTTATTGAGAGCAGAATAGGTTGTTCCTTCAGAGAAGTAGTTTATTATATACCTCTGACATGCTTGTTAAGGTTTTCCCCCTCACCTTACTCTACTTGACTGAGATGACAAGGGTTAACCCAAAAACAACCAACTAGTGTAGGTGACACTAGTTAGCACGCAAGCAGTTTTTTTCACCAAGGTTCACTTCGAATAGTATGTATTTTCCATCCACGTATCATGGACTAAAAGTAACAAGTTCTTCATACAGAGGCAAGGTGACAGATAACCAAGTAGTGATAGATGCACAAGGCCTCTTGTACCTTACCCGACATTTTTCAAGAGTCATACATGGTTTCATGCGAAACTAACCTACGAACAAAACAAGTAAACAAACAACAAAGCAAAGTAGAAGCAAAAGCAAATGTGAAAGAAAAGTGAGTAAGAAAACAAACAAGAAAAACAAGTAAGCAAAGAAGCATGCAAGAAAACAAACTGAAAGCAAACACTGCTGGACTCCTAAACTAACGGTGCATGGGCCTGATCACGTGAAATGATATTTCCGATGCAGTCACTGGCGCATTGGTTGACCCATGTTGGTGAAGGCTTGGTTCGCAGGAAACCCGGTTGTACAAAACAACAGACAAGAAAGATATACCAATGAAGACAAACATACTTCATGTTTCAAAGTGTCCACAGGACATAAGTGAATGCAAGTACATGACATGTGGTCCATGGACTTTTCACGGTGTTGTGTGACACTGCGTGCAACTTTGAAGCATACACATACTCTTGACTGTGACATGCAAGCAAACAAAAAAAAACAAATACAACTTGCATCATGCACGTGTGCTCGCAATGTAAGATTCCTCCAATGCATGAGCGATGGGATCGTGCAGTTCGAGTGGAGGAAGCATGATCATTGTGTGAGATTGATCTTCAATGCATACAGATGAATGATGAGGAGCCTCGGGTGATTGAACAATTTCGTGATCAGGAGTGAAACCAACCTCAGGAAAGCGAAGGCCTGACATAACCATCAGCTCGGGCTAAAGTGCCTTGACAATTTGGGGGAGTTCGACTTCATCGTCAAATAGATCATCATAAACTAGTGTCTTCAAAAAATCAACTACGATAGAATCATGATCGTGATTGAATATGGGAGTAAATGGATCACGACAGCCATGATAAAAAAATTCAATGATTTCATAGACATCCTCATGATCTGATGAATCAAATAGAGGGGTAGATGAGAAGCGAACAAATTCATCCTCTATGTTTCTAGAAAAGGAAGATGAAAGATCGAGTGGATTTTCATTGAATAACTCATCCTCTCTATTGTCAGATGATGGACTGACATCTGGTGTGTCCTGTGAGTGATAGACAATATGTGCATATGTAGATGAAGATACACATGCGAAATCATGGATGATAGGTTCACCAAAGATGCCAGGAAAGAACGAAGGAGGCTCAGACGGAAGGGAGTCGTCCTTCACCGAGTGTTGATGCTCAAGCTCCTAGTTATACTCTTCATGAATGATAGCGCATGTTGCTTGTGCAACACCAACTCTGTCGATGGCTTTTTCCTCCTTCACAATGACTGTAGAGTCCAGAATGGAAGAACACAAGACAGTATCATCCAGAGGAACAACCAAGTACGAAGACGGAGGTTGTGGTATGAAATGCATATGACAACGTGATGGATTCACAACCAAATCTATGTGAAAATTAAGCAAAGTGATGTTTGGAGGATGTGACAGTTGAACAAATGTGTGAGCATGATCTCCCGTATCACTCTGTAGTGGTGGAGTTGTTTGATGAGGGGACGATGGATAGTCACTTATGACAGTGACCATGTCCATCTATGATTGCATAGCTCCATCACTAAAGAATGCTGAGCGAGGCTTGAGTTAAAACTTCTTCTTGGAATAAGCAAGTCTAAGCCACAACTGCCTACTCCTCCAAAGAGATATACTAGCTCTATGCAATGGAGAAGCTAATGCGCGTTATAATACTATCCAAGCTCTTTTTAAGATAGTCTTATCGAAAGCTTGGCTGACCAAAAGCCTTTACAATGAGTTATCAAGGACTATTTATAGCAAAGGGTGGGGTGTCCCTTGACATTCCCCTTTGTGACAATTCATCTACCCTCATGACTCTTCATCTACTCTATGACTGTTACATCCAACTATCGACACATGAACTTAGACCTGACAAGACATTACATTACAATGCACATGTACCCATGTGAGACAAAATGGTTTGAGCAAGCCATGCAAGACATCACTATGATTCAGACAACTGTGGGAAGTCTAACTCTTCGACATCCTCACGATGATCGACACTAGCAAAATTATGCCAAGATCAGTAGTCCGTGATGGTGTCCGTATACTCCAAGGTGACTTCTTTCTGGAACCTAACTCTTGCCTCCATAGCATCAAGGTACGCTACTCGAGCTCCTCTGTCCAACTCATCTGATAGCATGCGCATCATTGTCTTCAGCGGAGCCGGACCAGCAACATACATGTGTATGATGTCTGCACTGAATGACAAGTTTAGGATGGTGGCTATGCACATCAACTCGTCAAAGTACGAGTCAAGATCTAGTTGGACCTGTGCCTTTGTCTTCGCCTAGGTGAGTGTCCCAATAGATGGGATCGCATGTGTGCACACCACAACATCCATACTCTTGAATACATGTGGATGGGAAGACTGTAGACTAGTGATGAGCTGTGGAACTCTTCATAGTTCTGTATCTAACTCTGAATGCGTGCCTTCAACTCGACCACTTTAGGCTTCATCATCTTAGGTAAGTGAATCGGGGCTCCCTTGTATCTCATCATCCATGTTTGCATGTAATCAATAGCAGCATGCATGTTCGACAAGATACGTGTTCTGCTATCACATCGCTACTGCCATCCATTGAGATGGACGACTGCCTTATGCATGGTACCAAACTTAGAATACAACATCTGCATGACTGTGTCAAGGGAAAATACTCCATCCAATATTTCCTTCTTCAATTCTTCTCGGGCGGATGCTGTAACCGATTCTCCTCCTTGCTTGGTTATCTGCAACTTCTTAGTCATTCGCTTGTTCTCAGCTATCAGAAAGTGAACAATTGAGCTAGTGGCTCCATTGCTGCCTTCGACATGCAGGGCGGATCCTATTCGAATATCATCTTGTAAA
>CM062808.1:637861698-637870240 GCA_031772625.1 Pinus tabuliformis
CTACTACCCAGGATTGTGCAATACCTAGGCTGAGCAGCCCTGCTGGGAGGAATTACACAATTTTCTTAGTGAGGCTTCACTGGCAGATTTGCACAATTCTGGAGCCCAGTAGGCTACCAGACAAAATTTCACAATTTCTGGAGAGAAGGATGGTTGCCCTCCATAATTGCACAATTTCTTGAGGGAGCTGCTTAGCCTGCATCTAGACCAAGTCTGGAGAAACAACCTGTGAGGGGGATGCAACAAACTCTCATGGACAGGCTGTCATTCTGCAAGAAAATCATTGAAGCTTGTGTACTTCACGAAGCAAGACATGCTGCTATGAAAGGTTGGTAGGGAGTCTTCAAAACGAAGCTAAGGAAAAATTTTGGAGGGTGGTTGTAGCCACTATAACAAGATACAATAGCCATAAATGCCACATATGAACTAGTACATTAGTACATAAAATACCAAGGAAGAAAATCATATTAATGAATGAAAATTCCAACCAAGTTTGGGACTTCCACGTACCACCCGACCATAGATTGGTTGAACCAAATATTTATTTCAACCAATCACTCTCGTGCCATATTCCAAGCATGAATGTGGGACTCATAACCAAAATCAACCAAGGCTTCCTAAGGCTACAACACCTCACCCTCATCAATAGAACCAGGCTTTACCACAATCCCCACTGGATTTGTCCACATACACCATGACGAATTTTCCTGTCTCCTAGTCTCTATGCTTTACTGTACATCCCACAATACAACGGTCGAGGATCCCTAGGCCTAATCTCTGGGTCTGTCAACATGAATAGACCACTCATATTTCAGTGTAAAAATGAAGTACATAAAGTATGTTGATGACCATGTGGTTATTTCCCTTTCAAGGAAATGTTCTCCTGCAGAGAACTCTCACATAAAAACAACATGACAACCTGCAATCACCATGTAAACTACAACAATACAAGGAGTCTTCTACAAAGACCCTAGACCTCATCTGAAAATGAGCATACATGCAAAAAGAAGGACATAATCCAAGCTTCCCTCATCTTGACATAGAGAGAAAAATGTCCAAGAGTTGAACCTTGTAAGTATCAGCTGTTGCAAATGAATTCTGAAGGTGAAGAAACCCCTACAAGGTCTTCTTCATGCTCAACACCCTCAGAAAATGCTACCAATCCTTGCTTGATCCATACACCCCTTAGCCTCCAACCTGCAAAAATGCCATCTAGATGTGCTCAAAACATAAAACAAAGGTCACCAATGGATTCAAAACATCCAAAAACCCCAGGTAGCCTCTTTTTGAGCTCAAATTGGTGAAAAACTCAAAAAGTTATAAGCTACAAACTCATACATGAACTTGATTGTTAACCATCCTACAATTTCTCCCTTTTGGCTAACGATCCTACAATTTCACCCTGGAAATCGCTAACTGAGCGACAAATTCACCCTCCTTAGGTGCATTTTGTTGGACCATTAAATTGTCCTCTAACGCCTTGGGACCGAATTTTTTGGCCATATGGATGCATAAGACTGAATTCTAGGCCTTAACGCCCACCCCCACCGACCTAGCCCCTTAGAAGTCGGTCTTAGGGTCATATTGTCGAAGGTTCATGGGCTAGGCCTTAATGTCCACCCTTCCTGTCGGAGCCATTTTCTTTTGTCGTCGGGGTCACATGCGGTCTAGGAGACCTAGGTTGGCCCCCTTAACCTAGCGCCTTTGCCAATCACCTTTCACATCCGCGTTTATGGTCATGTGGTCACTCTCATGACCAAGGGTTTGCCCCCTTCCACTAACACCTACCACCTAGCTCATTTGGCCTTTGCATTGTAGTCATGTGCAATGACATGTGACTCGAGCTAGGGCTATAGCTTAGCGCCTTCCGAGCTGACACTAATACACTCCGCCAAGGGTTATGCCCGTGATCCTATGGCATATGATTGCAGGCACCGAGATCTTGGACCAAGTCTAATCCCTAGCCCTTGGCTCTCCTACGCCTTGTTCATTTGGTGTGGAGTGTGGTTGAGGGCTAAGGCTTAGCCTTGGCCCCCTCCCCCAAATGTGTCATACATAAAAAAATTATATGCCTTTAGAACCATATATATCAAGTAACATAGAGTGGTGTAATGGTTAGGACTATGGTTGCTTGGTGGAAGGTCATGAGTGTGACTCCCATGGGGTGGTTATTCGACCCATATAAAAATTTTGACCTATGTGGGGAGGCCACATGGCTGCCTCCCATTGGCCACATGTTTTCCTGTTATTGGTCGACCTAAAAACCAATATCAACCAACTAGAAGCCTGTAAATGTTTAACCAATGAAGAGAGGACAAGTGGTAGCCTGCCACTGGTCCTCAAAAAACAAAGTCAAAACCTAAATTTTTCAATTTTTTACCTATTTGGGAAAATGGTCAGTGAGCTATAACTTGAGCTCCCGATGTCAGATTGAGGTGAAACGAATGTCGTTGGGTTCATAATGATGGACATTTCGATTTGGTGCTAGTTGCAACAAGTTCTAGGCACTTTCATTTTCAAGCATAAATTTGATCACCTGATCACACCTCCCCACTAGGAACTTTTGGACTCCAAAAGTTTACTTCCCTAGTTCATATAAAGAGGTTACAAGTCAAAACTACCCAAAACTTAATCTGATTTGCAAAATTTTCAATTGGTGTCCTTCAAGCCCCAACCAAGGCACTTCACTTATCATCCTCATTAAGCCCTATTGTTATGTCAAGAATCAAGCCAACATTCTTATCATTGTTGTAGGAACAAAATACCAATGAGTGGAATCTGAAATTTCTCTTTAATATCATCTTTGCATGGCTCCAAAGCACTTCATCTTGAAGTAAAAATTGTTGAAAACAAACTTGATTCCATCTTAGAACTCATAAGCAAAATGAATATGCTTTAGCATCCTCAAAATGAGCTTGTACATGATAAGTACACTACTGCAAAAAAATTCAATGACAAAATTGGCATTTCCTACAAGCACAGTCATCTTATACAATCTTGAAAACAAATATTTGATTCACACAAGTTTCATCTTGAATATTTGTATCATTGAACATGTGACAATTTGCAGACAAACTTGAACGAAAAACTTTGTACATTCACTAAAAAGTCCTTGAACATGTGGACTTACAAAAATCCAATACATACATCAATGAAAACATCTACTTTTGAACATAGTGACAATGATGTCCACTTTACAAACGAACCTAAATAGGTAATGACAACAAGTATTTACAAACAATTTACAAAACATCTTTACGACAAGTCTACCCAAATCTTGCCTCTCCTAGGATTTTGGGTTCTCTTCTTTCACCATATTATTTTGAAGGTCGGTTAGGATTCTAGAGAGTCCTATTAACTACCTCTTTCAGTACGCAACATAATTTCATTACCTTTCTTTGAATGAAGCTCTGAATGCAACTTCCAATATCGTTCAGTGCTATGTCCATGCAGTTTGCAATGAGTGCAGAAAAACTTCTTCTTGTTTGCAGACATAGAAGCTCTCTCATCAAAAGAAAGCCGTTATGTTTGATGCATAGAATTTCATTCATTATTTTAACCATTACTATTTTTTGCTTGCACACAGCTACGCAATGGTCAGAAGCATCACAAAATGTACAAGGGTATTGATTCCACAAGTATTCAAAATATCCATGCATTGGAAAACACTCTTGAGAGATATACATGTTTCTAGAGTTGCAACTTTGATGGTTGTCACAACGTCGTGACATCTCATGCTCAGATGTTTGATGTACCTAAAGCTTTTTGGAGCATTCTCCAAACTCCTTTCGGCTATTTCCCAATCCCTGGTACTTTGGTATTTCCTCAACCATCATCGGATTGGTAATGCTTTGACCATTTTTTCCAAGACCTCCACCTTCATATCCCATATTAGAAAGCAACTTCACACCTATACCCTTGGTATGTTGCTCAAATGATGTAAAATATTTATTATGAAAATAAATGGGAGTAGTATTTGAGATATTGATTACCTCTTTAAACTTGTCATGCATCTTTTCTGCTTTTCATGATGACAATGAGGGCCAACTTGTAGATGAATCTAACCATCCATTCTTGTCCACTGCCATAGGGTGTGCTTCTTTGAGATGCTTTCAAAACTCGCATGCATCATCTTCTACATATGGTCCAAAACCACTCTTTGAACCATGAGCACATACTAGCTTCATCTTAGAGGTCTCTTTTGCTGGTGCAGGAGTAGCACTTTCTGCAACTTTATCATCAAGCACTTTTTGCAACACAAAGTGCATGTGACTCTTCTCATCTTTAGCTATCTCCAACATCCTTCTCAACTCTATGTTCTCCATCCAAAGAGCCAAATTTCACTCCTCAAGCTCTTGGATACTCTTTTTGCTGCCCATCTTGCAACTTGGCCAACTTGTGCATACACGTGCATGGGAAGCCTATAGACTAGTGATGAGCTACAGGAGCTCTTCATAGTTTTAGATCAGACTCCGGATGCATGCCTTCAACTCGACCACTTTGGCTTCATCATCTTAGGCAAGTGAAGTGGTTCTCCATTGTATCTCATCGTCCATGTTTGCATGTAATTAACAACAGCATGCACATTCAACAAGATAGGTGCTCTACTAGCACATCACTACTACCATCCATTGAGATGGAAGAGTGCCTTATGAAAGGTACCAAACTTGGAATACAACGTCTGCATTACTGTGTCAAGGGAAAATACTTCATCCAGTATTTCCTTCTTCAATTCTACTCAGGCAGATGCTGCAACCAATTCTACTCCTTGCTTGGTCGTCTCCAGCTCCTTAGCCATTCGCTCATTCTCAACTATCAGAAAGCGAACACTCAAGCTAGTGGCTTTGACATATGCTCTGGTGGCATCAACCAATGCTACTGGATGTTTGTGAATGTGAGACACGATCACTCATTCCTTGAACTGCGCAAGAGATGTATGATCTTCTGGAGTTGACACTATGTGAGATTGCACAACTCTATGTTGAGACTCATCGAATGAGATGTTGTGCATCTCTCCTTCCGGCTGATCTCCAAGGATCTCAGTGTCTCCTTGGTCGCTTGGGACTTTCTCATCTTCTGGATGTGGTGAAGCTGGTGGTCAACCTCTTGGTGGTGAGGCATCAGGTCGATGTATTTTCCTAACTCCTACCACTCCATATCTGTATCCATTTGTTCAAGTGCTTGCTTTATCTCCTTAGCAAAGTCCTGCTCCTACAATGTTTCACCCTGTTTGCCTAATGCCAGCTATTCTAATGAGTCCGCTACCTATACGAGTGATGTTTCATATGTTTGAACAAGCTATGCCCCTTGTTGTACCTATTCTTGTTGCGCTTCCTTCTCCTGTCTGTGCAGCTCCTGTTCCTTCCAGAGTTTCTCCTTCAACTCACGCAACTCCTCTATTTCCTCCATTCTTCATTTCTCTCTCTGCTTTTGTGCATTTAACTCATTGTGTTGTTGCCTCTTTGCCTCTATAGCCATAGTCACTTTCTCCATAAGTGGAAATGCTCGAAACTTGTAGCTTTGCTCTTCCTCCATGCAATCGATAATATTCCTCTTGCCCTTGTCGCGCACTGGTACATTCACCTCTCCTATTGTTGCTCTCTGGGATGCTACTTCACATTACTTCACTAACCATTCCATAGTGGAGCCGACCAGTTCATTGAGTCTAAAGGAGTTGTAACAATATCTCCAGTGGTCCTCCTCTGCCCAATGATATGCTCCATGGATCCAGTTGAACTGTACTCTCACGCAGCAGTGATCTTTCACAAAACAATGTGGGTCATATGGATTGTAACTTCGGAGGTCGAATGGATACTTCTTCATTTTTTCTGCTTCGACATCCACATGCTTGAAACTCTAAATCTCATATAACCCAATGCGCAGCGGAAGAGCGGGCCAAGGTGCCTTCTTCTTCTAGTGCAGTCTAGCTGTCAATTGTGCCGAGATGTGATATGATACTTCCTGCATGATGAGTATGTCCAAGGAAAACTTTAGTAGAACATGTATAGGCTTCTCCATGTTGTACATGCGTATGAAGGTGTCAGACAGTGAGGCATACTGTTATAGACATTTTTGGGCCCTACAACCCCAAGCATGAAATGTCCATAAACCAAGGGCTCCTAAGTCCCTAAAAGTGTTGTTCTAACCCCTAAAGGAACAAGGTCAACAGATTACAGCTTCTCCCATAAGTTCTCCATGAAAAACTGCTCAGAATTGGTCAAAACAGGATCATTTCAGCTGCTCCACTGGCCAAGTGCGTTGCATCTCACCTAAATACACTGTGTGGGTGCGTTGCATTTCAAAAAGACCTTCTATGGGGTGCGATGGGCGAGAAATGACAAATGGCAGTGTCATTCCGCGAGGTGGAGAGGCAATGGAAGCTTCCAGAAACTTCTCCTGTGACACTTGCCTCTCTGAATTCGACCAAGGATGAGTAAGAGATCATCAATCTCCAAGTGGAAGCAAGAACTATCAGAGGGAAGACACTAATCAAATCATAAGCTGACTCATCTCCATTACAGATATCTATATATGGATCCCTCATCCCAGAGATCCAGGAGGCTGGAATTTTGCATATTGTAAGGAATTGCTGTTGGTTTCTTGAGACAAACATCAGATTGTTAGGTGATCTAAGATTTGTATGAGGTGAAGAGGGGCTTCCTTGCTGAGAGGTTGATGCTGGGTCAGAACCACTGGTTGTAACTCCTCTTGGCTCTTTCTTGTTTATCAATAAAAGCTATTCAAGTTTTCCTCCATGCTCTTGTGTCATTGATATTTGCTGCATTTGTATGGTCAATTTATATCTGATCCTAGATTGTTTATGATTATAGATCCATGTCTTTGTATAGTGCTATGCTACTGTGATCTTACAGGTACTTTGTGAAACTGGGCGTGCAAGGGAACAAGTAGCGAGAGACTATCAAAGAAGAGAGGAATCAAATCAAGGGATTAGTGCAAGACAAAGGTTGGTCCTTCTGTTCCTCTCTATCTATAATTCATAAAGGAAAAACGAAAGTAGCTTTACTCTGTTTGTTTCTAAGGCAGCTGTCACACCTTAGTGGGATAGAGCAGTTCTATATAGACACTTTTCCCTGTAACAAAATGGCGACTCCGCTGGGGAAGAATTAGTTTGTTTGTTTATCATTCCTTGTTGTCTATTTCATAAACTTACAGGTAGCATTCGAACTGCATTTGCCATAGCAAATGCAAAGTAGATAAATGCTACTTCAGTCCATCTACTGGATCTGTTTATGATTTAAACAACTGATTCACAAACTCTCTGATTGCCCTTGTGATAGCTCTTAGATCCTCCTTAGATCTACCCCTGATTGTTGCATTACTGATTGCTTTTTGCTCGGCCAAAACCCATGAACTAAACTGCAAACTGTGACCCGGAACCCAAACAGAGTCTCGTTTCTGGCCCAGCGCAGGTACTGTTCAGAGAATCTGAACTTCAGTGCACTTCCCGAGTGGAGAAGGTGCGCTGCATTTCAAATTCTCTGTGTTACAGGTGCGCTGATCAGACTAGGCTTTGTGCAGTTTTGGTTTCTGTGATTCATTCTTTCCAGTTCTATTCCTGAATTTTGCTGCCTATGATCAGTATATGTCTGTTTGAAACCCCTTTTTCCTTGCTGTTATTCCCCTCCTTTGTACAAAAGAACTGTAAATGTTTTTGTGTGTTTGTTGAGTCATTTTCAGTTCTCCTTTGCAAAAGTAGCGTAATCGTACTGTCATCCTTTGATTTGAAACTGTCGCAAGTGTCGATTTCGATCATAGGAAAGAGTTTGATTGCTGTTGATGGTCGATTATCCTGTTACTATTGTTTTTGGTCTGAATTTGTAATTTTCTAGTGTCAAGAACAAGTATTCATTTCAAAATCGTAAGGTGTTGTGATCGTCTCCAATTTTTATTTCGAAAGAAACTTGTTGATATTTGTCGCTTGAAAAGAAATTCAAATTTGTGCATCAACTTTCTTTTTAGCATTCATATACTAAGAAAGTCGAAAACAAATACATGCATGTGCATTTGCATATAGACAGTCTGATTGGTTTGATTTAGGAAAGTGCATTTAGAGTGTGCTCTTTGCTCTTTGTGAAAAGATTTTGTCTTTCTTTCCTTAGTAGCTAGGATTTTCATTGCATAAAAAGAAGATAAAAGATTGTTTATCATCTTAGATTGCATTTTAGGAATTACATCTACATCTCGTGGTGAACCTGAAAGGCAAACTTCATAAACAAGATCAACTATAAAATAAATTCAATGAATCTAACAACGCTTTGGAACTTAACGCACAACATTTAGAAGTCTAGGCTAGAGACGTATTTCGGCGTCGTAAAGCCTGGTAACTGTTGTTCTCACTGATGGTTGGGTGATTCCTCCACTTTGAGACGATAAGTGCCAGTACGGACTTGTGCTCCCACGTACCGTCGAGTATATTTTGGAGACCCCAATAGGCTTAATCCTTTATCCATCGGAAGCCGTGTCTGCCGCCCTATCGATCGCAATGCACTGAACACAACATTCGGAAGATTGACTGCCGTAC